>CM077157.1:42225169-42511284 GCA_039583875.1 Platanthera guangdongensis | reverse complement strand
AACCGAATGTTGAGAAATAGAAGTGGCGAAATTGCGTGTAGTTGGGGAGAGAGGCGATGCAGGAAGACATAATTCGTCAGAGGATGAGCTGTAGAGAGATACCTGAATCAGCAGGGCGCGGGGTAGCCGAGGAAGAGGCCGACGACAGAGGGGTAGTGGAACGTGGAGGAAGCTCCGAGAGTAAACTTGATAACTTGGTGGCTTGAGGGAGCAGGAGCAGGGTAGAGGACGTAAGGGAACCGCGCAGTAGTAGGGATGATAGGTCTGGTATAAGGCAGTGGTGGAGATGTCGTCGGGAGGCAAGGAGCATGAGGTGGGGAAAATAGTCGGAGACATGACTTCCGGGTGACCGGAGGAGTAACACAGGTAGCCCTTCTGAGTGCGAATAGCCGACGAAATAGTTTAGCTGCTCGGGGATCCAACTTATCCGAGGAGGGACCCAGGAGGTGAACGAAGCAAATGCGCCAAAGACCCTTGTGTGATAGGGAAGGCCGGAGTGGAGGGGAATAAGAGGCTGAATGGAGTGACAGAGTTGAGAACCGAGGAGGGAGCGGTTGATGAGGAAACATGCAGTGAAAACCGCAAGTTCTCGTAAATTTTTTGGAACATGCATTTGAAGCATGAGGGAGCGGGCAACGTCGAGCAGGTGACAATTCTTTCGTTCGGCAACGCCATTTTGTTGGGGGGTGTAGGCACAGGAGGTTTGATGAATAATACCAAATTCTGCACAGAGATTGACAAAGTCATGGCCGGTGTATTCGCGATCGTTATCGGTGCGCCGGTTTTGATAGTTTTGAAGAATTGCGTGTGAGTTTCTTGTATAAAGGCACGAAATATGCGAGTGAGCTCGGAGCGATCACGAATTAGGTAAAGCCATGTGGTGCGAGAATATCATCATGAAAGTTATAAAATAACAGTATCCAGAGATACTGGTAACTTTAAAAGGCCCCAGACATCGGAGTGCAGTAAATCAAACGGAGCAGCGTTCCTAATACAATGCAGGAAAAGAAGTACGCGGCTGTTTGCCGTAAACACAAGAATCACATTTGAAACCAGAAAAAGATACATCAGACATCGCCTTTTGGAGAACGGGTAGAGGGGCATGCCCAAGACGGCGATGCCAGTCAACAGCGGAGACAGAAGAGAGAATAGGGGAGAGGCATCAAGAAGGTAGAGCCCGTTCTGCAGTCGTCCCCTACCAATGGTAGTACGCGTCCGCCGATCCTGTATCAAAAAAGAAGAGGGAGTAAATGTGACAAAGCAATCCATATCATTAGTGAGGCGGGCAACAGAAAGCAAATTAAAAGGAGAGCCCGAAACATAAAGAGTCGAGCGAAGAGAGATGGAGGGGGCAAGAGAGATGTCGGCGCAGCCGGAGACCGGAACAGTCGCCCCATTAGCGACGGTGATAGATTTCAGATGAGGAACATCCGAGTACTAGAGGGGCCGCATCGAGGTGATGTGATGAGCAGCCCCGAGTCCAAGATCCAACGCGGACCGGAGGAAAGACAAGTATATACTGCAGTAGAGATGGAGGCAACAGAAGCAGGAGGAGGCTAAGAAGCCCCTGGAGTTGCTGTAGCTGGAGGCGAACGACCTCAAGGTCGGTACCAGTGGAGGAGGAGCCATCAGTGGCAGCAGCCGCAGTGGGGAGAGGAGGATAGCCATGTTTCTTGTAGCAAACGACATCCGTGGGGCCATCCCCGCCGCAATAGGAACACTTGGGGCGGCCCCGACCCCCACGTCCCCTTCCGCGAGAACCGGAACGTCCACCGCGGGCAGAAGTCGGCGGGGGAAGTAAGGGGGGAAGGGTCTGCTGAAGGAGAGCCAGATAGGAGGGTGCCGGAGAATCCAGGGGTGGTGATACTCGAAGGAGCATAGAGCAGACATCAGAGAGGGAAGGAGTAGAGGCGAGGCCAACACCTGAGCCCGGATGCTCTGAAGATGAGGCGGGACACGAGCCATCATCATGGCAATGCATACGGCCTCCTTTGCACTCGCTGAGCAGCAAGGTCGGTGGTAGAAGGCTGATGCTGGATCCAGGCCTCTGCCAGAGTCTTGGCACGAGCAACAAACGAGGTCATGTCAGCCGCCCCGCCAGCATCAAGAGTCTGAAGGTCGGTAATATGTCGTAGAGGTGCTGAAGACTATCCTTTCTAGAGTATAAGGAGTGAAGCTCCTCCCACATAGCTTTGGCGGTCTCATGGTACATGAACATTTGGTATGGCTCACCCTCCAGCGAATTAAGGAGCCATGTTTGAACTCGGCCATCATTTCGTAGCCAGTCCTCCGTATTAGGGGAAGGAGGTGCGTTAGTAAGGTGAAGCACAAGGCCCTTGGCCTGAAGAACACGCTTAGCCGAGTGGACCCACGAACAAAGTTCTTCTTCCCAGATAATGAGATAGTGGTGATCCGCAGCTCCTCTCGAAGGTCAGGAAGAGAAGTCGGGCGGTCAGTAGGAGGATTAGCCGCCTGTCTGGTAGAGTCGATGGAAGAGCCCATGTAGCCGGGGAAGGCCGCAGCGAATAGAAGAGCGTGCAGTTAGAGAAGAGGCCGCAGCGGATAGGCACACCAACAAGTACAGGGGAGAGAGCGACAGGAGTCCGCGACCAGGTGCGGGAGAGAGCAAGGACAACCCGCACGGTCACTGAGAGAACACCAGCGGGCAAGCAAGAGCGAGAAGAGAAGACAGCTTGAAAGAGACAAGGAGAAGTCGCAGCGGTTAGAAATAGTCCGCGCGACCAGAAGAGGGAAGCAGAGGCAGAGACCGCGAGTAGGAACTCGAGCGGCTAGAGAGAGAAACCGCTAGGAGGATCGCGAGCGGCAAGAAAAGAGACCGCGAGTAGGAACTCGACCCGCAAGAAGAGAGACCGCGAGTAAGAACTCGAGCGGCAATAAGAGAGAGACCGCGAGTAAGAACGCGAGCGGCTAGAAAGGAGACCGCGAGTAAGAACTCGAGCGGCAAGAAGGGAGACCACGAATAAGAACTCGAGCGGCAAGAAGAGTGACCGCGAGTATAAACTCGAGTGGCTAGGAAGGAGACCGCGAGTAGGAACTCGAGCGGCAAGGGAGATAACCGCAAGCGGCAAGATAAGCCGCAGGAGGAGGCCGCGCGGTAAGCGGAAGACAGAGTAGGCAGCGAGAAGTGGGGCCACGGGTTGAGAGGAGAGGCTATAAAAGGCAATGAGGGGTGGATCCACGGGAGGGAGGAAGAGGAGAGTAAGCAGCGGTTTAGCAAGGGAGAAGCCGCGAGAGAGACTGGCGGGTAGAATAGTCCGCTACCCGGTGCGAGTAGAGGAACAGGTCGCAGAGGAATAGCAGACAGGAGAGGAAGACAAGTCGGGCGGTTAGAGAAAGTGAAGCCGCGAGGTCGTAATCGTAGGCTCTGATACCATGTTGAGTGAGCTCAAAACTGTATGTATTACTTGTGTATCAAAATACAAGGAGAGAATACAATTATATAGGAGAGAGAAGGAGAGAAGAAATCCTATACAATGATGTGAGACTAATAGGAGGAGAAGAAAATAGAAAATACATGGGCCAATACTGGGCCATTTACATGGGCTTTTCTAACAGTTTTATATGCTATAGATGTACATGGATATTTCAAAAAAATACCTGGTTTGAATTTTTAATTATTTAATATATATATCTATAAATAAATTTTTTTTTATAATTTATATATTAACAATTTTTTTAATTTCTAAATCTATCAAACTAGTATAAACACTTTATGTTATACAAATAATAACAATATAGCGTTAAATGTAATATACACAATTGGTTATGTATTTATGACATCATTTTAAAGAAATATTTGTTACTAGAAGAACACAAAGATATTAAAAAAAAATCTTAAAGTTTAAACATACTTTATTTTTGATGTCTTATAATTATCAACATATTGTAATGTTGATGTAACATTATCTTCATTCAACGAATTTGACAACTAAAGATTCTTTTTTGTCCTTATCTGACACTTTCTGTTTTTAGTTTGCCTTTTAAGTGTGGTCTTTCTATTGACAGTTCTAGAAGTCCTCATTGTATCCAGATTGACATATGTAATATCTCCAATTTGCGCCCACGCCAATCCTTCTCTAGGAAAGACTTTATCATCATCACCGTTGATTGCACTCATTATCCATTCTTGTAATTTCTTTGAATCTAAGTTCTTGGCTGCCATATGTTCTCAAGATATGTCAAAATATTTTAGTTTCAACATAACATTGAACTTTACAAATGAGGATTGTTCAATCTTTTGTTATTGAGTTTTTTTTTGAATATATAAAGGTTGTAAATATCGGACCATTGACATGTTTGATTGAGTTTTAAAATGACGAATGTTAGATTTCGGGGACATGAGGATTTTTAGAATATCAATTCCCTATCTCATAAATATAAATATATATTAAGTATACTTGTGTTATAAAAATTAAAAAGTAGCTTGACATGTTGCGAACATTGAGTCATGTATATTCTAAAATAATATCGAAGAGTATAAAAAACAAATATTACAACACATTACGACTGTTAAAAGGAAAGATACCTTAGACTCACCGGTGGTGACGATTTCCCAACAAGTGGCTAGGGGATATTTATTAATATTCTTCGTGAAGGGAGAGAGAATGAACGAACAAAAGAACATCAAAACCTAAAATTGTGTTCTCTCCAACATGGTATCAGAGGGGTGAATTCCTCCATTTGTTGCAACCTGTCATCGCTGTCGGCTTCATTCGACTACCGGTTCGTTTGACTCTAGCCCTATCCGGCTTGAATCACGTCTTGCGTTCCTTACTCGACCACGAGTTCCTGCTACTTCTTTGCTCACATCAAGCTGCTCGATATTAATCGGCCATAGAAGCTCGTTGTCTACAACCACGATGAGTTTCCTCAATCTGCAACCATGACTTATTTCCTTGATCTGCAACCACGAGGGGTTTCCTCGATTTGCAACCACGACGGGTTTCCTCCCTCAATCTTCGTTCGCTTCCAGCTGCACGATATTTGGATTCATTCCAGCAACGCGATTCCTTACAACAGTACAATATCTGGATTCCTTCGGCCTTCCAACTGCCTCTTTCCAACTGCTTGGGATGGTGTGCTTGCTGTCTCTTCCTGTCATCCCGATTTCTTCCTATATGCTCTTGTTATCCTAATGGGGAACAATTAAAGAGTGTTAATCTACATGGAGGAGCAGTTAATCAATCTAAATACTATGGTGGAGGAAGTTTAAAAAAGGATTCTCTCATGGCGTGATGCATATTAAACTAAATGGGAGCAACTACCTCTTCTGAGCGCAGTCTGATGCATATATTCATTGAGAGTCATCAAAGACTTGGATTTATTACTGGATTCAAACCTGCACCAAGCAAGATTGATCCTTCTTATGAGGATTGAGAAGGTGAGAATCTTACTATGATCAATTGCTTGTCAACTCTGTGGAATCCAAGATTGCAAGTCAATTCTTATTATGTCAAACTGCTCAAAAATATGAGAATTAATTGAATGAAATTATTCAAAAAGGGACTTGACAATGGTCTATCAACTTCAAACATAACAGATACATATGCCGAGTATGAATGACTTCAAGTAGTATTATAGTAAACTGATCCATAAGTGGTCAGAAATTGACCAATACTCTACCATTCAGACAATCGAAGATCACATAATTGAACTTATGCAACTGAGGATCCTTGAAATGCTTTTTGGCCTTCTTTTAGAGCTTGATTTTCAAAGAGTTCTGATATTAGGAAGAGATTCTGTTCCTGATTTGGGGATTGTTGCCCATTATATTCGATGAGATGCTAGTCGTATAAACTCTCTGCGTACTGATGTGCATGCAGGATATGAGAATCAACCCTTGTATCTGAACAAATAAAGTGGAACTCTAGAAACATAATGTTCGAAAATAAAAGTAAGATGTTTATGTTATGGACACTAGTTATACATTTGATGCTAAAAATTCTTAAGTACTGGTCCGTTGATGTTGTGGCATAAAAAATTTGAGCATACTACTTTAAGGCCTTAAGTCTGCTTTTCCGAGCTCTTTGATGGGGAAATAACTAAAATTGATAGTCAATCTTGTGAACTTGAAAAACATTGTAGAACCAACTATGCTCCTAGCAGTAGTCACAGTGTTAAATGTTTTGATTTGATATTTGATGTTTGGACCTATCCTATTTTCTTCGTGAATTGAATTCCCTATTTTGTTTTTCATTGATGATTATTTTCGTTTTACTTGGATCTATCTTATGAAAAAAAAAAAATGAAGTGAATGAAATATTTCAATTATTTTATCCACTATGTGCAAATCCAGTTTGATACTTACATTAAAATTCTTAGGCATGATAATTGATAGAATAGGATTGAATGCATTATTCACATCAACAATAGGGTATATATATACATGAACATGAGAGGGTGCACACAACACCCAGGTGAGCCTAAACTATCTCTTCCATATAGAATGCACATTATATCTAACAATAATGAAGGTGAATTGCAGATGAGAAACTTTAGAGGTTTTTTTTGGAGATCATGACATTATTTTCCAAACTTTATGCCCTGGGACACCTCAGCAAAATGGGGTGCAAAAAGGAAAAAATGTCATATTATCAAAACTACTTGTTTATTACAAGAGTTACATGTCCTTAAGGTATTGTGGGATGCAAGTGTTCTCACTTCTGTATACCTAATTAATCGGATGACTTTTGATACTTTGGAAGGGAAGTATCCTTTAAAACTCTGTCTAAATCTACCGTTATTTAATCTTTCTCTTAAAGTTTTTGAATGTGTTGTCTCTGTACATATCATGGGACCGCATAAAGATAATTGGGTCCTCAAGCGATAAAATATGTTTTCATTGGATACGTGATATACTGTAGTCGTATCAGGAACAAACACGAACGAAAACTTAGATTGCAATAAAAGAAACACGAATACAATCTGGAGACATGCTCCCGCCAAACACCTGGAGGCTGGGTCCTCCAAGGCACTCCCCTCTCCAAGAGAGCCAAACAACTAATACTCCAAAGATAATAAAACTCCAACTTTAGGTCTCCTTATATGGAATGAGCCCCTACTACATTACAAAATACTTAAATGACAAAGTAATACTTAATTAATACAATAAGTAAACGAGACATTGAGAGACTCTCGTGAGGTGAGGCCGATCGTTCGAGCGTATGCACATGACATATTTCCCCATGCAAATATGTATCAACACCACTGACTTGAAAACTGACCTTGTCCTCAAAGCCGAGTCAGTATGGGTCCAATGAGAACGGCGTGGGTAGAGCTGTCACTTAAAACCGAAAACCGTAAACCGAATCGGAACCGAACTGGAACCGCAAAAAATCGGACCGAATCGTTTGCAAATTATTTTGGTTCTGGTTTGAATTTTGGAACCGTGAACAACTTTGGTTCGGGTGTGGTTTTATATTTATTATCCGGACCGGAACCGGAACCGGAACCACAACATACAAGTCTCAAGCGATTTCAAGATTTTTGGACCCGATCCGAACCGGACCGAAGTAGAACCGAACTGCAACTCGTTTATTATTATTAATTTCATTATAATATTGTTATAATTTTATAATATATCTATAATATTTATACTTACTATCAGGGGTGAAACTGGTGCAGTTTGGACCCAACCGTAATTGCATCAAAATGAGTCGGTTTTGGACTGAACAAAACCGCACCAAAACCGTGTGGTATGATTTGACATTGGTGCGGTTTGAAGTTGGTTTTACAGTACAATTTTGATTTTTATACAGTTATATAATGTATTTTCAATTTTACTTACATATTTTTCTGAATATTTTATTTTTAAATATAAATGGTATCCAATTACTATTAATAGTAATTATGAAAGACAACTAATTGTAACCAATTATTACGGTTGCGCAAGCTGGTGAGATGCGCGCAAGCCGACTAGATGTTGTGACAAGTCTTTACAAGTACGAAGGCGACAGATACTAGCCCACAGATTGTGGAAGAGACCGACGAGTAGTGCGCAACTTAATTATTTTTATTTCGTTGTTGTTTTGAGTTTTACTATTTGCAGACCGCTGTTATTTCACTCCGTCAAGTTTGGTTTTGTTTTAGTTGTAACTCATTTGAACCGGACCGAACCACATAGAAGCATGTCGACGAGACACGCACAAGCCAACTAGACGTCGTAGCAAATCTACACGCGTAGGAAGGCGACATATACTACTAGCCCACCGATCGTGGAAGAGACTGTCAAGGAGTGTGCAACTTAATTATTTCTATTTTGAATGTGTTTTGAGTTTTTTGCAGACCGCTTTTATTTCATTCTGTAAAATTTGGTTTTAGTTTTAGTTTGAACCGATTGGAACCGAACCGAACCGCATAGAACCGGACCGAACCGTCAGTGACTGGTTTGATTTTGGTTCTGTTAAACCGTAACCGGAACCGTTGACACGACGGTTCCAAAAAATTATGATGGACCGGAAGCAGAACCGGAACCGTTCAAACCAAATAAGATTTTGATTCTAACTTGAAGAACCGTTACGACGTTACCTTAACGGTTCGGTTCATGGTTTTAGTACCCGAAATGAACCGGAACCGTGACAGCTCTGGGCGTGGGGACTTGGGCGGCTCCTCTGGAGGGCGGTGCTGTTGCAAACATGTATCAAGACCACTAGTTAGCATTAATTAATTAGTTAATATTAATTAATATTAATTTGGTTAGTTATACTAATTAAAGTTTTGGGCTTCTCTATAGATCTCTCCCTCCCTCTACTTTCTCTACTCTCTTTATAAGACTCTTTCTCTCTCTCTCTCTGTCTCATATATTTATCTTTTATTTTGAAGGAAATTCGAAGTTCTTCCCTTTGAGTTCGTTCTTTCTTCCGGATCGCGGGGTCACTCATTGAAGATTATTGTTCATAACATATATCTTAGACCTCATTAAGAAAATAGAGTATTTCTGTACCGAGTCAATTGAGATCTCCATTTATTTGAACTATGAAGTTCGTAATCATAACTCCAAGTCTTGAAAGGAAAGTGAGACTTCTAAGACTCAGTTGGAAAAATATCTCTTTTACTGTGTCAATAATGAAACTTTATGCATCAACTAAAAGTTCACCATTATGAGGTTGTTCTTAGAATTGTGAGATACCTTAAAGGTTCACCAAAGAAGAAAGTTTTTGCATGAATCATCTGATATTGCGATGTTGGTTGGACTGGATCCTCTAATTTTAGATGTTCTGCAAGTGGATACTGCATATTTTTGGTGGTAATTTGTTTGTTATGGAAGAACAGGAAACAGATTTTTGTTGCACAATCATTAGTAGAAGCATAATATAGACTGATCTCTGTCACTACTTGTGTTGATACCGCTGAAGTCCATTATAGAAGATCTTGGGATTAAAGGGAACTATGCCTTACATTATGACAATCAATCTAAAACATTTCTTCCAGCCTGATTTTTGATGAAAGAACTAAACATATTGAGATTATTGTCATTATGCATGAGAGAAAATACGATATAGAGAGAATATACCTCCTATATTATCATCAATGAATCAATTTACATGTTTTAAAAAAGCTCCATTAGGGAAATGCTGTATGATAACGGAATCAAGTTGGGTCTCATTGTTGTCTACAATGATAGCATGTGAAGATTGTTAAAAGTAATATTGTTCAGTTGATGTATTCATGCAGTTATATAGCTTATGTTTTGACCAACATGCGGTCTACTCTTTTATGGTTCCCTTCTTGTGGGCAGTCGGGCATTATATATAAAGCTGTGGATCATTTTATGTGAAGGTGCGTGAAGTATCGGTTTCACTCGGAGCTGTTATCATCACAAAGGTTTTTTTTGCATGCACATCTAGGAGGGCTCTTACTCGCACTTCTACCATCGTCTCCTACGGCAGGATCTTCTTCATTTACTTATTTCTGTAAAAAATCTCCGCTTAAATTATTTCAGTTAACTAGCTTCTGCATATCCGAGTACACATGAACTAGTTTATGATTGGTGCACCATTGAAGTGTTATATTATTCAATGCACATCTTATGGCCAGGATTATAGTTCTTCATTGTCCACACCACCTATTAGTTTTGTTATGTTGAATTTTTTGCTGTACATTTGTTAGCTTCTTTCATTTTTTGTTTAGTGTGCTTATTACTTTGCATTGTTTGTTGACAAACTGAATGAAAAAAGGGGATCCATTGAAGCTTTAACTAGCATATGTATTCTTTTTTTACATGGTTGATCGATCTTGCAGGGGGAGAGGAAGTGCTGGTGCTTGTTGGAATAACAGTGTTTTCATGCTTCATGTCTTTGGTGTATACTGGTGGTATAGGAATGATGACCTCTTGAACCCACTGGTGCTACTTCCTCCGAAGGAAATTCCACCATTTTGGCATGCCATATTTTAATTTTAGTTAATGGTATACTCTCGGTCCTCCTTTGCTTACTGGTCTTCTTTGTTATTATTCATAGATGAAAGATGATATTTTAAGCATATAATCAGTACATTTCGAATGCAACACCAGAGGATGATCTTTATGAACACTTAGATAACTATCTGTAACAAATGCGAAAAGGCTTCAAAAAAGAATACCTTCATGATGCTCTCCTCAGTATTGTTCATCTTTTGCTCATTAAGGCCCATAATTTGAACAATTTGGCAAGGTTGAGTTTGTACAACTGCTTACTGCATACACTTTATGTGTCTGTGAGTGTGTGCACGCTTGTGCACAAATTACAAACATTAAGGTACATATACCCCTGTTCCCAAACCCACTCCACTCACACACAAGAAAGCCTTTGATACGATTACGATTAATTCCCGGGAGGAATCCGGCAAGGGAAGGGCCGGCGGGGTAAGCGAGAAGGAGGGAGGAAAAAAGAGACGAAATTAGAGAGCAATCCTAAAAAATACCTTCATACATTCCAAGATAATTTCACACATAAACTCCTCCCCCTTATATAGACGAGGGAGGGCAACTAAACAAGGAAATGCAAAAGCCACCCAAACAAGGAAATACAAATAGCAACCCAACAAGAAAATACAAAATAATTAAGTTAATTGATTGTTATTAATTAGTATGAATTAATTAATATCAATTAATTAATTCATACAAATTAATTGTAAGATGGTCGATCATGGAGGCTTCCATATACGCGCTCCATAAATTATAATGAGGGGGGGGGGTCCCCTTGAGTGAATGTGTCTGTGACTATGGCGGCTTCCATATGCGCGCTCCATACTTTTTGACGAGGGGGGTCCACTTGAGTGAATGTGCCCGCGTAACACTATACCACCCATGGAAATCGACCTTGTCCTCAACGTCGAAGCCCCAACCCTTGTTGGGATCTTGAATAATTTTGTTGGCGTGCGGTGAGCAGCGGGAAGTCCTCCGCTCCGTCCCTGTAAGGGCTTTGTCACCGAGAGAACGACAGAGCATCGGCAGGGCCGGTGCGAGTTCGATGGGAGGATCATCTGGTACCTTGACCTCCCGCCAGAACGAGACCTGAAAGCGTGTAGTAGTGGTGGCGTGCAGGTTAGTAGCGGCGGCGTCACCAGAACAACGGACAACGAAAGTAATGGCTTTCATAAGGTCAACAGAGCGGTGGTGAGCAGCAGCCACAAGGATGTCGGAGACGCGACGACCGACAACAGGAACGGATCCGTCGGGGTCAGCGAAGCACGGGGAGGCAGAAGAGGCGGCGATGCCGCCGGTGGAAGTAGCAAGGCAGGGGCTGACGGAACACGAGTCGGGAGAGGAGGCGGTGAAATGGCCGGAGGGGGCGGCCAGATTTGAGCCAGCGGAGTAAGAGACGGTAGCGCAGGCGGCGGGTTACCGGAGGCAGCGAAGTGGGTGACCAGAGAGGTGGTGGAAGCGGTGGAGGGACGACCACCGTGGAGAGAGGTGGTACATCAGCGGCTGGTGCGCTTTCGATGGGAGAAGCGACTGCGGGGCGGAGGGGCCAATTAGTGTCGTAGAGGAATGTTGGGGGCGGCATGGTTAGATAACTCTCGCTTGGTGTAGTGGACAGCCGTGGATGAGACGACTTAGGCCAAGGAACCCCGTTGGGGGTTTGCAGAAACTTGTCCGTCGAATGCGAGGAGACGATCGACTTTGGCATGGAGAGAGGCGCATGTTGCCTGGATTTGTGCAGCTAGAGCAGCAAAATCTAGCCGAGGGCTGGTGTCCGGCGATGGCAAGAACAACGACTGGGGGGCGACAGATTGGGCGGCGACCATGGTGCGAGGGATGTCGACAGGGGAGCGGCGGCCCAGACGCAGGAAGCAGCGAACTCCCTGGCGCAGGGGAGCGGCGGCCCAGAAGCTGGACGCGGCGGCCCAGAAGCTTGACGCGGCGGCTGGCGGAGACCCTGTGGAAGGAACGAGCGGTAGGTGAACGCTGCGGGAGGCCTTACACGACTGAAGGATCGTGAGGCGGAAGACTTGCTTGCGGATCTGGCGGGGCTGCCAGATCAGGGCTCGATGTCGCGAGGGCGGCGCAGTTGCGGCAGGAGGCAGACGCGGGAGGCGTGCGGAGACGATCGCGAGACACGCAGGGCCGCATGATGAGCGGGAGCTGAAATCGGGATTCGACGGAACTAGGGTTGAGGAAGTTGCAATTTGGGCGGGCGTGGCGCTGGCTGCGGAAATACAATGTCAACACCGGCGGCGCGACAGGTCTGGCCAATTGATACGATTACGATTAATTCCCGGGAGGAATCCGGCAAGGGGAAGGGCCGGCGGGGGTGAGCGAGAAGGAAGGAGGAAGAAAAGAGACGAAATTTGGGAACAACCCTAAAAAATACCTTCATTGCAAGATGATTTTACACATAAATCCCTTCCCCTTATATAGATGGGGGAGGACAACTAAATAAAGAAATACAAAAGACACCCAAATAAGGAAATACAAAAAGCAACCCAACAAGGAAATACAAAATAATTAAGTTAATTGGTTGATATTAATTAGTATGAATTAATTAATATCAATTAATTAGTTCATACAAATTAATTGTAAGAATCATGGCGGCTTCCATATGCCCATTCCATAAATTATGATGAGGGGGATCCACTTGAGTGAATGTACCCGCGACCATGGCGGCTTCCATATGCGCGCTCCATACATTTTGACGAGGGGGGTCCACTTGAGTGAATGTGCCCGCATAACAGTCTTTCTTTTTTGTTTTCATTTTAGCCACTGCCTTTTTATCATGTCATCCTTTCCAGCTTAACATCCCCTTTCTTAAATGTTGTAGTAGCATTTAATAGCTTCTCATTTTCAGATACAATGGTTCGGCAGACAGCCATGGTGATCAAATGTATACTGCTAATCTATTACAAGAACAGTCGAGGACGGACCTACCGTAAGCAGGTATTCTAGTATTATTTTATCTCAAAATCTTTGACTCATGCAAATTTTTTACTACTGTAATTTAAGTTACCTAAATTTTGCAGATCAACATCTAGAGTTTATTCTCCAAATACTTCTCACGTACTTTGGTCATTTATTATTTGTGCAACTAGCTAAATCACCCAGGCTACAATAGAGCAACAATTAGGTAGCCTCTTGTGATGTGGAGGTCATGCTCGAATCAAAAAAGCAATATCTTGCCATGCTGGGATGAGGCCTTGGGCATCAATTGCTAGATAGTGAAGGATCTAGTGAGAGAGAAATATGATTGAACAATGGAAGTAAACTTGAGAGGAAGCTGTGGTTCCCAGCCCTAAGAAAAAATCTTTTATGATTTAAAATAAATACAAAGTACATCACACACCCCTTCTTAAGTAGAGAAGTTAAGTGAACATTCTATGAAATATCTTAATTCTAGCTTTGCTTATTGATGTAAACCGAGGGAGAAAATCCAGACTTTGCGCGCGCTATCACGCTCGACATTTGAAATTTCATGCTTCGTTAATCGTTGTTTTGAAGAAATTCTGGAGTGTTTTATGGTTCGCATCTAAACGACATTTGCATTCTCCCACAAGTGTAGTTGCAATTAAGAATTTATGAGTTAATGACAATTAAAAGTGACAAGAACCTTCAAGGCAAGTTTTTTGATAATTAATTGAATCACATACGATTAAACTAATAAATGGAGCAAGAGAGATGAGCGGAGTTTACCCAAGCATACACAAATCTACGACAAGGAGGTGGCCGCCTCAAGTTCTGTTGTGCAAGGATCCCGGGTTGTTGTCGGCACACAATTGGAAGGAGGAATCGTTGATGAGGGCCACTGGAAGGAGATAATTAGTGGTAGTTCCGGTAACCGAAAAATCATCCAAGTCGATGACGACCTGAGGAAGGTAGACTCCCTCGACGTGGTTGGCGGCGGCGGATGGCCACCAAACACTGAATTATAGGACGTCGACAATGATAACTGCGTCGTTTGTTCTTTGGCTTGGAGGCTTCCATGATGTCGACGAAGAAGGGGGTTGGCGTGTAGTGGGATGGCAGGTTCTAGGGATCCGCCGAGCTGATAGAGGGAATGATATCTCGTTCCTCTGTTTTCCTGGGTTGCTTTCTCTGTCCATTGACTCCATTTACATGCCTTTTTATGAAAATGAAGGAGCCACTTTTCTAAATTTGGTTGCCTCATTTTGTTACCTTTTTAAATTGTTTCCAAAGGAACCACTTTTTATGTTTTATTAATAATTTGTTCAAAAAAATTATTTCCTAACATTTTCTCTTCATTAAAATAGAATTAAAATCTTCTAATTTGAATAAATTCCACCTTAGCCTTATGCATCCTTAATTAGTTAAAGCTTGTCTTTTCTGCTTTAGTTACTTAGAATTGTCGGACCATTTATTCATGGTCTCATCGGGTGGTCAATCCAATGAGCCTTATGCATCCTTAATTAGTTAAAGCTTGTCTTTTCTGCTTTAGTTACTTAGAATTGTCGGACCATTTATTCATGGTCTTATTGGGTGGTCATCCAATGAGCCCGAAAACTCCAAACGAGATCGGTCCGTGGGAAAAGAAAGTTACATAATATAAATGAAATAACTAAAAAAGTTAATCTACACATGACGATATAATGCTTTCTCGAATGCGGCGAAGGGTGAATCAATTCCCCTAGGGTTGCTAGAGCTTGATCCCGACGAGAACTCGCAAAGACTGGTGATGGAGAGATTGGGGCTTCATCACTTCAATTCAACGGTGCTAATCCATAAACTATAAGTAATGTTTCGTCCCTGCCAAGAAAGCAAATAACGTTGGTACGTCCCGTGACAAGTGCGAAACTCTCGTACATCAAGAACTAAATCTATCTCCCCAGTGATAGGAGTCAACACTAGTGCTAAGTTGGGCGGTATGTCGGGGGCTGCAATAGAGATGATCTTGTTCGGACCATGTTGTAGTACTTTGTCTGCCTATCTTGGGCTATCAATAGCCTCTCCCGGATAAAGCGTATCGTCGAATTAGCTTTTTCGACTTCCTTACGCTTATACAATTTAGACTCGCCTGTTTCCGCCCAAGCTAATGGTGTACGACACGTCCTACCACACAAAACTTCAAAAGGCGTCATATTTATGCTAGCTTGATAGCTATTGTTGTAGACAAACTCTACCATATAGAGATGATCTTTCCATCTCTTCCCAAAATCCAAGGCGCACATTCGTAGCATGTCCTCCATTATTCTGTTGGTCCTCTCAGTTTGACCATCTGTTTGTGGATGAAAGGTCGTACTGAATGTTAACTTTGTCCCCAACAACTGATGGACTAGCTTTCAATTATTCGAAGTAAAGCGCCCATCTCGATCACTGACGATGCTACGGGGCATACCGTGCAATCGCACCATTTGCCCGACATAAAGCTTAGCCAAGCTTTTCACTGAATCGTCACTCTTGTTCTGAATGAATTGAGCCACTTTAGTCAACCGGTCTACAATCACCCAAACAGAATCGCTTCCGCGTTGCGATCTCGACAAACCGTGCACGAACTCCATCAAAATATCATCAAACTTTCATTCCGGAATAGGTAGCAACTTTAGGAAACCTCCAGGCTTCTGACATTCAGCTTTTACCAAGGCGCAAGTCTGACATTTTGCCACATAATGCGCTATATCATTCGTCAGACCTGGCCACCAGAACATCTTCTTCATGTCCTTATACATCTTTGTGCTCCCTGGGTGAATTGAGTATTGCGTAAAGTGAGTTTCATACATCAATTCTTCCCTTAACTTACCCATTTTCGGGACACACAAATGATCACTTTTTCGCAAAAGCCCATCATCCCAGGATAATTGGCCATTTGACCCATCCTCTGCATAGCGTTGTAGACTGTTGCTGGAATTAGGTGCCTCTCCATAGAATGACATCAGATTAACCACATTAAATATCAGCGATGGGCCGAATTCAATGGAGTGATGGACACATATAGGAGGTAGGCGTTCTTACATACGCGTTTTCGAACTTGAAATGGACCAAACATCCTTTGTTGTAGTTTATGATATGTCCCCATTGTAAATCTCTGTTTTTTGAAATAAGAAATCATTCAATCTCCTTTGAAAAGTATAACTCCCGACGACGATGATCGATTATGGATTTATAATTTTCAAAAGTCGCTCGCAATTCATTAGCAATATTTTTATTCAATTCTTTTAAATATTCAATATGAGTTTGCGCATCGAAAAAAATATGTTCATGAGATGACAGAGTGGCGGTCAAGCAAGTGTCGATAGAGAATTCGTAGACAATCTCAAAAGGAAATTTAGTGGTAGTGTGGTTTTTCTAATTATTGAATGTGAATTCATCTTTGCGAAATTCAAGATCTCATTTCTTTAGATTTTCCTTAGTTAAACACATAAGGTCCCCCAAACTATTATTAACTACCTCAGTATGTCCATCGGTCTGAGGATGATATGCACTATTAAACTCGAATTTGATTCTCAGTTGCCCCTACAATGTTTTCCAAAAATACCTTGTAAAACGTGTATCCCTATTAGATGTGATCGACCTATTAATACCATGCAAACTAACAAATTCTTAAAAAAAGTTCAGCGACGTGTACAAAAAAGTTCAGCGACGTGTACAACACTAGAGGTTTTCTTAGACAACAGTAGCTTAGGAGAGTTAGAAAATGTGGAGCCCGAATGTGTCATCTAAGTTAAGTGACACATCACTATCAAATTCTACTTCCTGAAGCAGGGGCTCAGGAAGAAACTCAACGGCTACAGGTTGTGATATAATGGGGGCAAGCGAAGTCACAAAGTTCAATCGGGATAGTAGAATGTGGAGGAAAGAGCTCTCCTTCTTGGGGCTGAGCATTAGGATGTATTTCCACGACTGAAACAAATGCTGTCATGGTACTCGTTGGGGTAGTAGGGCGAGGAATCTATGACCATAAAAGTGCGGACAATAATGCGACCAGAAAGAAACGTATTAGTAGACATAAAATCAGATTTTACTCTACGAGCTATACTAGAAACTTCATCTAAATCGTGGTAATTGTGCAACTCTAGTTGGCCCCTGATGGAATATTGTAACCCTCGCAGGTAATGGAATACAATCATCTCATTGCTCTCTTGAATATCTTGCCTAGACTGAGCGATTAGAAATTTGTTAGTTTGTTCGTCCACCAAAAAATTCTTCTATTGTAGTCAGAGGAAACCTAGTGCTTGTGCAACTCTATTTTAAACTTATCCCAGGCGAGTGACAACCATAATTTATTTCTCATGCATTCGAGATGTTTCCACCAAACTAACGTGGATCCTTTAATTTTACATGTTGCAAATTTTATTTGTCTACTCAAGTGTATCAGACTCCAACTCATGGAATATTCCATACTATGACACCAATCTAGACAACCCTTCAGCCCCATAAGTTTATCAAAATCGCTTAGGTGTGTAGGCTTTAAGTGCTAAGGGTTAGTGTGTAAAAATTTGTGAATAACGGAAAACAGGAATCAGGTCGCAGGAACACTCAACCTAACTAAGTCAAATAAACCAGAAGCAAATATAAGAGCAATCAAATATTGTACTATCAAACTTATTTACAATGCGAGGCATACATGACGAGACATGATTCGTTAATGTACCCGATGGAAGCAAAATAATACAAGGCAAAATCTATCCGGGCGGACAAAATCAGTAACTGCCAACTCTGTCGAACTGAACTAAGGTGTCCGCTCAAGCCGTGAAGTTGCCAGACCGCAACCTAACCGCGCGAACACCCCGTTATTCCAAGCAGAAGAACTCTATCCGCAATCGGCTAGCCGCCATATTACCGCGAATAGCTGCTGCCGAACTGAGCAGATAGACCGCCAGAAGCGGACAACCTTATTGAACTGAGAAAGATTGTCAATGAGAAGACCGTCTGGTCGCAAACCGCGACCTGCTGCCAACCGCCGGTTGCATCCTTAACTACCCGCACTGATCCCTAATGCAAGTCAGAACCAAGTCTCTGGCTTTTCAGCGCTAGCCGTACAATCTGCAACAGCAAAACCGGTTAACTTCTCAAACCGCGCGGATACAAAAAACTGTCCGCAACAATAACCCGAGCTCACTTACTGTTCATTCAGTCATAGTTATGATGTGACAGAGGGTTTTATTTATAGGCGCGGAGAGGAGTGTGGTCACCGCCCTAATCGATAGGATCACCACCCTTCTCGCAGCTAGCACAAGACCTATCCACATAGTGCGGACACAAGGCCTGTCCGCCAAGGTCGCACATGACAAGGCCGAATAAGCCAGTCCGCCAAGGTCGCACCAACAAGGCCGGACAGAAAGCATATCCGCCTTGAACACCGTCTAAGGCCAGAACCAGGACCAATCTGCCACACCTGTGGACACTGTGGATACCGCCACCAGTCCGCAGCACCATGCGGATACTGCTCCAGTTCGCACACTCTGAGCCCGCTGGCGAACACCCGGACTGAGCACAAACAGACATGGTACAAATCCAGACCAAGTCTACATCACCAAGAGTCCACCGCGAACTCCAAACCAGCAGACTCAAACACCAGTCCGCACTAACCGGTGAACTCTGCGGTGACCACCAAACCGCACCACTGGAACAAGACCAAGACACAAATCATGCCGATCTCGCGAGCTCCAGAAGAGTTCGGAGCAAGCTGTACTCGGCGAAATCCATATGAGTCCGCAACTCCCGCGGATAACTACCCGATCCGCCCGGTTACTTCCTAGGAACAAGCTGACGCAGAAACACCAGCCGACCTGGCTAGTCTCCACACCAGTCCGCGCAATCCGTTGCATCAGTCCGCGTGGACAGTCCGCACAGGCCGCCACTTTCACTTCAAAAATTTCAACACTCCACCTTGAAGTGAGAAGTGGAAACTAGCCCAAGCAGTCCCCGTCACTGTTCAAATGACCCCTTCGACAACGGCTTTGTGAACATGTCCGCAATATTGTCCTCGCTCCGCACATGCTCTACCTTTAGAGATCCCTCCAGCACATTCTCCCGAATGAAGTGATATTCAATCTTAATATGCTTGGTCCGCGTGTGACAAACTGGATTGTTAACCAGTTTAAGGGCATTTTCGTTGTCACCGCGTAGCAGAGTGGGACCTCACACTTCTTAATGGACGTCCTCTACTAGCCTCCTGAGTCAGATGACTTCCCGAACTGGCAAGACCGAAGCCTTGTACTACGCTTCCGTAGTAGAGACGGACACCGAATCTTGCCTTTTGTTGCACCACGAGATACATGCTGGTGCACATGTGAAAACATAATCAGACGTCGACTCCTGGTCGCTCGAGTCTCCCCCATAATCAACATCTGTGTAACCGCGCAGGTTAAAGCCCGTGTTACTCCCATAAAGGAGCCTCATATCAGAAGTGGTTTTTACGTACTTCAAGATATTCCTGGTCGCTACCAGATGAGGCTTCCGAGGCTCCGCCATATAACGACTTACTCGACGTACGATATAAGCAATGTCTGACCTCATAATCGTCAAGTATATAAAGCTCTTAACCAGAGCCCGGAATAACAAGGGATCTGGAAGAACCCTCCCCTCATCACGTCGAAGTTTGAGACCAACATCCAGTGGAGTAGAACAACTCTTTCCCTCCCGCATGCCGAACCGCTGAACGATCTGTTCTGCATAGCCTATTTGGGAAACAAGTATGCCGCTCTTTCTCCTCTCCACCTCTAGTCCAAGGAAATGGTGGAGCTCACCCAAATCCTTCATCTCAAAACGAATAGCTAGCTCTGCCCTAAGCCTAGCTACTTCCTCTTCAGAATTTTCAGTGACGATCATGTCGTCAACGTACAACAATACCAAGACATGAAGCTCCCTTTTTCTTTATGAATATGCTTGAATCTGAGTCAGAGACAAAATAACCGCAGAACTGGAGGTATTATGCGATCTTTCCGTACCATGTCATGATGTCTGCTTCAAGCCATAAAGAGTCTTTCGGAGCTTGCAGACATATCCTGGATGATCTTCAGACACGTAACATGGTGGCTGAACTATGAAGATGTCTTTATCAATTTCTCCATAAAAAAAGCGTTCTTTGGCAAGCCGCCACATCTTCCATCTTTGGCAAGCCGCCAAGGCAATCGCCACCCTTACTGAAGTCATTTTGGCAACAGGATTAAACGTCTGCTCATAGTCTTCTCCATACTGTTGGGAAAACCCTCGAGCTACAAGGCGATCCTTGTATTGCTCGATGCTTCCATCCGCCTTCTTCTTCAGCTCGTACACCCACTTGCATGTCACATGAGTAACGTCATCGGCCTTGAGCACGAGATCCCAAGTCTCGTTCCTTCTGAGGGCAGCCATCTCCTCATACATGGCATCATCCTACTCCTTGACTCCAGTGACGTCTTCAAAGCTAGAAGGCTCTCGCTCGTCTAGATGGCCTGCGAAGAAACAAGAGACAAAGCTCATCATGTTCCCTTCACTGTATCGAGCTGGTGGTTTGATGGTCCTCTTCGACCTCCGAAGGACCTGACCACGGCTAATCACCTCCGCTGCTTCTTCTGAACCAGCTCCGATCCCAGGCATACTTGGAGCATCGCTCCCCCAGCTTCCTAAACCAGAAGCCTCCGCCCCGGAGCTAGAAACACCTGGAGCTCCTGGTGACACATGCAGCTCCACCAGAAGATCCTTAGCAGCTTTCTCTTGCCTGCCGTCTTACCTGCTTTCATGTAGTTTCACAGATGAGTTACCGCCACACGACGTCAGTTCGTCGATGACAATGCCTCTGGAAATGACGAACTTCTTCGTGACAGGGTCCATACACTTCCAACTCTACTTCCTCTCGTCATAGCCTACGAAGACAAGCTTCCTCGCCTTCGTATCCAGCTTAGCCCTGAGAGCATCGGGAACGTATACATAGCAGGTAGACCCAAACACTCGAAGGTAACACTGGGTTTCTCCTTAAATATCAGCTCATAAGGAGACTTCATATTGATCAAACTCAGAGACATCTGATTGATGACGTATGTCGCGTAGGCCATCCCTTCTGCCCAGAAGGACCTAGGAATTCCTTTGGTATGAAGCCAACACTTGCAGGTCTCCGTCAGATGACGGATCTTCCGCTCAGCTACTCCATTTTGTTGTGGAGTATTAGCACAAGTGAGGTCTCTCCGAATTCCGTGTTTCCTACAGAAGTTCGAGAATTCATTTGAAACGAACTCATCTCCGTTGTCCGTTCTTAACTTCTTTATTCGCAGACCAAGTCAGCCCTCCACAAACTCCTTGAACTTCACAAACAATTGGAATGCATCCGACTTCTCGTTCATGAAGTACACCCATGTGTACCTAGTGTAGTCATCAATCAAGACAAGCATGTATCTGCTGTCTCCAAGACTAGCGGCGACGGTGAGTCCCATCAGATCATCATGGATGCACTCCAATGGTACTTTACACCTGGTTTGTGACTTGTCAAACGGAAGACGATGAGCCTTTCCATATTGACATACCGCACAGACATGACCGACGTCGATGGATGACAATCTAGGCAAGCCTTTCACAATGCTCCTTAGTGCCATGACTTTCAACTTGTCCATCCCAACATGTCTCAGTCGTTCATGTCAGATAGCAGCACTATCATTGGCCTTCATCCGATCAACATAGGAACTTGTTGATGACACAAATACGTCATTTACCCTTCTCTCAACATGAGCAACATCAGCCTTCACCGCTGACACATTGCGGAAAAACTTCACTTCTGTCGGACCGAATAGAACGTGATAACCCGCATCCACCGCGTTGGTCACAGAGAAAATGTTCTTCTTCATGCCCGACACGTGATAAACACTCCTCAAGGTGAGTGGACCCTTATCACTACCCAAAGAAACGACGTTCTCCTTCTCGACTACATGAAGAGTATCATCAGCGGTAATAATAACTTCATTACCTGAGTAGCTTGCAGAGAAGAAAACTTTGACTCATCCCCGGTGAGGTGATGAGCACACCCTGAGTTCACGATCCAATCATCTTTGTAGTTGATGACGGACAAAGCACAAATGCATGTGCCCGTCGTAAAAGCATTTCCCCATCCTTCTTCCTCAGTTCTGGAACCAGCTTCTTCTTTATCTGCCGCGCGCCCTGACTGCAGTTTGACTTTTCAGTCCTTCAAGTGACCAGGCTGGTTGTATCTGTAATACCTTGGCCCTTCCTTCTTCTTCTAATCTCGCTTAGGAGCATAACTACTCTCTTGCTGATATGAAGTAGAAGGACCATCGCCAGCAGATGACTTCTTCTTCTTGTCCCACCTCTTCTTATTCCCTGAGAAGAGAGCCTCACTACCTCCTTCAGAGATAGTAACTCCAGTTATCTGTCTTGCTAGGCTTTCCAGCGAAGCCAACAGGTTCTCCAGCTCAAGCAATAACGGTTGAGTGACCCAACCTTGAACAGAAGTAACAAAGGCAACATATTCCTTCCGCAATCCGCAGATTATGCGACTCTTAAACTTCGCCTCTGAAATTAGCTCATCAGGGTCCAATGCTGAAATTTCAGCACACAAGTTCTTCATCTTCAGGAAGAACATATAGATAAACAAATATCCCTGAGTGGCACTCACCAACTCATTCTCCAGTTATTGTAGCCGCGCTATATTCTTATTATTAAACAACCCATCAAGGAAAGTCCAAATCTCAGCTATTGTAGACATCTAATGATGTGGTCGAAGAGCTCCGGTGAGATAGCTCACTTGAGAGTAAACTCCGTCTTAGCGTTTGTCTTCCTCCAAGCTCTCATTGCTTCAGCATTGCTAGCGGCAGCAGTAACTTCTTGTCTGTCGCCCCCACAGATGACCTCCCAAAGGTCCCCGCCCAAAAAATAACCTTTCATGCACGATCTCCACTTCTTGAAGTTGGTCGGCGTCAAAAGTTCAATTTCAAGACCTCTTGCGAATCCTCCTTCCATGGCACAAACACTAGTTTGTTTAATTCCCAGAAGCAAAAAGCAAGCTCATCGGTTGATCACTGCTCAAACCTTTGTCCCCTCTGATACCATATAAAAATTTGTGAATAACGAAAAACGGGAACCAGGTCGCAGGAACACTCAACCTAACCAAGTCAAATAAATCAGAAGCAAATAGAAGAGCAAACAAATCTTGTACTATCAAACTTCTTTATAATGCGAGACATACATGAAGAGACATGATTCGCCAATGTACCTGATAGAAGTAAAAACATACAAGACAAAATCTATCCGGGCGGACAGAATCAGTAACCGCCAACTCTGCCGAACTGAACTAAGGAGTCCGCTGAAGCCGTCAAGTCGCCAGACCGCAACCTAACCGTGCAGACACCCCGTTATTCCAAGCTAAAGAACTCTGTCCGCAATCTGCAAGCCGTCTAACCGCAAGGTTGCGTAGCCGCCAGATTACCGCGAACAGCTGCCGCCGAACAGAACAGACACACCTCCAAAAGCGGACAACCTTATTGAACTGGGAAAGATGACCAATGAGAAGACCGCCCGGTCGCAAGCCGCGACCTGCTGCTAACCACTGATTGTATCCGCAACTTCCCGCATTGATCCCTGACCCAAGTCAGAACTAAGTCCCTGACTTCTCAGCACTAGCCGCACAATCTGCAACAACAAAACCGGTTAACTTCTCAAACCACACAGATACAAAAAACTGTCTGCAACAACAACTCGAGCTCACTTACTGTTCATTCGGTCGTAGTTATGATGTGATAGGGAGACCTATTTATAGGCGCTGAGAGAAGCGTGGTCACCGCCCTAACCGATAGGATCACCACCCTTCTCGCAGCTAGCACAAAACCTATCAACATAGTGCGGACACAAAGCCTGTCCACCAAGGTCGCACATGACACGGCCGAATAAGCCAGTCTGCCAAGGTGGCACGAACAAGGCCGGACAGAAAGCCTATCCGCCTTTAACACCGTCTAAGGCCAGAACCAGGACCAGTCCACCACACCTGCGGATACCGCCACCAGTCCGCAACACCATGCAGACACTGCTTCAGTCTGTACACTCCGAGCTCATTGGCGAACACCCGGACTGAGTACAAACAGACATGGTACAAATCCAGACCAAGTCCACACCATCAAGAGTCCACGACGCAAACTCCAAACCGATGGACTCAAACCCCAGTCCGCACTAATTGGCGAACTCCGCGGTCACCACCAAACCGCACCACCAGAACAAGACCAAGTCACAAACCATGCCGATCTCGCGAGCTCCAGAAGTGTCCGCAACAAGCTGGACTCGGCGAACTCCATATGAGTTCGCAGCTCCCGCGGATAACAACCCTATCCGCCTGATTACATCCTGGGAAGAAGATGAAACACCAGCCGGCCTGGCTAGTCGCCACACCAGTCCGCGCAATCCGTTGCATCAGTCCGCGCGAACAGTCCGCATAGGCCGCCACTTTCACTTCAAAATTTTCAACATAGAGTTCTCTTCGGGTGTGGGTTTAATTGCTCTCCATAAGTGTATAAGAGACCGAGCCTTGTTACATAAGGCATGCAATCCTTTATATTTAGGGGTGACAGACTATCATTTTTGATAATTTTTTTATTTGAGCATTAAAATTTTCATTGCTATTCTCTAAACAACACCATTTTTCATTTTTTTAAAAAACTTTAAAATAATTGAACTTCAAGAAAATATTCAAATTTTAAATATTTGAAAGAACTATTTTTTAATTGAAACAGAATGATACATTTTTTATTTTCTTAAAAGTAAATATTTTATATTGTTTTTTTCCAATCTTCCCCTACCCATACCCCCAATGATTGGGTTCTGTTGTTGTTGTTTTTTTAAAAATTCAAACTCAACCATATCTTTTTCTTGATGAACCTTTTGAAATTTTTTTAAGAAATTAAATGAAAATGATTTTGTTGTTTGCTTTTTTAATTAAAAGATATATCTTAAAAGTAAACATTTTTTGAAGATTAAAACGGGTCGGCTAATTCACTTGAGGAGTGAATTAATGATGCTCTGATATCAAACTTATGTAAATTGATAAATAACAATTTGATTTTAAATGATAATTCGAGAGTGAATTAGATTAAGCAGCACAATCAGAACTTTCATGAGCAGCATCACGAGGCAAGTAGACTAAAATTTGCACAGGAACATAAGGAGCTAACAAGACAATGCTAAATAAACTTGTATTAATATTCCACATGTATACAGTGAGATGAATACAATAATTTTAAAATTAACGGCAAACAAGTTTCTTGATAATTTAGGGAAGCTCTGAAATCTTACTGCTCAAATAAACTAAGCATAATATCATTTTAACACATCACTGACAATAGAATGATAGAGGTATACCTGAGTGCATGAATGAAACATTAGATCAGTCTGGCACGGTCGGCAGGTGGCTGGTAGGAGGAAGCAAAGGTGGATCTCGGCTCCTGAGGGTTAGAGGTGGTAGGATCAACAAAGCCTTGTCGATCCCATCGGGAGGGGGGGTGACTAAGAGGTGGTCGCTGGAGGCCCATAAAGTGGCTGATGGCGGTGGAGCAGGCTTCTAAACGATATTTGAGCCCAGTTAGGTCTCGAGTGCTGCTGGGGTGTAGAGGTCTATGGAGGGCGTGCCGATTTCATGGGGCGGTGTGACAACAGAGAGGTCGCCGACGCTCGTCAAAGTGGCCTACGACGGCGTTGAGTCCCAGCGAAGGGTCGTCGATCGTCTGGTAACAAAACAAAGGAGACACTTGAAGTTGAGGAAGGGTTCGGGCTGGATTTCCGTAAACAGAGAAAATGCAACTCAAGTTGGCATCAGAAGGTTTGATATTTTTGTGTTTTGAAAGAAGAGATGAAATTGAAATACAAATTTAATTATGAAAATATTTTCAACTATTTTCCCTTACACAAGTGCATAAGCATTACTTCAAACCAGAATGTGAGACTAAACATTCAGGAAGAATGGGCCATTAATGGGCCTTACATATTTACACTAGAATTTAGTCTTGGAATGAACACAATTTATTTTCTTTGACACTCCCCCGCAAGATGGAGCGTACAAGTCATAGGCACCAAGCTTGGAAAAAATATTTGCTACATAATGGGCGATGTAAGACCTTTTTCATGATGTCTGACACTTGATCTACAACAGATACATGTCGTAAAATCAACTTTTGAATTTGAACCTTTTCTCAGACAAAATGACAATCAACTGTGATGTGTTTTGTACGCTCATGAAACACATGATTTTCGGCGACGTGGATAACAACTTGATTATCACAAAAAAGGACTGTTGGAGAAGGAAATTTGACACCCAAATCTGAAAGAAGACTCTCTAGCCATGTAAGTTCAAAAACAGCAAAAGTCATTGAGCAATACTCAGCCTCCGCTAAGGAGCGATCAACAACTGTTTACTTTTTTGGTTTGCCAGGTCACCGGGTGCCCACCAAAATATGTGCAGAATCCACTCGTAGAGTGACAATCATCGAGAGAGCCGGTATTATCAGCGTCAGAGTAGGCAGTGAGAGACAGAGAAGAGGAATTGTCATACACAAGCCCTTGTCCAGGGGCATTCTTTAGATACCTGTGGATACATTCAACGACGCCTGGAGATGAGAGTTTTGAGGGGCATGCATAAAATAGTTTACAACTCCGACAACAAATGATATATCTGGTCTTGTGACAGTGAGATAAATAAGTTTGTCAACCAAACGGCTGTACTACTCCAGATTAGGAAGAAGCAAATCACTGTCGGAGGCATGAGTGCATAATTTGTGATTGACATTCATCGGCGTGTCCATTTGCTTCTATGTTATTAAAGGCGCAAGGCAAACCAAGACACAAAAGGTTCCTGTAGCCTAGGCGCAAAAAAGTCAAAAAAAAACAATATAATTTATTAAAACAAATTACAGACTCTACTAGAAATAACCCTCTTACAAGAAGATCCAAGTTATCTCAATTAGTCGTCCATTCCAATATAGAAACACACCACGGTTAATTCATTCACATTCTACCTGATTCTGGCCAAGTATGAGCTTAATAGGTCTAGCCATTATGCTGCCTTCCAAGTAACTGTTCTGCTCAATGACATTTCCAAAAAATGAATTTTGACCTGCAAAAAGAATATTTTGCGTATAATAACAGTCAGAACCATGGTCAACTAAGAAATGGAGAGAGAAAAATAAATAGAGACAATGAAAAATATTAAAAAGAATTTATACAAATTACCCATGAGCCCTGCACAAATATTTTCATACGAGGATTTACGAAAATAACTTCCAAATAAGCTTGAAGAGAATAATACAAAGGTACCCATATTCAGAAGAGATCAAGAGAAGAATTAAGAAAGAAGTGAAATCTCAGTTAATACTTTATACCAATGACAACTTATAGATCAGAAAACCAAAGAGCCAAAAGGATAACAAAACAATGAGAGATTGCACCTAACTAGACAAAAAAAATTTAATTGAAAGTACTTTCAGAGAAGGAAACATTATCAGCAATAAAATTTAAGTAAATAGGACAGCAAGGCAAAAACCATTTAAAAGATGTAAATAACAACGTCACTGCTTATTTGCCATGAACATGACCTGTATGCAGAGTACATCCCTGAATGGACTTGTACAGCACTGAAATCTGTATTCCCTGAATGGACTTGTATGCAATGAACAGCACTATAATTAGAGAAGAACATGACCTGTATGCTTTTTAATTAAATGGTATTTCATTCTACAAACAGGGAAATTTTTTTTTGCAGCAACAGCAACATGAATTGCAAGGTATTGGAAGAACTGTTGTTTAGAAAGATACAAGTAAAAGCAGATAGGCTGCAGGTTTACTTCAATAAGAATATGTTGAACAAGCTTTAAATGTACGAGCTGTATTCATGTGGATATATAAAAAACAACATAAAACTGTGAACCCTCGTCATCATTCTATATCAATTACTCATCCTCTGAATAAATTATGATTTCATCTTCTTCACTATAATCTTCCTCTTCTTCATTGTATTCAACTTCTTCATCCTCGACATCATTTGTAAGGATTATTGGAGTAGGAACTCTCGTCTTAGATGTGCTCCCCTTTTTAACTATCTTTGCACTTGTGTGGATCGCATTCTTAACTTTGAATAAGCGCGTCTGATAGATGTTCTCTTCAATTCCAGTGACCCCAACAACTGCACCCCAAGTCAAGAACTCGTCATCAAATACCAATTCTTCATCCTACTCAGCCTTATCATCTTCCTCCATTCTACCCATCAACCATTCGCTGATGCTGTCAATATTTTTCGATGAGATTACGTCAATATGATCACGTGAATCATATCGTTAACACAACATTCGATTGTATTTCATCAATGCTAAATCATTTAGATGTTGTTGAGCTAGTCTATTTCTTTTCTTGCTATGAACCTGCAAGGCTGCAATATAAGCAAATAAACAAATTAACAAATAATCATATAATGAAATAAATTAATCAAGACAACAAACAACTTGATTACATCAACATATTAATCTCCGAAACTAAAATTTAAATACTTACATGGTCAAAAAAATTCCAATTGTGCTTACTTCCAGATGCACTGCAAGTGAGATTAGAACCTTTATAGCAAATTTAGTTAGATTAAGTGTATCAACTTCATAAGATTGCTACCATTCAGCTGCCAAAATAATGAATATCTACAAATTAATAGTGCATTCTTATTAAATAAAATGTTTGTTTGAATAATGTCTAATTTATTTGCCTGGAAACTTTGTTTTCCTATAACAAATTGCAAATTGTATTCCAAATAACCCTTTAACATTTCTATATAAACTTAGTTGGTCCATAATTTTTTCTTGATCGTCATGACTTGAAATGAGTCTTTGCATTATCTGGTATAAACCCCTTATAACTTCTCCATCTAATGCAATATCGGGGTTTGAGTAAAAGAATTTTGGATTTAAAAAATGAGCCGATGCATTCATTGGTCGATGAAACTGGTTTTCCCATCTCCTATCCACAATTTTCAGGGCATTCTTATATTTTTCCTCTTTCTCATTAAAGACTTAATGATTGTCTCTTTTGCTCTATCTATAATTTCATATATATAACTCATGACTGGTCTTTTCTCACAATCTACCAATTTTAGTACCCGAACTAAAGGTTCAAAAATTTTCAAAATATTCACAATAGTACTCCAGAAAGAAACCATTATATAATGTCATGTACCTTCTTACTTCTCATTTTCTTTGTCCACTTGCTTGATGTCCACTCAGGTGAAGTGAACATCTTTTTTAGATTGGTCCTCTACTTGTGAATGCACTGAAGCGTAAGGAAAGAAGTCGCAAATCTCATCATAGAAGGCCTAACTAACAAGCTCCACTTGCCATGTACAACTCCTAAGCATGTTGACAAGTCCAGTGCAAACATAAATATAACTATTTATGGTCATCGCCCTCTTCAATGTTTTACTAATACTAGGTATCTTTCCGACATCTTCCAACATTAAGTCAACGCAATGAGCAACACACAATGTCCAATATAAATGTGGTTATTTTATTTTCAATAATTTTCCTATTAAATATCACATAAACAAAAAAAGGTAAAAAAATCAATATATTTGAGTAAAATTAAATAAATAATGATGATTAATGAATTTTTTATCTGCTAGTCCAGTGTTGCTTGCATTATCAATAACAACTTGAACCAGCTAGTACCTGCGAGGTTTTAACATGACGGTCCTTTGAGAATGATGGACTCCATGGAAGAAAAGAGAGGACTGCCAGGTGGAGTAAGAAGTAGCGATGAGATGCTTTTATCTTGTGAGAGCTTTTATCTGGCGGCAAATGAAGGAGCGCGATGAGAGCTATCGAGCAGAAATGGCGAGAGAAACAGGAGGCCGAACTGTGGGAATGAGGGTTGCTTCACTTATGGAGAATATAAAAGAATCAAACCCTAAATAATTGCTTAAACCGAGCTGGGTAAATCATTTAGACCGGATATTACCCGAGGCGCGCCTGGAACACACTCTAGGCTCGTGTCTATCCCACCTTGTCCTCCTTGGACTTGTTATAGCGACCCTATGTGCGCCAGACACGCCCAACATCTCAGGCAGTATTTCTGTTGGGACAAGACGAGGCCATCAGGACGACGAGCAATCTCAATACCCATGAAGTATTGGAGAAGACCCAAATCTTTAGTCTGAAACTGGGAAACGAAATGCTGTTTGACGAAAATGATGTTGAGAATGTCATCCCTTGTTAGAAGAATGTCATCAACATAGACAAGAAGAACCACTGTTCTTGTTGGACGATGATGAATAAACAAGGAGAAGTCGACAGAGCTCCAACTGAAGCCAATATCACAAACAACTCGACTGAATTTGTCAAACAATGTCATGTGGACTTCTTGAGGCCGTAAAGAGGTTTCTTGAGATGACAAACCAGAGACTCCCCGTGGTTTCATAACCAAAAGGTTGTTGCATGTACACGTTTTTCATAAGATCACGATTGAGAAAGACATTATTAATGTCAAGTTGATGCAATATCCAATGTCGATGGACCGCTAGAGAGATAACAACGTCGACAGTATTGAGCTTGGCAGTGGGTGAGAACGTCTCTTTATAATCATGACAGTGTTGTTGAGTGAAGCCACGAACAACAGATAATGAAGGTCCTCTTGCACAGAAGACGGGGTGGAATTAGAGGACAAAGACGCCACAAACCTCCGAATGGGAGAGGAGATGTCGTGTAAGGATACATAATTAGAGAGAGAGTGAGTAGTAGAAGCATCCGTATCTTGGAAGGGAGCCGTAGGCGGATCATTAGTCCGGGGAGTAGCATTAGTACACGATATTTGCCGCAGAGCATCCGACCAAGGAAGATGACTATTGTACACTTGCAGATGAGTTGAGGGGAGCACGAGAGGTGTATAGAGAAAGAGAGGAAAGGTTTAGTGCAAGATTCAGGGTAGGAAGCGAGGGAGGAGACGAGTGAGTGGGAATAGCCAGACGTGGAAGAGCATTGGGAAATATAATTTCAGGAGGTGTTGAGTAGAACAGTTGATCTTCGAAGAAGGTAACATCTGCAAAGATGATTGTTTTCTTAGTAGTAGGAGAATGACACACATAACCTTTCTATGTACAAGAGTACCCGACAAAGATGTACTTGGTAGCACGAGTAGCCAACTTATCGACATGAGGTCCTAGCAGAAATATCCAAAGACCCGAGGAGGGAGAGAAGGGAGGTATGGAAGGATACAAAATGAGAAGGGAGTGGCAAAGTTGAGGATGGTCTCGACATGCGATTAATTAAATAGCACGCGACAGAAACATCAAAGTGCCAATAGTTGGAACGTGCATCTGGAATACAAGGGAAAAAACAACCTCTGGATGGTGGTGGTTCTTCTGCTCGGTGTCGCTATTTTGTTGTGGTGTATAGACACATGATGTCTGATGGAGAATTTCCAGGAGATTTCAGGTGTCCTGAAATTTGTGACTGATATGATATACTCACGAGCATTATCAGTGCGTAGAATTTTAATTATGCTCAAGAATTGAGTACCAGTGTCAGCGGTGAAGGAGCGGATGCACCACAACACCTCAGAGCTATGTTGATAATTCTTCACAGTGTGTCGACACTGCCTGTATGAGTCGACACATTTCTTCTGGTGTCGACTCTGCCTTTCCTGGTGTCGACACAATCTACTCCAAGTGTCGACACAGCTTTTCTCCAGTGTCGACACAAGTCTTCATAAGTGTCGACACTGCTTCTCTAGGTGTCGACACATGGACTTAGAAATTTTCTGCATTTCCTGCAATTACTTAACCTGCACATATAAACTCAAAACACATCAAATACACCTTGATGTATATCATTGAGTAGGGTGAGGCTTCTTCAAATCTGGTACACATTTTCCAATGTACCCAACAATTTGGGATTTTGAAAATTAATGAAAATCCTCTTTGATATTCCATGAAACCTCTTGAGTTTCCAACCCCACTTTTATTCTTATCATTGAAACCCCTTTTATTCATGTCATTACCGCCCCCCCCCCCATGACAGTGTCAATTGAACCCTGCTTAACCGAAACTCCTCATGTTCTCCTATTAAAATCTCATCCATCAATCCATCCAGCAGACTGGAAAAAGAAGACCGAACAGACTCTTGCTTCGTCGGATCCTCTTCTAGCGCAACTTCAGACCTTCTCTCTCAACGAGGCCTTCCACCCCCTTCGAGGAGCGTTGCTGATCCTGCCAGACCGAAGCCCGCCCACCAGCGAGCCTTCCCGACGACCGTCCAACAGGTGCGGCTTTTCCTGTGAAGCTCCGTCCCGAACCTATACTCGCAGGCGTCACCGAGTTTCCGCACCGATCGACTATCCACCGCTGACTCCCTCCGACGACTCCAGAGGCACTGTCGTCAGATTCCATGAACTCCAACCATCGTTCACCTCCTCACTCCAACCTCCCAAACCACCTTTTCCCTCCTGGTTCACACATTTCCGCAACCCCCACAACACCCTGTTTCCCCAACAGTCCTGTCCAACCACCACTTCAACATCCAGCTTCCCCCTTTGCCCCGACCTGCCACCACCAAACCTGTGGACACCCTCCTCGGCTAGCCAGCAGTCCCGAAACCCGTGGAAACTCCTCTGCCTTGAGAAATCCCTGCAGGTATACAACTCTGCTTCTTGTTGTTAACATTTACTCATGCAATTAATTTATGTGGTCAAATTGTTAGCGCTTGAATTTCTTACAGCTTCTACTATCGTTATTTCCTCCAAATTATGCACAATCTTTGTCTCTTGTTTTAGTTGTCCACTTGCGGAATAATTTAACTTGTTCTTGGATCCAACGCTAAATAATTCAAGCCGAATCGCCTTGAGTAGAAAGTTAGCTATCGACATCCCCGCTCTTTCGAGAATGCCGCTGCCAATACATTCCAAATATCCTAGTGAACCAAGTCAAAGGGAGTGGAACTTCGAGAACAATGATGGGGGGGGGAGGTAGATCAGTGTTGTTTGTCGTAAATGCAAGTTTCACATTGAAACTCAGCAAACAAAAAATCAGGAAGAGCTTTTCAGAGGATAGGTAGAGGATCATGCCCAGTCAACGATGTCATTCAACGAAAGTAACCGAGGATAACACAAAGGCGGAAATGTCCAAAGTGTAGAGACTCATTTGACAGTCGACCGGTACCAATGGCATGCCATTTCCGTCAATCCTGCACCACAAAATAAGATGATATATAAGTAATGGAACAGTCATGCTCTTGAGTAAGGTGACTGACAAAGAAGATTAAAGGCAGAGTCAGGTACATGAAGAATTGAACGTAAAGAAAGGGAGGGAGTCACATTAAGATTTCCGCTTCCATAAATAGGGGTGGTAGCACCATTCACAACTTTGATAAATTTGGGATCAGGGATCAGCATACATGTAGCGAGAGGTCTTTTGTGGAGAAACATGATTGGTGGCTCTGAATTCCGTTACCCAAGAGGAGCCAAGAGGGCAAGAAGCAAGGTTGGCATTGAAGGAAGAGGTCACAGGGCCAGTTGAGCGGGTAAGCTGCCACCGTAGTTGCTTAAGTTCATCTCGTAAGATAGTGAGTTGAGCGCGGGAACTATTTGAGGAAGGTTTAACTGCAACGCGGGAAAGCAAAGTTTGAGTCACCATTGAGAGCAGCGGGAACCAAACTCCAACAATTGCGGCAAGAAGTAGCATGGGAGTACCAGTTGAGTTCATGATCCGCATGCAAGAGACGAGGCAATCATGAGAGAGAATCCACAGGGCGATCTTACGAACACAGTGCGAAGCAGAGGAGAAATTACAGAGAGCGATCAAGATGCCGAAGGCGCGGTTAGGGGATCTCGATGCAGAGGTCACACGGCGATCAAGCGAGGAGCGGTCGCACAACGTTCTCACGAAGGCAATGCAAAGCACAGGAGAAACCATAGAGAGCAATCAAGCCGCTAAAGGGGCGGTTAAGTCAAGCTCTATTGGAGAGGTCGCACGGCTAGCTCGCGAGGACATGCAAAGACGATGCAGAAACCTGCGACCACAATGAGTTAGCGATATCAGATGCAGAGTTCGCACGACGGAAGATGGAGCAAACGCAGTTGAGAGGATTACATGCCGCAAGGAGAAGGCGCACACACGGGAGGCCTCTGGGAGTTGGAGAGCGGTTTCTACGAGCAGAGAAGAGGAGGCGGCCGTAGAAGGTTGCTCCCAGGCCTTTTCAAGACCACACTACATATTTCCTCCCAGTTGCAAGTAGTTTTTTTTTTCGCAAAGGCACATACAATTTAGATACCCTTTCCTTTAAATAAAACTTTCAATGTCTGAGCATCATGTGTTTGGAGGGTGAGTTTCACAATATTTTAAATGTTGTCCAACTTGTCTCTTACATCTAGCATTTAAAACCCACATGTCGTGATATCCGGTATTTACAATCTATCCAATATTTTCAATCTTGATGTTAGCTCTTTTGTTTTTCTTTCTTTTCTTCGCTTGTTACCTTCCAAACTATTACTAATTGTTCTTATCATGGGTTTGATGTGGTCTGTTAAAATATCATTTTGTGTATGTTCTTGTATTCAAGGCATATTTGCTAATATACCCCCCCCCCCCCCCCAAACACACACACAAATAGTTATTTATTCCAAGATTATTTTATCACGCCTTCAGTTATTCACTATAGGCATACCTTATTAGAGATGCGTGCCCTACATATGTTTCATATTTGGCTTGGGTGAAGAGATTGATACTTCAGTGTTTCACTATTTCTCGGTTTTTTTAAACGTAAACAAATTTAGGATTTTGAAATTACTAGAAATATTTTGGTTTTGCAAACAGACAATTTGTTAGAAAAATCAATTTTCGGTTATCTAACAATAGTGTGTAATTTTTTCCCACCAACTTGTCATCTACAAGCCAATTTTACTTTGGTAAGAAGGTTCTCTCAAAACCATGTGAAGTTGTTGTTGCCTAAGTATATATTCCAGTTCAACATACCTAGGCAAGGATTGCGTTCAAAAATGCATAAAGAGACGCCTATTCGCAGACCCAGCGACGAGCAGAGGCGAGCTTGGGTGAGCAGAGGCGAGCTTGGGCGAGCAGAAGCGAGCGGAGGCGAGCTTGAGTGAGTACCTCGCGAGTGTGTGCGAGTAGCCCTTGTAACTCGCTAGCAGAGGCTAGATACTCGCCAATACCCCCTTAGGATTTCTCTATAAATAGACCATCAGGGGCACTAGATATGACACTTTTGGAAGAGGTTGAGGTCCCCTCAAGTTAGATACTCGCCAAGTCCATGTCTATCTAGTACCTCACCCAACTTTTGGTTGCGGAGAGAAAATTTCTCCTAAACTTCCGGGTACGTGGTGAGACCTCCCTGCTGGAGCACTTGGGGTATGCTTATAGATAGTTTTCTCTCCCGCGCTTGTCATCCGAATTGTGGCGCCGACCGCAGAATCAGTAACCTTATGATGCATTGATTTGAATATTTTGGAGTAGGGATTTTCCCGACTTCAACACAACAGTTTGAGTTTTTTTATGTCGATTTTAATATATCAGAGATATTTCATGTGCCTGGTTTTAATATTTAATTATTTATATACATAATTATGTATAAATATAATAATTTTAAATTTATATATTTAAATATATTAAAACAGTGTAAGATTTTCCTACATTCCACCCTTGTGGTGGGACCCTTTCCCGGACCCTCACTGCTCGGGGATGCTTTGTGCATCGGGCTGCCCTTATATATTTTATTATATTAACAATTTAACATACATTGAACAAAGTTTTAATAACCGTACCGGAGATCGAACCGGCGAGATCAAAGGTTCTAGGTCCGACCGATTGGACTGGGGTTGAACCGTAATAATATAATAAATAATAAAAATATATAAAAAATATTTATACCTATATAAGAATACTAAGTTCTATACTTTTAAACATATTTTTATAGTTTTGTAGTTATATACTTGTGTACACGAGTATTTTTATATATTAATTTATTTATTTTATATTTATAGGTGCTAATTTAAGAAAAAATGAGATTAAATATAATTTGATAAATATCAAAAATTAAAATAAAATTACAAATATATAAATATAAGATTGTACATGTAATATATAATTATATATAAAAATAAAAATAATAAATATATATATATTATACATATATTTATGTAATTATTTTTTATAAAAAAAATAAAACTGTACCTGTATAAGTAAAAAAGCCGAGGCTTCCTATCAAAGTTGAAATCGCGGCTTGTTGGATAGACTTCACTCTCTCATGCCTAAGGTCTCCGGTTCGAAATCTCATGCTATAATCTTAATTTGGTAATAAAAAAATATTTTTAATTTGTTATTGGAACCGGACGGCTTCCAAAACCCACTCCGGTTCTCCGGTTTGCGGTCCGCCTGCTCGATTCCACGGTTTCTAAACGGTCCGCGCGCAAAGCGGGTTCCTTGCCTGGACCGGACCGGCTGGATGTCCGGTCCGCGGTTCGACCGATTGGACCGGCCGGGCCGGCCTGGTTTTCAATAGCTTGCATTGAACTGCTAAATCTACTAAACTGGTATGAACAATTTATGTTGCACAAGAATGGTACAACCTTATAAGTAGAGCAGTTTGCACACACAAATTTTAAAAACAACAATTTGTAAATATAATGGTATCTCTGAACAAATATTTTGCTAAAAAAATTAAAATTTCTCAAATTTTGAACGTTCTTTTAGTGTCGACAATATTTCACAGTTGTGCCCATGCCAACCTTTCTCGTATCTCTGTCTTTTTTCTTTTTCAGTCATTATCATCCTCACCGTCAATAACGCCCACCATCCACTCTTGTACCTTCCCTGAATTAATTTCATAATTGATCAATTCATCATACATTTCCCTTTCTTGAACAAAGATTAAAGATAGAGCACCCATTAGGCCACTGTCAATCTATTCAAGAAAAGGTAGGTCGAGGGCGACTCTATATCACCATTCATCATTAACGCCCACCATCCACTCTTGTACCTTCCAAAAAGATTTTATGTCAATATGTCTTTATGTTACTACTTGCACAAACTTTTGTGCAATAAAAAGCATGTCTATGGACTACAGGCTACAAAAACATGAACAAGAATGACTATCATATGTTGCAAAATGACTATATCATATGTATAACTAGATTAAATGGGGGGGGGGGGGGGGGGGGGGTCATAAATCAGTCATGTCAGCAACAAAATAATATACTGGGGAAATTAATCGATTATGTGTTGTTTTTCCTTAAAAATTGCTCGACTATTGCATATATAGTCATGGCACTGCAAATATGATTAGTCGATCATGTTTGTTTGCACTGCAAACACATCAACCTCTACTAGCGTAGCCACATAAACAACAACAAAAAAACCAAAAAAATAATCATGTTTGTTTGCTGCCAGAAACCAAAAACAACAAATCAGCAACAAGACACAAAAGGAACCAGCAAGAAGGAAAAATAAAATCGAGGTAGGCAGAAAACATAGCGGGGAGTATGAGAGAAACCTGAGAAATCGAGGCAAACACCACAGAACCAGGCAACCAGCTTATCAACGATATAAAATTTAAAACAAAAAAAACTTAACAGTACAGCCTATGAAACCAGAAAGAAGAACAAGAGAAATCGAGGCATAAACCAGAGTCATGACCTCAGAAACTCGAGGGACGAAGACAAAAACCTGAATTATGACCTCAAAAACTCAAGGAATGAAGTCACAAACCAAAATCTAGATTCCTGAGTCACAACTGTAGCAACTAGAGAGGAATGAAACATCACAAACCAATTACCTGTGTCACAGCCGCAAAAACCAAAGAGGGGAGCAAAGACAGAGGAAACCACAAAAACCAGAGCTCACACTTACCGGAGCATGCAAAGCTCAAACTTGCCGGAGCAAAGAATGAAGACAGTAAAGAACCCAGTTCAAACTCGTCGGAGAAATCAGAGCTCAAAATTGCTAGTGAGGAACGACTAGAGAGTGCCAGAGAGGAATGAAGCCGGAGAGGGAAAACCTTGGGCACATAAGAAATGAAATATTGGGCAGCAAAACTATATCGAGAACGAGATTGATTAATGTGTTTTTAAAATAATAATTAAATAATTTGGACCTATATATTGGCCAATATATTGATCGACTGCTGATATATCCAGGACCAATATAGTTGATGAAAATATTGATTTCATGGCATTTTGCTTTTGGAGCCTTTATAATTATGTCGGACTGACATGTAAAAATGTAAGTCATGTTGGCCGATATCCACAATATAGTATTCACTTAAACTAGATCCATCAAACTCATAGTTGCTTACAATAACTACTTACCATTCAAAACGTATGCATCTTAGATTAATTTCCACTCGATCTCCTTCTTACTAGGATCATACATGCTGTAGTTACAATGAACCACCGAGTAAAAAGAAAAGATTTTTCTAGGTTCGGACTGCGGAGCATGGTTTAAGCTCATAACCCCTGCTGCATCACTTGGTAATATTAGTGGTTTGAACTTGATACAACATTTGAAGGAGTTTTTTAACGGTATATTTTCTGTTGAACTTTTACGTGCCATGTAGGCAATTTTTTCTTGGCTGATGTACCTACCAATAAGTCAAGCTTGTATTAATGAATTTTTTTAGCTATCTTGAAAATAACTTCATATTTTTTCTTTTCAGGGCCAAATGCTGACACTTGTAGAGTATTTTCTGCTTCTATATCGTGCATTGTTGCCCACCCCTGTTTGGTACAGATTCTTCCTGAACAAAGAATACGGAAGCCTCTTTTCTTCTCTTACCACAGGACTGTACTTGACTTTCAAGTTGACATCTGTTGTGGAGAAGGTACTAATATGGATCCCATGTTAAACTATTATAATTTCTCCTCCAGTAATTTAAAATATGTGATTTTGCCAACTTGTGCAGGTTCGATCATTTTTTGCAGCATTGAAGGCCCTGTCCTGCAAAGAGGTACACTATGGCTCAAATGCAACAGCAGAACAGGTCAACTATTATATACCCTTTCAACCTTTATCATAATTATTTGTCCCATTTATAAAGATAGTTTAAGAATATTCCAAATCTACAGCCATCTCTAATGATTTTGTTTGAGAATATTAGGGAAATAGATGCAAAAGCCCATTAGTGTGGCCCATTTATAAACCCACTTGACTCTCTTGTTTAGTCCCACATCCTTTGTATATGATTCTTTCTCTCCCTTCTCTCCTATATATTTGTACTCATACTTGTATTTTGAGAATTAAGAAGTATATACAAGGTTTGCACCATTTCTCTACCGATTTAATTACTATACCACTATCATATTAAATTGAAGAATACATGATATATCTTATCTCTTCGTGTTATCCAAGTCAACTCTCATGGAATCTATCATGCCTTTGCATGGCGAATAATATCACAGTTATAGTAAAATGTGTTGAGATTGGTTCAGATTCTAAACTGAACTTAATTTGATTCAGTTGAGTTATTTTAGAAGTGATATATCTGCACATATATTATTGCAATATATATACAAGCAGTCGTGCACAGAGGTCTCTGTGCGGGACGGTGACATTGGTTGTAGGACGACATTGCTCGTGGGCGACGACCTTGGCCGTGAGCGGCAACATTGGTCGGGGCTGCGACATTGGTCGGGGGAGGCAACATGGGTCATGGGCGGCAACATTGGTCATGGGCGACAACATTGGTCATGGGCGGCAACATTGGTCGTGGGAGGCAACATTGGTCGTGGGCGGCAACATTGGTCGTGGGTGGCGGCATTGGTCGTGGGCGGCGACATTGGTTGAAGGGGCGACATTGATTGCGGACGACGACATTGGTCGTGAAGGGCGACATTGGTCGTGGGGGGAGCGACATTGGTCGTGGACGGCGACATTGATCGTGGGCGGCGACATTGGTTGTGGGCGGCAACATTGCTCGTTGGGGCGACATTGGTTGTGTGCGGCGTCATTGGTTGGGAGCGACGACATTGGTCGTGGGAGGCGACATTGGTCATGAACCACGACATTGGTTGTGGGCGGCGAAATTCGGTGGGGACTAATATTATTGTTAGATCATTTCAAAATAGCAGTATAACTAACCACTTGGAAATCGTTAAATTCCGAATGAAGCCCTATTTTGATCATCTTAAAGCAGTAAGTTACACTAAGAAAATTCTTAAGTCAGGGTGTTTCATCTTTTTATTTTTTTTTCCATGCTGCGTTTTATTTCAATTATCCAAATCCATTTAACGAGTATAGACAATCATATCAGTGTGTATGCTCATGGGAATGATTTCTAAAGGCACAAACTATTATTGTGAATATAAAGACAAACAAAACCATCAATATTTGATGAATTCTGTAATAATAGTTGATTAACAAAGTTTCAATATGTGTGAGTTAATTTGGTAGTGACAATGAAAAAAAAGCATGTAATAATAGTTATTTTTTTCTTAACCGGAGAAATTTTTCATAGAACTCCATGGATATCAATCCAAATCAAAATAAACTAATTTAGAACCGAAGAAAGTTAAATGAAAATGATTAACAAAGCATTGTACATAATGCTGGGTGAAACACAAATATGTGGTACCTATGCATTGTTTTAAATGTCCTCCAACATGTCATTTTTAGGGGGAAACTATATGTTTTTCTAAAAAATATATTATGTCTTTTTTGTAAAATATAGGCCGACATGTACGATTTTTTCCGAAATATCTATCGACATGACATTTAAATATATCACTCGCTATTTTATTTTATATTATATTTCCAGACAAACATCATATGTTTAAATCACCTACGAATATTATATTATGTATGTTTAAATTGATTGGACTTATTGTTTCAAAATTTTAACTTTTTATTACTACAATTTTGTATAACTATTTCACAATTTTTTAATTTCATATAATAAAAAATATGAAAAAGTTTAATACATTTATTAGGTGATTGTTTGCATGTTTTTAATATAAATTTATAAGTTTGAAAAGACTTATAATAAATCAAGTATTTTTAACTTTTAAATCTTCTTTATTTACAATAAATTTATTGTTATCAAAATACAATTATTGTATAGTATTAAATATATTTTACAACGTATCATTTTGTATTTATTAATAATATTTTTTTCTTAGATACTATTTGAATTTATTTCGTAATATAAATGGCTCATTTTTTCTCTATTTGTTATATTATTTATTTGTTTTTATAACATATAATTATAGTTAGTATACAAAAAATAAACATTTTATTTATAAGATATGAAAATCCGATATTTTAAAATATCCCCGACATGTCACCGACTTCCGCATCCGATATTTAAAAACTTATTCTGATATGTCGCCGACATCCGATATTTAAAACATTGTACCTATGAAATGATTATTTGTGGGGTTGTCCAAAAGTACTATAACCAACTAAAAAACATACCCTAAGAGAAGATAACTGAAAAATATACAATAAATATTGAAGTAAATAAGGATAATCTTTTTTGTTTTAAACTCAACCCCATATGATAAACTTTAGTTCTAACAATTAGACAACAAAACATCAAGAACATTCAACATATCATAACCTTTGATCAGGGCAATAACAATTTTGTCACGATATTTTGGTAACTACAACGCACCATACTTCTCAATTAAATCTATACCAAGTCAGTACTATTTGACTCCTCCCAAATTCATGCCTCACTTAGATTGCATTAACATACAGGAAAAAAACAGTTAGTGAGCAGTCAGAATTCACAATTTCTCACTTAACATTACCGAGAAGCTAAAAGAATTTGAGAGAATTCACAAACTCCTCATTTTCTTCTCAAATTGGTTTTGGAGCATAATGAATCTTTTACTCAAATTTCATATCTCAAAGCTAAAACCTGCAACCAAAAAAATCAAATGGAAAGCAGAATGAGAAAAAAAATAATCAAGAAGAGGAGTTGTGAATTTATAACAAATCTATAAATGCAAGTTTAACAAACCTAAAAGGAGAATCCAATCCACTTATTAGTAGATATGACACCAACATATTTGTTTTTTCATGTTTGTTTTATTTAGGGGCTGCTTGAATCCTTTACTATATAAACCCCCAAAAAATTGTGAGATATGTTGATCATGTTTTTTTATATCTTTAATTTCCACAAAAATAATACAAATGAAAAGATAAAATGCTAGCAAGGTAGAAAGGGAACATGAATCTGGAATCAAGAACTGTAAGAGTTGAAGATCTAAGATGAGAAACCATGCATTGAGATGTGAAATGCTACCTTAAGCTCGGCACTGGAAGCATTGTTCATCTTTGCAGTGATCCTATTCAGATCAATTCCTCTCATAAAGTTCATCCTCTTCGAATGAATTTTCAGAATATCCCACCGGGAATGTAGATGGAACCTTAAGAACAAAATTTTATTTTTCGACGGAGAAAATTTTTGAGGTTAGAGTGTGCATACCTCTTCGTTGGGATTAACAAACTCGATTTTTCTATCAATACGGTCGGGCCTGAGCAGAGCTTGATCCAAAATATCACCATTGTCGGATCCGGATTCCATTCCGGTGGATCCAATGCTATCAATTTCATCCATGAAGATGATAGATGGAACATGTTCTTACATGCATTTCAAAACATGGTGTTAGAAATTCCCATGTGAATGGGCCCATATTGGACCCTTGTTTTCTCCTTTTTTCTTCTTCTCCTTTTAGTCTCACATCATTGTATATGATTTCTTCTCTCCTTTTCTCCCCTATATATTTGTATTCTCTCCTTGTATTTTTACACAGAAGCAATACATACAAGCTTTGAGCTTTTCCAACATGGTATCAGAGGCAGGTTCTCCGACCTCGCGGTTTCCCCTTTTCTAACCGCCCGGCTTTGCTACTTAGCCTATCCGCTCTTCCTCTGCGGCCTCCTCCTCTACTCGCCCGGGTAGCGGCCTGTTCCTACCCATCTCTTCTCTCAACGGCTTCTCCCTCTTAAGCCGCCGACTCTCCTCTTCCTCTCTCTCCCTCCCGTGGATCCACCCCTCTTCCCCCTTTTATACTCTCTCCTGTGGGACCCACTTCTCTCTGCTTCTAGCCGCTTGCGGTTTGTCTGCTTACCGCTTGCGGTTTGTCTGCTTCTAGCCGTTCCATCTCTCTCTCCACTAGCCGCTCGAGTTCCTACTCGCGGCCTCTCTCCTCTAGCCGCTCGAGTTCCTACTCGCGGCCTCTCTCCTCTAGCCGCTCGAGTTCCTACTCGCGGCCTCTCTCTCTAGCCGCTCGAGTTCTTACTCGCGGCCTCTCTCCTCTGGCCGCTCGAGTTCTTACTCGCGGCCTCTCTCCTCTGTCCGCTCGAGTTCCTCCTCGCGGCCTCTCTACTCTAGCCGCTCGAGTTCCTACTCGCGGCCTCTCTCCTCTCGCCGCTCGAGTTCCTCCTCGCGGCCTCTCTACTCTAGCCGCTCGAGTTCCTACTCGCGGCCTCTCTCCTCTCGCCGCTCGAGTTCCTACTCGCGGCCTCTCTCCTCTAGCCGCTCGAGTTGCTACTCACGGTCTCTCTCCTCTAGCCGCTCGAGTTCCTACTCGCGGCCTCTCTCCTCTAGCCGCACGAGTTCCTACTCGCGGCCTCTCTCCTCTAGCCGCTCGCGTTCCCCCCGCAGTCTTTCCTCTGCTAGTCGCGCGGTTTGTTCTCACCGCGGCGACTTCTTCTTCTAATTCTCTTTCTCGCGTGGTCTCTGCCCCTCCTATTCGCAGCGGTCTTCCCCGGCTCCATGGGATCCTCTGTTGACTCTACCGGACAGGCGGTTACTCCTCCTGCTGACCGCCCGGCCTCTCTTCCAGATCTTCGCGATGAATTGCGGATCACCACTATATCCTTATCTGGGAAGAAAAACTTTGTTTCATGGGTCGACTCTGTTCGGCGTGTTCTTCAGGCCAAGGGCCTTGTGCTTCACCTTACTAACGCTCCTCCTGTTCCCAATACGGAGGAGTGACTACGCAATGACGGTCGAGTTCAAACGTGGCTCCTTAATTCTCTAGAGGGTGAGCCATACCAAATGGTCATGTACCATGCGACCGCCAAAGCCATGTGGGAGGAGCTTCACTCCTTATACTCTGGAAAGGATAGTCTTCAACACCTCTATGACATTATTACAGACCTTCAGTCCCTTGATGCTGGTGGGGCGGCTGACATAACCTCTTTTGTTGCTCGGGCCAAAACTCTGGCCGAGGCCTGGATCCAGCATCCGCCTTCTACCACCGATCTTGCTGCTCAGCGCGCGCAAAAGGAGGCCGTCTGCATTGCCATGATGATGGCTCGGGTCCCACCTCACCTTCAGAGCATTCGGGCTCAAGTATTGGCTTCGGCTTCTACTCCCTCTCTCTCTGATGTTTGCTCTATGCTCCTTCGCGTTTTACCACCTCTGGATCCTCCGACACCCTCCTCTCCGTCTCTCCTTCAGCAGGCCCCTCCTCCCTTACTTCCCCAACCGCCTTCTGCTCGCGGTGGCCGTTCTGGCTCTCGTGGAAGGGGACGTGGGGGTCGGGCCCGCTCCAAGTGCTCCTACTGCGGCCGGGATGGACACACGGATGCTGTTTGCTACAAGAAACATGGCTATCCTCCTCACCCCACTGCGGCTGCTACTGATGGCTCCTCGTCCACTGGTACCGACCTTGCGACTGTTCGCCTCCAGCTCCAGCAACTCCAGGGACTTCTTAGCCCTCCTCCTGTCTCTGTTGCCTCCACCTCTACTACAGGTATTACTTGTCTTTCCTCCGGTCCGCGTTGGATCTTGGACTCCAGAGCTACTCATCACATCACCTCGCTGCGGCCTCTCCAGTACTCGGCTGCTCCTCATCCGAAATATATCACAGTCGCTAATGGTGCGACTGCTCCGGTCTCCGGCTGTGCCGACATCTCTCTTGCCCCCTCCCTCTCTCTTCGCTCGGCTCTTTATGTTCCGAGCTCTCCGTTTAACTTACTTTTTGTTGGCCACCTCACTCATGATATGGATTGTTCCGTCACATTTACTCACTCTTATTTTTTGATACAGGATCGGCAGACGCGGACTACCATTGGTAGAGGGCGACTGCAGAACGGGCTCTACCTTCTGGATACCTCTCCGACTATTCTCTCCTCTGTCTCCGCTGTGGACTGGCATCGTCGGCTTGGACATGCCCCTCTTCCTGTTCTCCGAAAGGCCCTGCCTGATGTATCTTTACCTGTTTTTCATTGTGATTCTTGTATTTACGGCAAACAGCCGCGTACTTCTTTTCCTGCTCATTGTACTCGGAGCACTGCTCCATTTGATTTACTCCATTCCGATATCTGGGGTCCTTTTAAAGTTACCAGTATCTCTGATTACCGTTATTTTGTCACCTTCATTGATGATTACTCTCGCACCACATGACTTTACCTCCTTCGTGACCGCTCCGAGCTCCCTCGCATATTTCGCGCCTTCATCCAAGAAACTCGCACGCAATTCTCCACCATTATTAAAACCGTGTGCACCGATAATGCTCGCGAGTACACCGGCCATGAATTTGCCACCCTCTGTGCTGAGTTTGATATTCTTCATCACACCTCCTGTCCCTATACCCCCCAACAAAATGGGGTTGCCGAACGGAAGAACCGCCACCTACTCGACGTTGCCCGCTCTCTCATGATCCAAATGCAGGTTCCAAAACATTACTGGAACTTTGCGGTTTCCACTGCCTGCTTCCTCATAAACCGCCTCCCTTTCTCGGTTCTCAACTTTGCCACCCCATTCAGTCTCCTCTTCCCCTCCACTCCGGCTTTCCCTCTCACACCACGGGTCTTTGGCTGCACCTGTTTTGTTCACCTCCTGGGTCCCTCCTCCGATAAGTTGGATCCCCGGGCCGCCAAATCCATTTTTGTCAGCTATTCTCGCACCCAAAAGAGTTACCTATGCTACTCTCCGGGTACTCGGAAGGTCATCGTCTCCGCCGATGTTACTTTTTGGGAAGATCAACCTTTCTTCTCCCCTCCTTCCTCCACGCCGACATCTCCACCGCTCCCTCTACCCCGGCCCGTCATCCCTACTACTGCACCTGTTTCCCCACGTCCTTCTTCCTCTCCACCTGCTCCCTCTCCACCTGCTCCCTCTTCTTCCCCTCCACCTGCTCCCTCCAGGCCACCCGTTATCCAGGTTTACACTCGCCGCCTTCCCCCATGCTCTGTTGCCCCTCTGCCGTCGGCTTCTTCCACGGCTACCCCGCGCTCTGCTGATCAGGTATCTCCCTCCACCGCTCATCCTCTGGCGAATTATGTCTCCTTGCATCGCCTTTCCCCCCACCTACACACCTTTGCCACTTCTCTTTCCTCTATTTCGGTTCCTAACACTGTGCAGGAGGCGCTAGAACATCCCGGCTGGAAGGCTGCCATGGATGAGGAAATGGCTGCCCTCTGGGCCAACCAGACCTGGACTCTCGCACCGCTTCCCCCGTGTCAGAAACCGGTTGGGTGCAAGGTTGTAGATGTGGATGTCGGGTTCATGTCGATTTGGGTTTGAAATGTCGTATGTCGGATTGCGGGGGATATATCATATTTTACAATATCGGATTTGAACATTTAAATAAAGATTACATTATTTATAAACATATTTTTTGCAAATGTAAAAATGGTATAGACGTATTTATAACATTTTCTTTGACCGTCTCAAGGCTTGGCTCGTCGCCCGCGGCTTTCACTCAATCGAATGCCAATTCGTAGAAAGCCCGGCGTCGTCGTCTACTCCTTGTCTGCGATGCCGATCCGTTGTCGCGTCACCAGAGGAGCTGTCGAGTGTCGACCACTCCGCCAGAGCGCCTCTCCCGTAAAATTTAGGGTAGAGCCGAATGCGTGAAATAGACTCGTAAAGTAGAAAAATATGGGTCCCGTGAACTTTGTTTTTTTATATATTAAATATAATAACCGAAATATCGAGTTAGAAATATATCGATATATCGGGATATATCACCGTTTTTTTTACAAAACGTGTCAAACAAATCGGTTTCGTTGTGGTTTGCACCCAAAACCTCGGCCGACATGTGGACATGTCGGCTATCTACAACACTGCTTCGTCATCAAACACGCCACTGGGGACGATTGACCGTCTCAAGGCTCGGCTCGTCGCCCGCGGCTTCACTCAACAACCCGGGTTGGACTATGAGGAAACCTTTTCCCCGATGACCAAACTGGTGTTCTTATCTCGGTGGCTGTCCATCGCCGGTGGCCCTTACTGCAACTGGATATTAAGAATGCTTTTTGAATGACGACTTGCAAGAGACTGTCTATATGCAACAACCTCCCGGGTTTGAGACCACGGGGGAGTCTCAGGTTTGCTGTCTTCAGAAAGCTCTGTATGGCCTCAAACAATCACCACGGCATGGTTTGACAGGTTCAGCAAAGCTCTTCGGGAGGTTGGTTTTTCTCGCAGCACGGCAGACTTCTCCATGTTCACTCGCCACCGTACAGCGGGGACAGTTCTTTTGTTAGTTTATGTTGATGACATCATCATTACGGGCGATGACTCACAGGGAATACAGGAGGTCATACGACATCTCGGTACAATTTTTCAAACAAAGGATCTGGGACCCCTCCGGTATTTTTTGGGCCTTGAGGTAGCTAGACGGCCAGATGGTCTCATCCTCTCCCAGCGGAAGTATTGTCTCGACCTTCTTCATGATGCAGGTTATTCGGGGTGTAAGTCGATCAATACCCCAATGGATGTGAATCACAAGTTATGTTCTCAGGCTTCCGACTCAGATCTCTTACTTGAGAATCCTGAATACTATCGTCGTCTAGTTCGAAAATTGATCTACCTCACGGTAACTAAATCGGACATATCCTTTGCAGTTGGTATTGTCAGCCGGTATATGCATTCTCCCCGAAAATCTCATCTTCACGCCGTTGAACGCATTATCAGATACCTCAAAACGGCCCCTGGTCAAGGATTGGTCTACAAGACCTCATCTTCAGCTCCTACATTGATAGCTTACTCGGATGCTGATTACGCTGGTTCTCTTGATGACCGACGGTCAACCAGTGGGTTTTGCACATATTTTGGAGGACATTTGATTACATGGCGGAGCAAGAAACAAGCCGTTGTAGATCGATCTTCTGCTGAGGCTGAATACCGGGCAATGACGTATGTATTATCTGAAGTAACATGGCTAGAGAGTCTTCTTACCGATCTTGGTGTACGACTTCCTTCCCCAGCGTTTCTCCTTTGTGATAGCCAAGCGGCAATACATATTGCCAAGAACCCGGTATTCCACGAGAGAACTAAACATATTGAAGTTGACTGCCACTTCATCAGAGAAAAGGTTCAAATGAAGAAGATTGACTTGAAGCATGTTCCCGGGACAGAACAAGTTGCGGATGTGCTCACTAAGGCTCTTCCCAGTACACTCTTCTATCAGTGCTTGTGCAAGCTTGGTGCATACGATTTGTACGCTCCAGCTTGCGGGGGAGTGTTGGAAAAGCCCATGTGAATGGGCCCATATTGGGCCCTTGTTTTCTTCTTTTTTCTTCTTCTCCTTTTAGTCCCACATCATTGTATAGGATTTCTTCTCTCCTTTTCTCCCCTATATATTTGTATTCTCTCCTTGTATTTTTACACAGAAGCAATACATACAAGCTTTGAGCTTTTCCAACACATGGCAAAACTCAGTGTATGCGAGAAAGAAAAGGAATAGAAAACAAAAAATAGACCGCTGGCCAAGACTCTTGAATGGAAAGCAAAAGGAGAAAAGGAATACAAAAACAAAATCAAAATCTTACCAACCATCCGGCGAGTGAATGAATGCGAGCAAGAGGAGGGTGGAAACCTAAATGGCGCAACCAAGACTCTCTTGAATGGAGGAGAGTAAGCAGACGCAAAGAAGATGCCCAGACAGGTCGCGTGGGAGGTGCAGGACTGGATTCATTGATGCTCTGCCAGCGCGTGGGAGCGGTGTGAAGAGGGCGAGTAGGGTTACGGGAGAGCCGACTGCGCGAATAGGATTCGTGGGAGCGGTGTGAAGAGGGAGAATAGGGTTGCAGGAGTAGACGACGACGGGATGTGTTGCGATGCGAACTGTTTACGGGGAAGGACATTGTCGTGCGGGAGATGTGCATGCGCTGAAAGGAGCGTGGGGGCGCGGGTGGACATTGTCCGTGGGGAAGGACATTGCCGTGCTGCCGAAGGATATTGGTCTCCACCACTATTAAAACCGTGTGCACCGATAACGCTCGCGAGTACACCGGCCATGAATTTGCCACCCTCTGTGCTGAGTTTGGTATTCTTCATCACACCTCCTGTCCCTATACCCCCCAACAAAATGGGGTTGCCGAACGGAAGAACCGCCACCTACTCGACGTTGCCCGCTCTCTCATGATCCAAATGCAGATTCCAAAACATTACTGGAATTTTGCGGTTTCCACTGCCTGCTTCCTCATAAACCGCCTCCCTTTCTCGGTTCTCAACTTTGCCACCCCATTCAGTCTCCTCTTCCCCTCCACTCCGGCTTTCCCTCTCACACCACGGGTCTTTGGCTGCACCTGTTTTGTTCACCTCCTGGGTCCCTCCTCCGATAAGTTGGATCCCCGGGCCGCCAAATCCATTTTTGTCAGCTATTCTCGCACCCAAAAGAGTTACCTATGCTACTCTCCGGGTACTCGGAAGGTCATCGTCTCCGCCGATGTTACTTTTTGGGAAGATCAACCTTTCTTTTCCCCTCCTCCTTCCTCCACGCCGACATCTCCACCGCTCCCTCTACCCCGGCCCGTCATCCCTACTACTGCACCTGTTTCCCCACGTCCTTCTTCCTCTCCACCTGCTCCCTCTCCACCTGCTCCCTCTTCTTCCTCTCCACCTGCTCCCTCCAGGCCGCCCGTTATCCAGGTTTACACTCGCCACCTTCCCCCATGCTCCGCTGCCTCTCTGTCGTCGGCTTCTTCCACGGCTACCCCGCGCTTTGCTGATCAGGTATCTCCCTCCGCCGCTCATCCTCTGGCGAATTATGTCTCCTTGCATCGCCTTTCCCCCCACCTACACATCTTTGCCACTTCTCTTTCCTCTATTTCGGTTCCTAACACTGTGCAGGAGGCGCTAGAACATCCCGGCTGGAAGGCTACCATGGATGAGGAAATGGCTGCCCTCTGGGCCAACCAGACCTGGACTCTCGCACCGCTTCCCCCGTGTCAGAAACCGGTTGGGTGCAAGGTTGTAGATGTCGGATGTCGGGTTCATGTCGATTTTGGTTTGAAATGTTGTATGTCGGATTGCGGGGGATATATCGGGGATATTTTACAATATCGGATTTGAACATTTAAATAAAGATTACATTATTTATAAACATATTTTTTGCAAATAAGTAAAAATGTACACACAAATAACTATAACAATGTATAGACAAATAAGTATTTATAACATTTTCTTTGAAATAATTTTGAAAGATAAAAGAGAAGCTCATGTAATTATGTAAAGTTGGAGGGGAGTTTTTTTTAGCACAGGAAAAACAAAAATCACTGTAGATTTACACAAAGAAAGTTATAAACTTAGGTATTGCAAGAAAGAAACCTAACTATAGCATAAATAAGAATCTTACAGTAACATAAGTTTAATAAAACTTTTAGATCTTATGACTTGATCAATATAATAACTTCAAATAAAATTTCAATTGTCGCAGAAAAAAGAAAAAAGAAGAAAGAAGGGGGCTTCCAGTGGAGTGAAGTAGCAGAAACCCTAAAGCCCGACATCGACTCCTCGCGTCCTCGCCTGTGATGCCAATTCGTAGAAAGCCCGACGTCGTCGTCTACTCCTTGTCTGCGATGCCGATCCGTTGTCGCGTCACCAGAGAAGGAGCTGTCGAGTGTCGACCACTCCGCCAGAGCGCCTCTCCCGTAAAATTTAGGGTAGAGCGAGAAATGACGAATGCGTGAAATAGACTCGTGAAGTAGAAAAATATGGGTCCCGTGAACTTTGTTTTTTTATATATTAAATATAATAACCGAAATATCGAGTTAGAAATATATCGATATATCGGGATATATCACCGTTTTTTTACAAAACGATATTTTTGTCAAACAAATCGGTTTCGTTGTGGTTTGCACCCAAAACCTTTATGTCGGCCGACATGTCGGACATGTCGGCCGATATCTACAACACTGGTTGGGTGTAAGTGAGTCTTCGTCATCAAACACGCCGCTGATGGGACGATTGACCGTCTCAAGGCTCGGCTCGTCGCCCGCGGCTTCACTCAACAACCCGGGTTGGACTATGAGGAAACCTTTTCCCCGATGACCAAACTCAACACCGTTCGTGTTCTTATCTCGGTGGCTGTCCATCGCCGGTGGCCCTTACTGCAACTGGATATTAAGAATGCCTTTTTGAATGGCGACTTGCAAGAGACTGTCTATATGCAACAACCTCCCGGGTTTGAGACCACGGGGGAGTCTCAGGTTTGTCGTCTTCAGAAAGCTCTGTATGGCCTCAAACAATCACCACGAGCATGGTTCGACAGGTTCAGCAAAGCTCTTCGGGAGGTTGGTTTTTCTCGCAGCACGGCAGACTTCTCATGTTCACTCGCCACCGTACAGCGGGGACAGTTCTTTTGTTAGTTTATGTTGATGACATCATCATTACGGGCGATGACTCACAGGGAATACAGGAGGTCAAATGACATCTCGGTACAGTTTTTCAAACAAAGGATCTCGGACCCCTCAGGTATTTTTTGGGCCTTGAGGTAGCTAGACGGCCAGATGGTCTCGTCCTCTCTCAGCGGAAGTATTGTCTCGACCTTCTTCATGATGCAGGTTATTCGGGGTGTAAGTCGATCAATACCCCAATGGATGTGAATCACAAGTTATGTTCTCAGGCTTCCGACTCAGATCTCTTACTTGAGAATCCTGAATACTATCGCCGTCTAGTTGGAAAATTGATCTACCTCACGGTAACTAAATCGGACATATCCTTTGCAGTTGGTATTGTCAGCCGGTATATGCATTCTCCCCGAAAATCTCATCTTCACGCCGTTGAACGCATTCTTAGATACCTCAAAACGGCCCCTGGTCAAGGATTGGTCTACAAGACCTCATCTTCAGCTCCTACATTGATAGCTTACTCGGATGCTGATTACGCTGGTTCTCTTGATGACCGACGGTCAACCAGTGGGTTTTGCACATATTTTGGAGGACATTTGATTACATGGCGGAGCAAGAAACAAGCCGTTGTAGCTCGATCTTCTGCTGAGGCTGAATACCGGGCAATGACGTCTGTAGTATCTGAACTAACATGGCTGGAGAGTCTTCTTACCGATCTTGGTGTACGACTTCCTTCCCCAGCGCTTCTCCTTTGTGATAGCCAAGCGGCAATACATATTGCCAAGAACCCGGTATTCCACGAGAGAACTAAACATATTGAAGTTGACTGCCACTTCATCAGAGAAAAGGTTCAAATGAAGAAGATTGACTTGAAGCATGTTCCCGGGACAAAACAAGTTGCGGATGTGCTCACTAAGGCTCTTCCCAGTACACTCTTCTATCAGTGCTTGTGCAAGCTTGGTGCATACGATTTGTATGCTCCAGCTTGCGGGGGAGTGTTGGAAAAGCCCATGTGAATGGGCCCATATTGGGCCCTTGTTTTCTCCTTTTTTCTTCTTCTCCTTTTAGTCTCACATCATTGTATAGGATTTCTTCTCTCCTTTTCTCCCCTATATATTTGTATTCTCTCCTTGTATTTTTACACAGAAGCAATACATACAAGCTTTGAGCTTTTCCAACACATGGCAAAACTCAGTGTATGCGAGAAAGAAAAGGAATAGAAAACAAAAAATAGACCGCTGACCAAGACTCTTGAGTGGAAAGCAAAAGGAGAAAAGGAATACAAAAACAAAATCAAAATCTTACCAACCATCCGGCGAGTGAATGAATGCGAGCAAGAGGAGGGTGGAAACCTAAATGGCGCAACCAAGACTCTCTTGAATGGAGGAGAGTAAGCAGACGCAAAGAAGATGCCCAGACAGGTCGCGTGGGAGGTGCAGGACTGGATTCATTGATGCTCTGCCAGCGCGTGGGAGCGGTGTGAAGAGGGCGAGTAGGGTTACGGGAGAGCCGACTGCGCGAATAGGATTCGTGGGAGCGGTGTGAAGAGGGCGAATAGGGTTGCAGGAGTAGACGGCGACGGGATGTGTTGCGATGCGAACTGTTTACGGGGAAGGACATTGTCGTGCGGGAGATGTGCATGCGCTGAAAGGAGCGTGGGGGCGCGGGTGGACATTGTCGTGGGGAAGGACATTGCCGTGCTGCCGAAGGATATTGGTCTGGAATGACCAAAAAATAAAAAAATAGATGGCAGGGGGCTTTTTTGGAGGGTATTTTTGTCCCAAAATGTTACACCATGGGCTGAATTTCTCCTTGCTTATATAATAAAATAATAAATATATATATATATATCAGAATTACATATATAAGCTCAAAGTTTTTAACCCTAAAAAGTTTGAGTTGGTTATCACGCAATACATGTCGGAATTAGACAGATAATATATGCATTTTGAAGTCAAGAACGGGATCTACAACTTTCATGCTGAACATTTTTTCAAAATTTGCACGGTTTGGTTGGAATTTGGCCTGAAAGGTTGCTTGCTCAAAATGAATTATTTCGAGCCAGCAAACTTTCAGGTCAGATTCCGGCCAAACCGTGCAAATTTTGAAAAAATGTTCAGCATGAAAGTTGTAGATCTCGTTTTTTGCTACAAAATGCATATATTATTTGTCTAATTCCGACAAATATTGTGTGATAACCAACTCATGCTTTTTAGGGTTTAAAACTTGAGCTTATATATTCCAAACCTATATATATATATATATATATATATATATATATATATATATATATATATATATATATATATATATATATATATATATATATATATTTCCTACCACTTGCCTAAATTATGGGGATATTCAAACGCGGACCAAGCTACTTGCAATAATATTAGTTGATGGGAATCTTGTCACACCGCCCGTTAGGGTCTATTCACGTCGACCTCGTGCCCCGTGACTATCAGGGTCGTTTATCTTGAGTGGATCGTCGATCGTAACATTTTTCATTCTTGGCATTTTTTAATTTTCATTGTAATTTTGTTTATTTTGAGGGAGACAACGAATGGAAAATCATGACCATTCGTTACCCTTCTCTAGTCTATATATAGGAGCAGAAGGCTCTATAGGGAGGTATTGAAAGTGGAAGCAAAGAAGCTTTGTTTTGATTATTTGTTGTTGAAGCCAAAATCCCCAAATGTGAAGCTTGGACCTCCCCACAATCCTCCATGCCACCAACCAACATCTCCCTCCCTTCCCATCCAAAACCGAGTTTTTCCTTAACCTCCAGCCGGCCACCAATCCAGCCCCTACCACCTACAATCGGCAGCCCACATTCCCCTCCCACCACCACCAACCGCCTGCCCAAAATCTCCCCCAACCACTGTCCGACCACTCTACATTCCTCTTCCCATATACCACAAAAATAAACCCTTTCCCATCTGCAAATCCCCTCCCATTTTTGGTTTTCGGCAATCACAGAAAAACATTCCCCAACCACCTCTGACGAATTTCCACCACCACCCTTCAGGTGTCATCTGTTTTCAATTTTTCGACAATCATCAGAGAACTCTCCGCCAACCACCACCACCTCTGATTAGCCACCACCCCACTGTTGAAACCGAAAACCGGCTTCTATGGAGTCTGAACCCTTGGGGAAGGGGTGACCGCACACTTACTTTGCCTAACAAGCCTGGCTGACCGAAGACTTAGAACTTGAAACTGATCCAAGGCTCCAGCACGGAGGTCCCACCACACACCCGGAAGATCTTAGAGCGTTTCCCCTCCTTAGTCTGTGCTGAGCTAAGGGCACCTCAGAATGCGCTATAAGACAAAAGTAAGAGAACTGAAAAGCTTGCCTTCTGAGGTACCCCTTGGGCCTATTTATAGTTTTTAAAACCTGACCTACAAATAGCGTAACTCCGCTGTTCTGGATGACTTTATGCAGCCAAAAGGAGGTCTGCTAACAACGAAACTCCGTTGTTATCAGGAGCTAAATGCAAACCTAATCATATTTGACAGATCAAATTATGTTTAACCGCATGATGCCTGCACCCCACTCATAGGGGGAAATCGGGGCCAGCTCGCCACTGAACTGGGTGGACGCGAGTCGGGCTCCTGCGACTCGCTTGCCCCTCGCGCGGAGGCGGACCGACGATCTCGGTCGGATGGTCACTGAGGCGAGCGCAAGCAGGGCTGCGTCAAGCTGGCTCGCGCGGCTCGCTCGCCTGCCTGGCGGACGCAGAAGAGCTGTCAAAGTCAGAGAAACTAAAGAAATTTGGCTAAGTTCAGAAAGCGTCGACAGGGCGAGCTTCACTCAACGCCTTAGAAGATGGCGTCGACATGGCGGGCTTCACTCAACGCCTTAGAAGATGGCGTCGACAGGGCAGGCTTCACTTAACGCCTTAGAGGATGGCGTCGAGAGGGCGAGCTTCACTCAATGCCTTAGAGGATGGCGTCGACAGGGGCAGGGCGGGCTTCACTCAACGCCTTAGAGGATGACGTCGACGGGGTGTGCTTCACTCAACGTCTTAGAGGATGACGTTGACAGGGCGAGCTTCACTCAACGCCTTAGAGGATGGCGTCGACAGGGGCAGGGCGGACTTCACTCAACGCCTTAGAAGATGGCGTCGACGGGGCGAGCTTCACTCAACGCCTTAGAAGATGGCGATAGAAAATCTGTCCTGGCCCGCTCGCCCGCCTGTCTCGCCTGCCTGGCGGTCCCACTCAGCAGACACTGGGTTGTACAAAATCCCCGCTCTTTTTGAGCTTTACAAAACTCGGAAAGAATCATCCAACCCCACGTGTTCGGTGAGTGCTTGCTGAGCTGGAGGGAATCTTTTGGCGGGTCTCACCAATGTGCTATAAATACACCACCAAGCTCAAGGGAAAAAGCCCCGTCCTTCTGCTTTTCTTTTCTTTGCGAACTACTGTAGCTGAGCGATGCCCATATTAGAAGAAATGCGAGCTCGCCTAGCGGCCGCGAGGGAGGGGACGCGGGCGCAGGTCATTGATGCCGCTCCTTGGCCAGCGCGAGGGTCACCCAGTTACGCCTTCAGGTCGAAGAAGGCGAAGATGATCAGACGATCTCCCCCGAATGATGCCCACGCGTCTGGCTCGGCGGCCGGTGCCGAGGCCATGCATGCGGTACACGGGCCGGTTTCCTTGATGTTACTGTCATTCCGATTTTGATCTCTCCTTCTTCGCAGGAGACGTCTTGCGAGGGAGGAGGCGAGGGAATGGAGCCGAGGCATTCCTCCCCGCGGGTAACTGAGCGGGTCGCCCGCCCCTCGGCTTCGGGACATGCCCTTCCCGCGGGTCTGACTGCTCCTCTAGCGACCACTGGTGAGTCGACTCTTTTCCTTCTTTCTTGCTTGTTCGCTACTTACCCATTGCTGATGCTTCCATCCCAGGGGTTACCGACCCGTTTCCGCAGATTCCTCCGTTGCCAACCCGCCCCGGGCTAGGAAAATCATTCGCGGCTCTTGAAGGAGAACTCTTCCAGGGCCAGCCAGGTACTTCCCGCCCGCATACCAGCGCGGGGGATGTGCCGACCCCCGGTGAGTTTGCGCGCTCGCTTGCTTACAACTGTCCGCTCGCCTTTTCTGACCTTTCCTATTTTTGCAGGCTTCAACGCGGTCTCCTCCTCCGATGTCGACATCAATGGTGGGTACTCGCCTCCCCCTTCCGCGAACCACATGTCAGAATACCTAGGCGACCCGCAGGATGCCGAAGAGATGAAGAGGCGGGTAACCCGGCTGTTCCAGAAACACTCTCTGATGTTGCAGGAAGTTTGCGATAGGGGGGACGAAGACAAGGCTGAGGCGGAGGAGCGGTTCACGGTCCTGGAGGGCATGAAGCGCCCAGTGGATGGGGCAGGATTACTTCTCCAGGAGCACACATTACGCGAGCGGAGGAGCGACTCCGACATGCCGCAGTTCAGGTCGACCTGGCCCAGGGGGAACTGCTGGTGGTCCGCGAGTACTGCTACCCTCGCTTGCCGCCTCGTTCCAGGGTGCGAGGGAGGGGTAGGTGGAAGTGGATTTTATACTGAATCACCCGCCCCTTCCTCGTCGTCGGCCCACAGGCCTGGGTCGCACCTTTCTCTGGATCAGCTCGTGTGTTATAACTACGAACTTAATTCTCTTCCGGGAGTACTGGACTTTATTGTTTGTAAATATTTGACACTGCTCGCCCGTTGACCTGCCCATGCTTGTTGTATATTATCTCTGTAGCTTCTGTTTAGCTTTTCTTAGGTGGGCGTGAGCCTACCGGCTAACTCGCCTCTCTGGCGGACGCGAGCCAGCATGGCTCGCTCACCGCTCTGGCGGACGCGAGCCAGCGTGGCTCGCTTGCCACTTGGGCGGACGCGAGTCAGCGTGGCTCGCTTCCGCATAAGTTTCATTGGGGCGCGGTGAGTAGGCGGGAACTAGTGGCGGGCTCGAAAATCGAAGCGTCAGGGTGCATTTTTGCTATCCGCACACCTTCCAGCCAACGGGACGTTTTCCCACCCTTTTTCCTTCTATAAATAGGCCACGACCCTTCTTCCCACCTACCGCTTTTAAAACCTTTTGTCTTCTCCACTCCTGCGATTCTCAGCTCGCCCTTTCTCACGAGAACTTCAGCATCCCGCCTGACTAGCAGATCGCAAGATGGGAGGCAGCGGTGGAGATGCCGAGGGGAGAGGCAAGTGCGCATGGACCTTTTCCGACCACCCCTTCTTCCCTGCCACACTCACCGAGGACGAGCTCATCATGGTGGTCGGCGATTTCATCCCGTCTGGCTTTGAGGCGAGGCGACCAGGGGCGGAGGAGAAGATCAACGACCTCTCTGACGGGGAGCTCACCATCCCCATAGCGCATTTCGATGCGGGCCTCCGGCTTCCCCTATGGCCCGAGGTCCGACAAATATTGAAGTACTTCGGGGTCGTCCTGGGGCAGCTGACCCCCAACTCGGCGGCGGTCGTGGTCGGGTTCGTCTGCTTCCTGCGGGAAGAACGGATCGAGTTCAGCCTCCCGGTCTTCCGCAAGTTGTTCTCCTTCCGGGAGAACAAGGACGACACCACATACTTCTTCAGCAATCACCTCAAAGTGCGGGAGACAGTGAACGAGAGCCACAACTGGCTCCGGAAGTTTGTCTTTGTCAAAGGTGACTTTAGCAATGTACCATTCTCGCCGGTCCAACTCAGCAAGGCGAGCTACCGCCCTCCTAGCCTGGGGGGCCATGAAGTCAAGCTCTGCGGGTTCTTCTAGGGGAAGAACTTCGAGGTCGCGTTCCTTCGCAAGAACGTCGATTCTCTCGTCCCCGTCCCTCCCGGGAGAGGTAAGCCACTCGCGCTCGATCCTTTTTACTTAATCTTCTCTTTGCAGCCCTAACCCTCTTACTGCAGGTGAGCGAGACCTCCCCCTGCACCCTCCTTATGGGAGTGCGCGAGTCGCCCCCGGCAAGCTCGCCCATGCCGAGGCGGCGGCTGCCGCGCATCGCGAGATCCAGGCCCTCGCTCCCCAGACGCGGGTCACCCACGATAAGCCTCTTCCGCCCCGTCGTCCAAGAAGCTGAAGACTACGGGCGGCGCACCTCCCGCATCTCGGTAAAAAGGCAAAGTCCCGACGAGCCAACAGCCTGAAGCGGCCGTCACTCCTGGCGCTTCGACCGGCGGTCCTGCCAGCGAGATGGCTGGCACCTCCAGGGCGCGAGAGCAGGCATCCGCCGACAGGCCCGTGCCAAAGTAATGCTGATCACACCTTATTTGTAAGGCGCAAGCATGAGAAGCTCACTTTCCTTATTGTATATGTGGATGATAGTATTATCGCGGGTGTTGATACTGAAGAAATCCAGTCTCTGAAATAGAGATTGACAAAAGAGTTTGAAGTAAAAAACTTAGGAAATCTCAGGTATTTTCTTGAAATTGAGGTCGCTCGATTGAAGCATGATATATTCATATTCCAGAGGAAGTATATCCTTGACTTGCTTCAGTCGTGTGGGTTGAGTGAGTGCAGACCTGCTAACATCTCAATTGAAGTCAACCACAGATTGGGTAGCGATGATGGAGAAGCGGCTACTGATGTTGCTGGAGCGGTTATTTAGTCAGTTCATGCATTCACCCAGAGCATGTCATTTAGAAACGGCTAACCGTATCCTTCGGTATCTCAAGTCCTCTCTTGGAAGGAGTATCTTGTTCTCTCCTGGCAAAGAATTGGCAGTTAAAGTCTATACAGATGCTGATTGCGCAGGTTCTGTTGATGACAAAAGGTCCACTTTTGATTATTGCTCTTTTATTGGTGGTAACTTGGTAATGTGGAGCAGTAAAAACATGTGGTTGTCAGGTCAAACGCATAGGCAGAATTTAGAGCTATGGCTCATGGGATCTTCGAAGGACATCCGTACAAGGGGGTAATTCTTCAGGTATGATCATAGGAAAGTGAGGGAGAACTGGACCAACCTGCCCCCCGAGTGTCGTCCTCTCTACAGTGCGGGCAGCTTCTCCCGTCATGGTCTCTAGTCACGAGTACCGCTGTGTTGATGCTACTGTCTTTTGAGGATGCTGGGAACTCACGTCCCACAGGCGATGTCAAACTATTACACCCAAACTCGACGCCCCGATCGGACCGGATTAACTTGGGCCGTCTTAGCCCGCAGAGCGGTCGAGCGCGCACACCGTCACAGAGAAAGAAAAAATGACAAGAATTTTTTTTTACGTGGAATAACCGTCAACAGGGTGAAAAACCACGTGGCCGGATCTGTGCTGACCAAACCTGCACTAGATTTGAGTGTTGTTACAGGGCTTTTCCAAGAACTCGAGGGTGACAGGCCGGCTCTCGTTACAATTATTGGGGGGAGAGAGACGAGCTCGGAGCGTGACAGACCACCGTTAGCAGAGCTAACAATTTCTTTGTGTGCTGCGGGAAGCTATATGCTCGTTATATTATGAATTCCTCTGATATTTCTTGGAGGCGGAAGCAGCTTGTGGCACTTGTTCTGATGTCTGGGGCTTAGAAGCTTGTGCGACGCGCTGGGCGCGTCCTATCCTCTGTGGATTGTCTCTTGTTGTACTTGAGGAAACGGGAATTGCTGACTTGCTGACGCTTGGTGGGCTCGTTGTTGAGCTGAAGGCGTTGAATACTTGCAGCGGTTTTGAGAGCGGAGCACTCGGAGGTGTGCTTGGTGCGGACTTGATGGCAGAGCACGCAAAGAGCTGGCTGATGGAGAGCGCGTATGGCGCTTACTGGAGGAGAGCACGCGGGGAGCTCGTTGGAGGAGAGTGTGCGGTCGCTTGTCGGAGGAGAGCGCGCGGGGCTCTTGCCAGAGGAGAGAGCGCGGGGCGCTTGCCGGAGGACAGCGCTCGGGGCGCTTGCCGGAGGACAGCGCGCAGAGCGCTTGTTGATAGAGAGCGCACAAAGTGCGGAGGGAAGAGGCGCACGCAAGGAAGCGACGTGCGCGAGAGCGCACAAAAGCGGAGCGTGCATGGAAGAGGCGCGCGGGAGAGCACAAGGAGAAGGTGTGTGCGGGAGCGTGCAAGAAAGAGACGCGCCCGAGGCGCGCAAGGAAGACGCGCACAAGAGCGCGCGGGGAAGAGCTGCACGCAAGGAGGCGGCGCGCGGGGAAGAGATGCACGCAAGGAGGCGGCGCGCGCGAAGGCACGCAAGGAAGAGATGTGCTCGAGAGCGCGCAATAAGGCGGCACGCGTGGGGGCGCACATGGAAGAGAGGTGGAGGAGAGAGAAATTTCGGGCGAAGAAGAGAGATGAAGATCTTCGAAGGGAGTTTCGAAGACGAAGGATATCTTCAAGGAGTGCTTGAAGATTTTCGAAGGGGGAGAAGGAAACGAAGAAGATGGAGAGAAAATCCGTAGGAGGATTTTCCGGCCGAGGAGAGAATGATAATTAAAGAAGGCTCTGGGACCCTATTTTTAGGCTTCATGGGTAGTTATGGTGGTTATACGGCTATTCGCAGTCCATAACCGCCATGATCTCTATTTATTGGCCGATTTTAATATAATTATTTTTATGGGACTATGATTTAATATGCACATTAATTTTATAATTTATATTAAACCTAAATCAATTCTATTTTTGGCAACGCACTTTGCCCATTACAGGAGATCATGCGGGTGGTTATGTGGGTGGTTACTCACGTAACCGACAGTGGCGATTGTGGGAGCGGGTCGAACGGTGGAGAAATAGCGGCGACCAAGAATCCTGCAGACGGGGCCGGCCGGCGACGGAGGTTGGCCGAACGGAGGGGGAGACTGGCGATGGTGAACGCCACGCTTGTTTGGAGAGACGTGGCAGGCCGCCGATGGAAGGTCGGCCGGCCGAGGGGAAGGAGAGGCCGCCCCAAAACATTGGTGGCTGGCAGAGGATGGGCGGAAGGAAAGCCGCCCCATGTTAGGGGCGGCGGCTGGCAAAGGACGGGAGGCCGATTGGCCTCCTGTCCCAGGCAAAAAGAAGGCCGCCACCCTTGCTTAGGGGCGACGGCCGGCAGGGTACGGGCGGCCAAATAGCCGCCCGTCCTTGGCGAAAAGAAGGCCGCCACTCCTGTCAGGGGCGGCGGCAAGCAAAGGTCGGGCGGCCATATTGGCCGCTCGTCGTGGGCATTAGAAAAGAGGAGGGTGGCGGGAAGGCCACCCGGAACTGCTGCACCCAGCGGCTAGCGCGCGGCAGAAACCACTCGCAGGTGTGCGCGGCTGAAATTGCGCGCAGGAACGCGCGGTATTTCGCGTGAGGCTGAAACCGCGCAATCGCGCGGTAAACCGGGCGCGGGCGCGCGCGACTTAGCAGAGCTGCGCGCGTACTTGCACGTGGCTGGAAGCTTAAGCTGGCCGGAGCGAGCATGCGTGACATTGCAGGGCGCGCGGCGGTGCTCGCATGAGGCGGTTCTGAGTGCGCTCGGGTGTGACCGACGGTCAAGGCTGCGCTCGCTGACCCCGCCCGGTCTAATACTTCAACACAAGAACCAAATAACCTGCAACAATGAAACACACAAAAAAGTACACACATAAATTATAGTGGTTCCCCAACTTATGGGTACATCCAAATTCCCTCCCACCTTTCTAACTTTCAGTTAGACAAGGTACTTCTCCAAAACAGAGGACGCACAGAATCAAGAGGAAATGACCGTGTCCTCTGATACCATGTTAGAAAGTAGAGAACAAGAAGCGAAAAGTAGAGAACAAGCGAACAAACTTTTGAATAATTGAAATTTTATTATCCAAAAAATATATCATTTATAAAGGTATGGCCTCCCTTATATAGAATGGAGGAGATAAGAAAGAGAGTATACAAACAATGTGGGACTAAACATTTACAGTACTGAGCGGCTAGAATAATGGAGACCGCATAGGCCGCGCGGTTAGACAGATGGGCTAACCGCTCGGCAACTCCAGCAGGATAGAACAGGCCGCAGAGGTAGACCGACAGACCGCCCGGTCTACAAACCGCTGGATCAGACCGCTAAGCCGCTCGGTCAACAAACCGCTGGATCAGACCGCCAAGCCGCCCGGTCTAATACTTCAACACAAGAACCAAATAACCTGCAACAATGAAACACACAAAAAAGTACACACATAAATTATAGTGGTTCCCCAACTTATGGGTACATCCAAATTCCCTCCCACCTTTTTCACTCTGCATTATTTTGTTAGGATTTTTTTGTCCCAACAAAACGCCCTTAATTTTAATTTCATTGATTGATTACCTTGGCTCAGTAGTATTCTTAATATTATTGGATCAATTCCGGACACTGTAGCCGTTGATCTAGAAACCGAGGGCACCAGATTCGTCCGAGCAAGGGAATTCAAAGAGCTAGACTTTGAATGTATCTCATTTTTTACCACCCGGTCTCTAAAAACCGAGGCACCAGATTCGTCCGAGCAAGGGACTATCAATACGAGTCCCTCTGGGTATGCTTGTTCAGTTTTTACCTTCTGCTTTGCAGAGAGATTGTGAGATCCAAATATTTTTCGCTTAGCCAACTGCCCATTGGAATACACTCTAGGAGACCGGAAAGGATTATATCTCACTTCTCATATTCTGATACACCCCAAAATTGTTGACAAACTTTAATCGCCTCCATTTGTGTTCACCATGTTAGGTATGATTTAGGGTCCATTTGATGCGCCGTTTTAGCTAGTGAGTTTGGACTAAAACGCCACGTCATAAAATATGTTTGGCATGACGATGATTATGATCGCAAGCAAGAAAATAAACTAATTTTGAGCATAAAAGTGAATGGAGTTTCTCAGGTGAGGCCCTGTGTTCACCAACGACAGATCATAACCACCCGTATTCCCGACCATCACTGTCGTGCCAAACGGACCCTTAGTCTTAAGTGTCCATGTCCACAGGTGTTGAGGGTAATTATCATCATGATTAGTGAATTTTCTCTGCAGGTAGTAGCAGCAGGTGATCTCTGTGCCATATGCCAAGAGAAGATGCACTCTCCCATACTCCTTTCCTGTAAGCATATCTTCTGTGAAGATTGCGTTTCTGAATGGTGAGATATTTTATTCTTTTAGGGCCATTTTCCAGAACCTCCCCTTTAAATTTGCTAAATTACAGGCTGCACCCTCCCACTTTTGTAATTACAAAAATTTCCTCTCTTACTTTTGAAATTACAAAAACCTCTTGTATGTGTACATTTCACAACATCCATGCACAAAAAGACCTCTCTGAAAATTTACTCCAAGGGATATTTTTGTGCTTGGATGTTATGAAATGTAAACTTCAGGCGACGTTTTTGTAATTTCAAAAATAAGAGTAGTGCATGCAACCTGTAATTATGCTAACTTTTAAGAGAAGTTTTCGTAATATTTTTTATTCTTTTGTTAGAAATCTTGACATAATTTTTTTACTATATCAAATGATTTACAAGATGGTAGTGTTGACTCCGCGCTCGTCCTTCATTTTTTTATGTGCAGGTTCGATAGAGAGCGCACATGCCCCTTGTGCAGGGCTCTAGTGAAACCCGTAGGCCTTCGCTCTTTCGGGGATGGATCCACGAGTTTGTTCTTCCAACTATTTTAATCTGTACAGCATAACTTCAGTTTATTTGAGCCCGAGAACTGAACCGAACGCTCCGATATCCATCACCGTGGAAGCTCGTGATTGGTTAGTGTGAATTTCTTACTAGCAAACTAACCAGTCATGGGCCTCCACGTCAACATGGGGAAACCAATCACAGGCATAAACCTAGCAGGCATGAGGAGCATCTTTTCCTGAGCTAATTGGCTCTGTTAAAACACGTCTTAACCTGTGATAATTTGTTGGGATCGTTGAGTTGTAAATTGTTTCTACATTGAAGAAATTTTCGGCTCCAAAATTACTGTCTATAATATTTTATATGGAAAATTATAATATAATGCTCCTATTCTTATTGAGCTTTCCATATTTCCTCTCATTATAACATCGTTGCTTTTATTTTGGTTTGTGTTCATTTCCAGTTCGCATTCGATTTACTTTGAATATAGTTCCAGGTTCGGCTTAGTGAGATTATGACAAAAGATAGGGCACAGTGGCGACAGAGAATCCATATAGCCGACTCCACTATAGTGGGATAAAGGCTCGAGTGTTGTATAGTTCCAGGTTCGGCTTGTGTTCATCTCCAGTGCATGGTTTTGGTCTAAATCTATAACTATACGCTATCATTTGACGTCGTAAATATTCGATGTTGGCGATACGTCGGATTGCATTTTAAAATGCTGGGGATGTTTGAAAATATTTGATTTTTGTATCTTATAAATAAAAAATGTATATTAAGTCTCCGTTTGGCACGGTGGGGGTCATGAATATGTGGGGTTAAATTGTCATTTGTTAACGCCCACCTAAAAAATTTTATCCACTTTTATGTTCAAACGGATGATATTTGTTAGGTGATCCTTAACGAATGACAGTTTATCTCATGCGTTTATGACCGTCACCTCAGTGCCAAACAGAGCCTAAGTGTACTTATGTATTATGAAAGTTATAGTTAGCATGAATGGATAAACAATGTGTGATGTATCTCAAAATAAAGGCCAATGGTGTCTAAAATGAAATATTAAGATCAATATTATGAATTAGTCAAATGTAGTTAAAATAGATGGATGTTAAATATATTTGTATGTGTAATAATTTTATGTAATTAGCATATTGTCATGGATCATCATCTTTGGGGTTAAGCTTTGGGGTTAAGCTTTGAGAGGATTTTAGAGAAATTTGGAGTTTTGTGCAAAGGACGAGTAGGGAAAATGGTAGAGAATTCTAGAGTTGTTTTCTGAGTGTATTCTAGAAAATTCATGAATCCTGTGCATATTAGAGATGTATAAAATAATTTAGAGGGAAGTCTTTTTTGGTAGGAAGTCTTTTTTTGTTTTTGGGACTTATAAAAGGAGAAGATCCTCTCATTTGTAGGGAAAATTTTTAGGTCAGGCGAACGGATCATGTCACCATCAGGATATAAAAAGTCATTTTGCTCGTGGGGCCCACCACCTATTCGAAATTTTCTCCCAACTGAGCTCCTCCTTCCGCAGCTCGCCCCCTTCCGGAAAAATTTCTCGGCCTTCCGCTCCATCCTCTGCCGGAAACCTAGCCGTTTCCTGATGTCGGAGACGATGAGCCACATTCTCCGTTCAACGGCTTAGGTCTTCTTCCTCAGCATATGCAGAAGAAATGACGGAAACCTAGCTCTTGAATGCTGAAGTCTGAGGTGTTTTTTTTTTCTGAATGTTAGTATCTATATCAGTAAATCACTCTCTTTAATTTTAGATCTAATTTCAAGGTTTTTTTCATGACCATTTTTATGATAGGTGCAAGAAAATGGCAGCTCACGGGGGAGCAAGTTCTCATGCCTCTTCCAAAAATGTTGGTGATGAAACGGTCAATGTAAGCTTGGTTTTCTTATGGCAGTGTTGCATTTTAATTTGAAATGATTTGCTGAACATTTGCGGACATTAGCTAGTGTTTTTTTCATTTTATTTTTCAACTGCAATTTTTTTGTGAAATTCAACTGCTTGGTTTTCTTTTTGCAGTGTTGCATTCAAATTTGAAACGATTTTTCTGATTTACAACTGCATTTTTTAAGTGAAATTCAACTGTTTTGAAAATTAATTGTTGCATTATCTTTATTTGCAGCTCTTTTTTTATTTAGAAGTGCACTAAACATTTATACTTTTTTCAGGTCAACAAACACCAGGTTGTTTTTCCAATTGTGCATTCAGAAGACGAGGCGTATGCTATGTACTGTGAATATGCTCATAGCATGGGTTTCAGTGTTTGAAAAGAACATTTGAGCTACTGGATACACACAAGGATTATAAAATGTCGAGCATATAGTTGTGCCAAAGCTGGATTGAAGAAGGTGAGACCCTCACCCAAAAAATATCGAAAATTAGAAACACGCACCGGTTGTCTCGCATGCATTTATTTTACCACTGATACAGAGGGTAGGAATTGGACAGTTACAAAGTTTGTCGAGGAACACAATCACCTGTTAGCGATGGAGAACGAACAACATCTATTAAGATCGGCCCGCAACATTTCAAAAATACAGGGTGTACAACCCCGTGTCCGGCGAGCAAGGCCGCCAGGAGCCAGGCAGATCGGGCTAAGGGGAGTGGGCGAGCTCGGCAGTGGAGAAACCGAGCCCGAGCTCGGCATTCGTCGACCAAAGATCAGCCATCGTCGACCCCGAGCTCGGCATTCGCCGAGCTGGCCCAGGACAACTGATGGCGACCAAGGGATGGGCGAGCTCGTCGTCCTGCCTCGCGCTCTCGCAACCCATCTCGGCAGCAGCAGGCGAGCAGGACCTGCCGAGTTGATCAAGCTCCCCAGCTCGTCTGGATGTGTGAGGTACTTTTTACTGTTTTGCCCCCGCTGGTCTGCATATAGCCCTTCAAAACAGTGGAGTTTGGCTGTTTGCAGACCCAACCAAGGGTTTTCTGGTAATTTCAGGTCAGTTCTTTTGGTTATTGGCAGTTCAGATTTCAAAAACTATAAATAGGACCCAAGGGGTACCCCAGAAGACATGCTTCCTGTGCTTTCCTGCTCCAGTTTTCAAGTGCTTTCTGAGGGTACCTTAGCTCGGCCTCTGGCTAAGGAGGGGAAGCGCTCTGAGATCTTACGGTTGTGTGGTGGGACCTCCCCGTCGAGCCCTTGGGTCGGTCTTTCCTTGTTTTCTGTTATTTTGCTTGCAGGAGTAAAGTAGGCGCGAGACCTCCCATTCCCCAAAGGCGAACTTCACAGGAGACCGAGAAATCGGTTTCAACACAGGGTAGCCTTATTAAGAATCTGACGGACGCGGGAGTTAAAACAGTTCACGTTTACAAGTTTTTGTCTAATGAAGTCGGTGGGTTCGAGAATGTTGGCTTTTCAAAATCTGATGCCTACAATTTTGTGCAGCGGGAAAAGAAGTCGCTAATTAAAAGCGGTGATTCACTTAGTTTGCTGAAGATTCTACAGGAAAAACAGTTGGAGGACAACATGTTCTCGTATGATGTTCGTACTGATGAGCTGAATAGATTGACAAGTTTTTTCTGGATGGACGGACAAAGCAAAATCGATTATGACTGCTACGGTGACGTAGTTATCTTTGACACAACATATAGATTGAACAAGTATAATTTGGCTTGTGCATCATTTATCGCCGTCAACAATCACTGACAGAATGTATTTGTTGGTGGTGCTTTTATTTCTGAGGAGTACATCGATTCATTTTGTTGGGTCTTCAACACATTTCTGAAATTTGTTGGTGGTAAACTACCGACAACTATATTCACGGATCAAGACCAAGCTATGACCGTTGCTATTGAAAGAGTATTTACCGGGACCCGTCATCGTTTATGTCAGTGGCATATCTCCAAAAAAGCGCCTTCAAAAGTTTCATGCTTTAATAATGAGAAAAGTGTACGCGTGCTTTTTTATCAATGCACGAGTAAGTGCGACAGTGAGCTCGAGTTTGATAGATACTGGAATGAGATGATTAGCAGAGGAAACTTGCAAGAAAACCGATGGTTGGGGGATTTTCATAGAGCAAGGAGGAACTGGTCTACAGCCTTCAACAAGGATGTGTTAGATCTTGGTATATTGTCAACACAACGAAGTGAATCTGCCAATAATGGATTGCATGGATGTTCGAAGGCAACTTGTAGTCTGGTGGAGTGTTTCATGGGGTTGGAGAAATTGGTGGGGTCTTGGCGGAGAGGAGAACGAGACGAAGATTTTAGATGCAAGCAGGGGACCGTAAGTTTAAAGGTCAAAAGTTGTCGATGCTTAAACATGTGTCTAAGTTCTACACAAGCAAAATGTTTCTTAGATTTAAACAGGCTTTCATGGAGGGAGCTGCGGGCATATGTGTAGTGGATGAAACGAGACATGATGAAAATAATTATTTATACGTTACAAAGCTCTGTGATGGTAGTGATGACAAACGATGGTTTGTTAGCTATAATTCTAAGACCAATGAGACTACGTGTTCATGCAGAGGTTTCGAGACTAGAGGCATTCTTTGCAAGCATATTCTTAGAATATATAATTTGAAAAATTTAAGAGAAATTACATCCATATATTTGCTTAAACGATTCTGTTATAATGCTAAAAAGAGCATCTACCTATCAAATACTCCTGGCATAATAGAGTGTAACTCTAGTTTGATATTTAGAAACCACCTGATGCGTTTCGCTTATGACCTTACAAATCGAGTAGAGAACAGCAAGGATGCAAAGTCACATGTTCTGGGAGGATTGCATGTTTTAGCAAAAGAAGCAGATGAGATAGTTGATGCTGCTGAAATGCGCAAAAGAGATTTGAGCGATTAGAATGACAGAAACACATCATTGGTTAGAGATCCTGTAATGAAGAAACCAAAAGGAATATCGAATGCAAGATTGAAGAGGTACTGGGAGACAGGGAGTAAAAAAACAAGTAAATCTATTAATCTTTTAAAGATTGTTACAGCTTTGATTAATTATTTTGACCGACTTACTATTAAATTAATTATTTTTTGTAGGGAAGAAAGCCACGGTTAAGAAGGAGACAGTAGTCGCTGAACAAACCTTGCAAGAGATCAATTTTTTCAACCTTTCAGTAGAAAACCAAGAGGAGACAAAAACAGATGCTCCAACTGTGTTGCCTAATGAAGCTCCAAGTGATTTTAATGATGAATTTTATGTAAATTTATCTTTTGATTTTTCGGGCATTCCCGATGTAACACCCCTTATCCGTCGCATAGCATATAACAGTAGGTCCGGCCGGGGCCCGACGCCATATACCACAGACAGACCGGGTGGTTACTTATGGAAACCATCCAACCAATCTCAACGTCCTACACAGAGCATTCTAGCGGAAGCAGTTTATAAACGTTGTAAACAAGAACCCAGCATCAAGCACGAATGTCCACTAGTACAACTTAGGAATGTTATTACAAAAATACCCAAAACAAGTCTTAAGGCCTTACAAAATGTTTCACTTGAATATTACATGTTTTACAAACCACGGCACGCAGGCCGGTCATACATGATTAAAGCAGTAAACACTTCTACTTGGGCCTTCGAGGGCCAGCTTCGCAAAAAGGGCTTTAGCCCGCTATTGACCACTTGGTCCAGCTGCACCTGCAAGCAACAAACCACCGCACGGTGGCAAAACAAGGCAACGGTCAGCAATGCTGACCAAATTATAATGATCCCGCCCCCAACTCGGGGCGGCGATGCTCCTTCCCTGCATTTCATTAGCATAAGCGAGCAATGTATATAACCATATCCATTTCAGCACAGACGTTGGCTCGCACGGCCACACGCCCCGTGCACTCAGGGCACATTCTCGGTGAACCGGTCGATGTCACGTCAATTAAAGCCATTAACATTCCAGACTCACCACCGTCACTTAGACGACCACACCTATGAGCAATTTGTCTTCCTGGCCTGGGTCACGATAATTTAAGCCATTGACCGCCGAAGACTCACATCTATGCCAACGGCAAGTGCCACGTAACCTTAGGTCTCTTTAACCGAACGACATAAAGCGGGTACGGTTCCATCTAACCCGTGCTCACATCGCAACGACAATTCAAGCCATTTGCGCGGGTCAAACTTTCACCGAGTCTCATTCTATCGCAAGACACATAACACCGTTATGTTCAAGTTGGCTCTCAGGCCACCAAGTTGGCAAGATCTCGTATCCGCCCAGTTTTCCGGGCGCACCTTTGGGTTAGTCCCCAAGGCTCCCTGCTGCAATCTACCGCGTAGAAAACCCGAAAAACAACCAATAGCACGGAGTCTTCTCCGGCCTTATGCAATGCAACATCACCGATCCAGACTAACATGTCTGGGTGGGCTTCACACATCATGCCTATGTCCGTTCTCGCATACGGACGCTAAACAACGGGGACTTTACATATCTACCCGAAGGAACGCCTCCAACTCTCCGCAAACTCGCGAGAGCGGGCTTCCTATGCTAGGAAAGAGAGTTATTCGTGCTCAAGATGAGGATCGTTACCCTTGAGTTCCTCTTTGGCGCCATTGAAAAGTAATCGGATGGAAATCACCGCACTAGCGTTGCCTCCGTGGATCCGGAGTCGACTTGCGATTCGGAGCTCCGAAGCTCCTCCAATGGCGGATCTAGCTCCTTCTTCTTCCCTTAGCTCTCCTCTCTCTCCAAGGATTTAGAAAGAGAACAAGGTATGAAAAGTGATGGATTTCTAAGTCAACCCACGGGTATATCCCTTCAGGAACATCCCTCAACCGTTGGATCTCAAAACAAGGAAACGAACGGCTTTGATTCGGGGCTGAAATGCCCAATCTGGACCGAACACGGCCTGGCACACGCCCGTGTCCAGGGTCGTGTGCCGCATTCGCCGTCAAAATCGAATCACCTGGAACCTCACACGGGTATCGAACACGCCCGTGTTCGAGCTGACACGCCCGTGTTCCACCTGACACGGCCGTGTAGCCGGCCGTGTACCCCATGATTTTTCCCCATTTTCAACCCGAGCACTGCACGGGTTCTAGGACACGCCCGTGTCCTTACCCGTGTCACCTTGACACGCCTGGACCCCAGGCCGTGTACACGGGACACTTCGTCGAGTGAAGATCGACGACTCGATGACACGGCCTTGGACACGCCCGTGTCCTAGGCCGTGTGCCTTGTCTCGACGATCGTCGAGTGAATCTCGACGACTCCCCGGGACGATCGTCGACACGGGTCGACACGCCCTGTGACACGCCCGTGTCGCAGGCCGTGTGCCCATTCTCGACGAATCGTCGAGTGAAACTCGACGACTTCGCGGCTAAGTGTCGACACGGGTCGACACGCCCTGCGACACGCCCGTGTCGCAGGCCGTGTGCCCATTCTCGACGAATCGTCGAGTAAAACTCGACGACTTCGCGGCTAAGTGTCGACACACGCTTGACACGCCCTGGGACACGCCCGTGTCCCAGGCCGTGTGCCTGCTGCCAGAACCCAAACTGGCCCAAAACGTCCCCCTTTGTTCCTTTGAGTTTCGGGGCATTACAACTCTCCCCCTCTTAAAAGAATTTCGCCCACGAAATTACATAAAGGAAAGATATGTACAAAACCAAAATTTGTACCTGAGCGGAACAACTCCGGATATTCGTCAAGCATAGTCTGCTCTCTCTCCCAAGAGAGCTCCTCACGACCGCAATTGTCCCACCGGACCTTGACCATCCTGATATCTTTATTGCGTAGCCGCTTGACCTCCGAGTCCTCAATCCGCACGGGCTTGACCTTTGTCGTTAGCCCACTATCCACCGACACTTGATCAACCACGATCACTTGCGTAGGCTCTTGCACCGCCTTCCGGAGCACCGAGATGTGGAATACATCATGTAAACCACTAAGCTCCACTGAAAGCTTCAACCGATAGGCTGCTTCTCCAACTCGCTCCAGAACCTCAAACGGTCCAAGGTACCTCGGGCTTAGCTTTTTCAATCGCCGCACCCGCGAGACACCCTTGAACGGCTTGATCTTCAAGTATACATAATCGCCCACAGCGAACTCCACGTTCCTGTGCTTGGCATTATAGTACTTTGCTTGCCGGTCCTGAGCGATAAGCAACCTCTCCCGAATGGTTCGCACCAAAGAAGTAGCATCCTCCACTTCCGATCGCTTATACAACTTTGACTCACCCGTTTCTAACCAAGACAACGACGTGCGACATTTTCTACCATAAAGGGCCTCGAAGGGCGCCATCTGAATACTTGCTTGGTAGCTGTTGTTGTATGCGAACTCCACCAAATAAAGGTGGTCTTCCCACTGCTTTCCAAAATCTAAGACACACATGCGAAGCATGTCTTCCATGGTTCTATTGACCCTCTCGGTCTGCCCATCCGTTTGCGGATGGAAGGCTGTGCTAAACTTCAGCTTTGTTCCCAACATTTGCTGCACCAGCCTCCAATCATTGGACGTGAACCGCCCATCTCGGTCACTCACGATGCTGCGGGGCACACCATGAAGCCGTGCTATGTTATCCACATAAAGCTTTGCCAGCTTCTCCACCGGATCATCCTTCCTATGCGGAATAAAATGTGACACCTTCGTTAATCGATCAACAACCACCCAAATGGCGTCGTTCCCCTTTTGCGACCTTGGCAAACCGTGCACAAAGTCCATAGAGATGTCGTCAAATTTCCACTCCGGAATAGGCAAGGACTTAAGAAATCCTCCCGGCTTTTGGCACTCCGCCTTTACCAAGGCGCAGGTTTGGCACTTCGCTACGTATAGCGCCACATCCTTTTTCAAACCCGGCCACCAAAACAGTTTCTTCACATCACGGTACATCTTCGTGCTCCCCGGGTGAATCGAGTACTTGGTATGGTGCGCCTCGTACAACAACTCCACCAGTAACTTGCCCACACTTGGGACGCACAAACGACCGTCTCTCCAAAGCAATCCGTCCTCCACGACGAATTGGGAATTTGACCCATCCAGAGCCTCTACCATGAACTGCTTCATATGAGCATCAATATCCAAAGCCTGCCGAATACGATCAGCCAGGTCATATTGGACTTCAGTCCAATTCAGAACTGCTTCAACACTTGATTGTCTATCCACACAAACAATCTCCAGCGCCTCCAACTCCCGCACCAACCGCTCATCATGCACCAATAGCCAATTGGCTTGAGCTGGGGCTCGGCGACTCAACGCGTCCGCAACCGCATTCCCTTTGTCAGGCACGTAGTGGATCTTGAATGTATAGTCCCCCAAGAACTCCATCCATCTACGCTGCCGCATATTCAGATCTTTCTGATCTATCAAATATTTCAGGCTCTTATGATCGGTGTAGATATCAATCTTCACACCGTACAAATAGTGCCTCCACAGCTTCAAAGCGAAAATCACGGCCGCTAACTCCAAGTCATGGACCGGATAATTCCTCTCGTGCACTTTTAGCTGTCTCGAGCCATAAGCTATCACGCTTCCGTGCTGCAGTAGCACGCAACCCAAACCGCTGCCCGAAGCATCGCTATATATCTCATAGCCTTCGGTTCCACATGGCGAACTCAGCACAGGCGCCGTGGTCAACCGACACTTCAACTCCTCGAAAGCTCGCGCGCACTCCGGCGTCCAAACGAACTTATGCTCCTTCCTCGTCAATGTAGTGAGAGGTAACGCTATCCGCGAGAAGTTCTCTACGAAGCGCCTATAATAGCCGGCAAGCCCCAGAAAACTCCGGACTTCCGCTACAGTAGCGAGCTCAGGCCACTCCCGTATCGCAACAATCTTCGCCGGATCCACAGCAATACCCTCTCCACTTACTATATGCCCGAGGAACGCCACTGAGGATAGCCAAAACTCGCACTTCGAGAACTTGGCATACAACTGATTTCTCCTTAGCGTCTCCAACACCAAATGAAGATGCTTGAAGTGATCTTCCTCACTTTGCGAGTACACCAAAATATCGTCGATGAAGACGATCACAAAATGGTCCAAGTACTCCCTGAACGTCCTGTTCATCAAATCCATGAATACTGACGGCGCATTACTCAGTCCAAACGGCATGATCGTAAACTCATAATGTCCGTATCTCGTACTAAACGCTGTCTTTGGGATATCACTCTCCCTTATTTGCAGCTGATAGTACCCAGCCTTGAGATCCAACTTCGAGTACACCGTCGACCCGACTAACTGATCAAAGAGATCATCAATCCGGGGGATCGGATACTTGTTCTTCTCCGTCAGCTTGTTTAGCTCCCGATAATCAATACATAGCCTCAAGCTTCCGTCCTTCTTCTTAACAAAGAGGACCGGTGCGCTCCAAGGCGAAGAACTCGGGCGCACATACCCTTGCTCCAACAACTCTTGCAGTTGAACTTTCAGCTCCGCCATTTCCTTAGGCGCTAGCCGATACGGAGATCGTGACACAGGCTTTGCACCTGGCACTAGCTCGATCGTAAAATCTATCTCCCGCTGAGGCGGGGCTCCAGGAAGATCTGCGGGGAACACATCAGGGTATTCCGATACCACTGAAATACAATCCAACGCGGGCTTCGGCTTTTCAACCTCCACTAGTGTAAAGAACAGTTCTGCTCCAGCACGAACTGCCTTCACCACCTGAAGAGCAGACATCAATGTCTTGCTCGACCCCTTTAAGCCCGTAAACATCGTCTCACGACTCGCTCCCAGCTTAACTTCCTTGCTACCGCAATCTATATGGGCCTGCTGCTCCGAGAGCCAGTCCATGCTAAATATGACGTCGAACTCCACTAACGGAAGTAAAGATGCCCGCAGGTCGAACTCCTGCTCCCCAATACGAGTCTTAACATCGCAGATCCTATCCGCTCGCATCGAACACCCATTGGGCAACAACACATCCAACTTATCCTTCGCCATCGAAGAAGGGACTCCGATGCGTGATATAAATCCTTCGGACAAGAAGGAGTGTGAGGCTCCCGTATCGAAGAGTGCTCGTGCCGGATTTTCACAAATCAATACAAATCCTAAACAAGTAGTGGTAAGGTAACATGTGCATAACAAGTATTTAAAGAAATTGACTTGCTATAAATTAAACCGTACCTGTCACCACATCAGCTTGTTTAATGGCCTCCTGTTAGCCAAGATTGTAGACCTTTGGTTGGGCCGGAGCATAATGGGATGCGGTCGACTCCACCGTCTTTCCCTTCTCTTCATAAGTAGCTCCCGGCCTCCTCTCGGACTTAGGACGTCCGCTCCAACAATCACGGGCGAAAAGCCCCGTCTTTCCACATGTAAAACATGCGCCCGGGGTCCGACTCGTAGTCGCCCCAGAAGCACCAGAAGGAGCTGGACCCGAAGTCCTATGCTTCTTGAAAGCCCTCCGATAGCCGGACTTTGAAGTACTCGGCACTTTAAACTCAGATTTTCTATCTCCCAAGCCTTTCTTCGCTTGTACGTTCTTCATGTCCTTCTCCAAGGACCGGGCAGTATTGACCAAGGTTAAGAAACCCTGCGTCATCGGCCCCGAGAGTAATAATCTCAACTCATCTCTCAAGCCTTCGTAGAAGCGATTAGTCTTACGCTCCTCGTCCATGATGGTGGAACTAGCATAACGACTCAGACGAGTAAACTCGTGGAGATATTCATCCACGCTCCTCTCACCCTGCACCAACTTCAGGAATTCGTTCTCCATCGAAATCCTCTGAGTAGAAGGGAGGTATCTTGCTAAGAACAATCCCGAGAACTCTTCCATCGGAATGTCTATTAGTTGTCTACCTCTCAAATGATGCAGCTCCAATCCTTCCCACCACATCCTCGCTTCACCGTCCAAAAGGAACGTAGCGATGGTGGTCATTTGCCACTCCTCCGTCTCCGTCGCTGTCATGACTCTCTTCACCCTGGAGAGCCAGTCTTCAGCCTGAGATGGGGTTCCCAACCCCGAGAATAACGGAGGGTTAAAGCTCATTACATGTTTTAGCTGCCTCTCAGTTGCCCTCCTTGGCACTACCAGTTCAACAACCTCTTGCTCCACTCTCCTCGGCTGAGCCTCTTGCAGAGGTTCTTGCTCCATCACGGGAGCGGGCTGCTGCGCTTGCCTTCCAGGCTGCGCATTTATCACGGCCAACACCGCTTCAGCCACCAATCGTATATTTTCAGCCGACAGAGGTGTTGCAGGAGCAACATCTGGTGCACTACTAGCCTCAGAAACTCGGCGTTCTGACGGCCCAACACCACTTCTGGTCACCTATAGTGGTACAAAACACCGTTAAGCGACCACATAAATTGCAAACAGCAATTATAGGAACACGCAGGTTCCTCAAACACGAGTATTTTCATTCCTAAGTGGACATTCATGGGTTCTTTTTACTGTTATTACGATGACGCACACAATGTGCTCACCACCCCTTAAAAAGAATTCGCCCACGAATTCAGTTTAAGCCCAACCAAAACCAGTAGTCTGATACCAAATTGTAACACCCCCTATCCGTCGCATAGCATATAGCAGTAGGTCCGGCCGGGGCCCGACGCCATATACCACAGACAGACCGGGTGGTTACTTATGGAAACCATCCAACCAATCTCAACGTCCTACACAGAGCATTCTAGCGGAAGCAGTTTATAAACGTTGTAAACAAGAACCCAGCATCAAGCACGAATGTCCACTAGTACAACTTAGGAATGTTATTACAAAAATACCCAAAACAAGCCTTAAGGCCTTACAAAATGTTTCACTTGAATATTACATGTTTTACAAACCACGGCACGCAGGCCGGTCATAGATGATTAAAGCAGTAAACACTTCTACTTGGGCCTTCGAGGGCCAGCTTCGCAAAAAGGGCTTTAGCCCGCTATTGACCGTTTGGTCCAGCTGCACCTGCAAGCAACAAACCACCGCACGGTGGCAAAACAAGGCAACGGTCAGCAATGCTGACCAAATTATAACGATCCCGCCCCCAACTCGGGGCGGCGATGCTCCTTCCCTGCATTTCATTAGCATAAGCGAGCAATGTATATAACCATAGCCATTTCAACACAGACGTTGGCTCGCACGACCACACGCCCCGTGTACTCAGGGCGCATTCTCGGTGAACCGGTCGATGTCACGTCAATTAAAGCCATTAACATTCTGGACTCACCACCGTCACTTAGACGGCCACACCTATGAGCAATTTGTCTTCCTGGCCTGGGTCACGACAATTTAAGTCATTGACCGCCGAAGACTCACATCTATGCCAACGGCAAGTGCCACGTAACCTTAGGTCTCTTTAACCGAACGACATAAAGCGGGTACGGTTCCATCTAACCCGTGCTCACATCGCAACGACAATTCAAGCCATTTGCGCGGGTCAAACTTTCACCGAGTCCCATTCTATCGCAAGACACATAACCCCGTTATGTTCAAGTTGGCTCTCAGGCCACCAAGTTGGCAAGATCTCGTATCCGCCCAGTTTTCCGGGTGCACCTTTGGGTTAGTCCCCAAGGCTCCCTGCTGCAATCTACCGCGTAGAAAACCCGAAAAACAACCAATAGCACGGAGTCTTCTCCGGCCTTATGCAATGCAACATCACCGATCCAGACTAACATGTTCGGGTAGGCTTCACACATCATGCCTATGTCCGTTCTCGCATACGGACGCTAAACAACGAGGACTTTACATATCTACCCGAAGGAACGCCTCCAACTCTCCGCAAACTCGCGAGAGCGGGCTTCCTATGCTAGGAAAGAGAGCTATTCGTGCTCAAGATGAGGATCGTTACCCTTGAGTTCCTCTTTGGCGCCATTGAAAAGTAATCGGATGGAAATCACCGCACTAGCGTTGCCTCCGTGGATCCGGAGTCGGCTTGCGATTCGGAGCTCCGAAGCTCCTCCAATGGCGGATCTAGCTCCTTCTTCTTCCCTTAGCTCTCCTCTCTCTCCAAGGATTTAGAAAGAGAACAAGGTATGAAAAGTGATGGATTTCTAAGTCAACCCACGGGTATATCCCTTCAGGAACATCCCCCAACCGTTGGATCTCAAAACAAGGAAACGAACGGCTTTGATTCGGGGCTGAAATGCCCAATCTGGACCGAACACGGCCTGGCACACGCCCGTGTCCAGGGCCGTATGCCGCATTCGCCGTCAAAATCGAATCACCTGGAACCTCACACGGGTATCGAACACGCCCGTGTTCGAGCTGACACGCCCGTGTTCCACCTGACACGGCCGTGTAGCCGGCCGTGTACCCCATGATTTTTCCCCATTTTCAACCCGAGCACTGCACGGGTTCTAGGACACGCCCGTGTCCTTACCCGTGTCACCTTGACACGCCTGGACCCCAGGCCGTGTACACGGGACACTTCGTCGAGTGAAGATCGACGACTCGATGACACGGCCTTGGACACGCCCGTGTCCTAGGCCGTGTGCCTTGTCTCGACGATCGTCGAGTGAATCTCGACGACTCCCCGGGACGATCGTCGACACGGGTCGACACGCCCGTGTCGCAGGCCGTGTGCCCATTCTCGACGAATCGTCGAGTGAAACTTGACGACTTCGCGGCTAAGTGTCGACACGCCCTGCGACACGCCCGTGTCGCAGGCCGTGTGCCCATTCTCGACGAATCGTCGAGTAAAACTCGACGACTTCGCGGCTAAGTGTCGACACACGCTTGGCACGCCCTGGGACACGCCCGTGTCCCAGGCCGTGTGCCTGCTGCCAGAACCCAAACTGGCCCAAAACGTCCCCCTTTGCTCCTTTGAGTTTCGGGGCGTTACACCCGATGTCTTTAAATCATAATGTTTGTGCGACCATGAGTAAATGCGGGATAACTTGGGACAATTCCTATCTCCACTAATAATTGCGATTTTCACAGATTGATTGTAATTTTCAACCATTCACTATCAGGGAGAAAGTTTAAAGGTATTTTTTTAATGTCCAATATCTCTCTTGGAGATAAACCATAACGTTTGTGCGACCATGAGTAAATTTTGGTGTTGGTTGTTCTTAATCAAAATTGGATCTTATTTAGCAAACAAGGAGGAAAACATAAATTTGTGTCAAATTATACAATTTTCTAAACTTACTTGAATGGTTGTGATAAACAGATTGTCTTTCTTGAGAAGGCAAGAGAATGAGATTCTTCAATTCATCACATGTTCAAATATATGTCTTTCACCATAAGTTAGCATTCGATCAAGTTAACGTTGGCACGTATGTCGGCCCGATGAAGTAAGACATTTCTACATGATGGTGAAGAACCATTTACACTATAAATTAAAAAAATGTAGGATCATATAAAATAATAACAATAAAAGGGCAGAAAGTATCTTACACTGTTTTAATAAATACAAGCAAACAGCTAATTATTATATCATATAGCTGCAAATGACAGAGCAAACAACTAATTTCCACATGATGGTGAAGAACCCTTCACACTATGTTCAAATGTATTATCGTCAAAGATTTTTTCCTAAGAGACTTCTCATGTAGCTGCAAATGATGATTAAGGTAAATTACAACAAACATATCCAAGTAAGGTCCTAAACTGGTGGAGCTTAGGTACTATTAACATTCAAAAGGCAGGTACAGTGCATTAGATACCATCGAGTAAACATTGTTCAAAATAAAACATTGTCTTATTAAACACACTATAAAGCACACTTCCAAAATTAATGTTTGCATCAATTCTAAACTATTTAGAATAAAATATTGTCTTATAAATTTAAGTTAATCCTGCATCTGAAGGATCTAGTCTAGCAATCCTCTCTGAAATACTACTTGAAAAGGTTTTTAAAATTTCTGCCACAATTTCGGCGCGAAACCGCGACATGTCGTCTTGTCATTTCTTGTGTTCTGCCCATGATACGGTTGCTGTGGATGAAATCACTTTCATGAACTTCAGAACAAATACTCCGCAGTCCCAACTATTGTCCTGTTTACGCAAGCCGACCGCATCCTCTACTGGCCAATTAACGAAGCCTTCTGGAAATGCCGCTGGAATATTATCTTGAAGCGCCTTCAGCTGTTGTACATGTGACAATGTAAATGTAATTGAATTGAATGATTAACATTAAGCAACAATATAATATTGAGTGGTGTTCTTTATACATACGTTAGCATGTATGTGGGCCCGATGAAGGCTGCTTGGGAGCGAATCAAAATATTCCCAATACTGCTCTTTTACCCAGCAAACCAATAAGGCTCAATGACTAGTGAGGTGGCAAGACATGATAATTATTTCTGAGGAATTAACAGCCTCTTCCGTAATATGACTGATAAGAGTGGTGTAATTCCTAGCGTTACTTCTTTTATAATACTACACATTAGACAATACATATTAGACAATACTATTATAATTTAAATGATAGAACATGGTGCAATTACTTACTTTACTTATTTTGATGAAAAAAGTATCATACCTCGTGATTTGGGGACACGTAGAGATAGCTTCTAATTTTTTGTGGAGTCCTTTTCCTTTTCGCACCAATTACCACAGAATAGGCATTTAGATGATTGTCCATGACCCAGCCTTGGCCAAGGAGATCATCTACATCACCTCTTGACATGGATATGTTCCCACTTTCAAAAATTAACATACTCCTGAAAATTTTTTTGGAAATTAATAACTTTCATTACAACCAAGTAGTTTTAAAGGACAAACAAATGTACCTGTCAACAAATTTGCACGTGACAAAATCAACACTTTCCCTTGCTCTTTTTGTTAGAAGCAATCTCCCGGGATACTTAACATCTGTCTCATGAATGGTAGGTGCCCGTTTACATATGGCTTTCATCACCTTTCTTGGGCTAACTCTAATTACCTCCGGAGAAGACTTTTGTGTTTTAGGAACAATGATATACTCAAGTGTGGAAGTGGGCTGTGACAGTTGTGTGGTCGGAACCGATGAAGAACTTGGTTTACATTCACTTTGTAAGGTCCTAAACCATGACTCACAAAAATTCTTCAATCCTGCAACCTCTTCTTTGATGTATGCCTTGAGTCGGTCTTCTAGACCTCTCCAACCCTAGTCAGTTTGAACATGCTCAACCTTTTCTTCACTCCTCGCTCTCTTCATCTCCGACCTAATCATTTTCGTCAAAAATTTCTCTTTACTTCTCTTACTCATGTTCTCATCTATCTTATTCTCATAACCTAATTTCTCGCTAACAAAATCTATGGTCGCAAACTTTACCCTTTTTTGTTTCTCTTTCCTTGGTGGAGGTGTTCCAAAATCTGAGTCATCATCTTCTTCACCCAGTAGGACCTTCTCCTCATGAAGCACATTCTGAAACTCCCTAATGACCTACAAATAACAGTAAAATGCAATGATGATGATAAGTAGAAGATTATTTGATAAATAAGTTTATGTTTTTTATAACGTACATAATTCTTCATGAACAAGTTCTCTTGTACTTTCATGCAAAACTTGGCACTGTACTTAAGGGTAGGAGACCAGCGACAAACTCTAGGGCGTGCTAGGTCGACCAACGGAGGTTGGAGCTTGGCGTGTTCGTACATCCACACCTTCAAATATTAAAAGTTAGAGCAAAAAGAATAAACATAATACAAAAAAACATTGCTAGGTAGACCAACACATACCAGTAATACGGTAGCGCATCCCTCTAAGGAACCAATGTTGCTACCAGCATTTCGAATAACACTTACATGGCTTAAATGATCGAACTGTAGATGAAGAAACTCATGGATGACAAGAGGCCAGTTATATTTCAGGAACTCGGGGAGACATGTGATCTTGGTAACACAGGAAGGAACCTTCAAACTCTTCAACGGAAAGAAGAACATAGCTAATAAATAATTAATCAACATACTTAATCTTATACCCTCATCATGGTGAGACCCCTCCTCATCAGCAGCTCTATGAATCTCTTCAGTTAAAATCTTGTGGGTCATGTCCACAACGGGTGATCTTAAAAACTTAAAGCGAAGACCTGCATTTGGGAGACCCAATATAAGAGCCACCTCGTTGACGGTCATTTTGACAAGATATTTCCCAAGCTGGAAGGCTTGCTTATCCTTGGTGTATAACCTCAACAGAACATACAACATTGGTATGTTTTGTGGAATAGTTGGCATTCGGAACAGAGGAAGGAGACGAACATCCCTAAGGGCTTCTATAGATTCTTCCGACAATCTATTTAAGAGGGGTGTGACATTGGCTGTGAAGGTATTTGGCGCGCATCTGCAACTTAGTTATTTGCTCCCGGGCATGCTGGAACTGAAAAATCAGAAAGGCTCACTAAATACAACTGCAACTAAGAATACAAAGTTCGACTGCAAAATATTGAATGGAAATACAACTGCAACTACGGGTTAAAAAAGCGACTGCAAAACATTGAACGGAAATACAACTACAACTACGGGTTAAAAAGCGACTGCAAAGCATTGAACAGAAATACAACTGCAACTACGGGTGAAAAAAGCGAGTGCAAAGCATTGAACGGAAATACAACTGCAACTACAGGTTAAAAAAACGACTGCAAACAAACATCAAAATTAAATAATACTCTAACTACGAGTACAAAAAAAGACTGAGAACATTGAAAGAAAATGCAACTACAACTACACATCACATTGCTGACGGGCATGCTGGAACTGAGAACATAGAAAGAAAAACAACTGCAACCACAACTCCACAATGCGACTGCAAAAATTCAGAGTAGACGGAGGAAATAATACCTTCTCCTCAGAGTAAGTGGATGATGACGAAAGTTATAATTTCAGCCGGAGATTTTCGTCGGAGATGATTCCACAACAGGAAATGGCGACATTTGAAGGCACCAAATGAGATGATTCCACAACAGGAAATGGCGAGATTTTTGTCGGAGGAAGGATCGGAATGGGGAGAAGAAACGTTGAAAATGTCCGGAAAATTTTTGGGTCTAGGTTTCCGCCTATTCTTCCGCCGAGAAATGAGGAAGGAGGAGCTAGGTTTCCGCCTATTCTTCCGCCGAGAAATGAGGAAGGAGGAGCTCGGTTGGGGGAAAATTTTGAATAGGTGGTGGGCCCCACGAGCAAAAGGAGTTTTTATATCCTGATGATGGCATGGTCCGTTCGCCTGACCTAAAAATTTTCCCATTTGTAGGGCATTCAAGTTTTGGATAAGCAATAAAGTTCTTTGAAGTTTTTTCATTTGCGAACTTTTTCTTGAATTTTTTTCTTCATTCTTCTTCTCATCATCAACAAGATCTTGTAAAAGGTTGACTAAGCTAGGCTTCGTGGAGTGGCAAAGAGGAGTTAAGACCGCACAAGCGCTTGAAAATAGTCATGATAATTGGTATTAGAACTAGGTTTGCTCAAGCTCGTGGTTGGTGTTGCAAGGAGCGTGGATGATTGGTGTGTGGAGCTGTCAGCGCCGGACGATTCGTCTGTGATGGGATCCTTGGAGCTGGCAGTGTCTTTATGCATTTTCTGGCTCGGGATCTGCAGCGGTTGGCCTTCAAGAGCGATATCTGTGTTGGGAGCACGACGTGCTCTTAAGTTTCTCTGCAAGGCGAGCGTTCTTGTGTGGCGCTCCCTTATCAGACGCTGCATTCTTCCTTTGATGCTTGGGATGCAGTGACGGTGAATTCTCCCTGAAGCGGGGCGTTGCCGACGGGAAAGTCAGCCAAGGCTGGATTTGTGTGCTCCTCTAGTTCCACGTTGCTGGCAGTTTGTGCGCTTCTCTTTGTCATTGTTGCTAGTTGTTGGATGCTGAAACTTGTCAGAGCTTTTGGGAACACCTACCCACAGACAACGTCAAACCGTTGCGGGTCACCCGATTTGCCTCGGTTCGGAGAAATTGGGCCGCCTTAACTCTGAATCAGACCGGGCACACAAACAGTCAAAATAAACCGCAGCAAAATACAAGAGGTGTTTTTTGACGTGGAAAACCTGGAAAGCGTGAAAAACCACGTGATTGGAGTTGTGTCGAGCCAAATTCCACTAGCTTCTCAGAGTTTTACGAAGATTGATTTGATCTCGGAGGGAGACAAACTGCTACTCTGTTACAAATGCAAAGTACAGAAAACGAGGAAAAACAACTAAGTACTCAGAGCCTCGATGGAAGTGCTCCGGCCTTGGAATGTTGTTGAGCTCGAGGAACCTTGGCGAGAGCGTTCTTATTAGAAAATTCACTAAATCCACAAAACTTCTAAAGGGAGCGCTCTCGTTGATGTGGAGCCTTGATGGGAGCGCTCTCGCAGAGACGGTTGACGTGACTTAGAGCGGGTTCAATCCTTAGTGCGAGGAGAAGAGCGAAAAGAATTCCTGAGCGGAGAATCGACATGTCCACAATTTCGCCGGAAAACCTCAAAACTCTCTCTTGTCTCTGGAGTTTCTTGTTTTCAACTGAAGACCTATGAGCCTATTTATAGTTTTCTGGAGGGTTATGGTGGTAATTGCGTCGGTGAATGATTTGCGCTGGCTAATGACGTCGCTCCGTTTCGATCACCTAAATCACCAATTTCGCTGAAATGACGGGAGTGCTCCCCCGGGCAGTTCAGGCAGCCCGGGCAAGGTCCCCGGAGGCGGCGACAGTCGGCGGAAGCCGGAGGTGGCCGATAGCGGCCGGCGGTGGTCGGAGGAGTGGCAGCGGAGGCAGCCGGAGACGGAGGTGCCCCCCGACGGGCGCGCGGGAGCGCATGCGGTCGCGCTGGGAGTGCGTGCACGCAGACGCGCTTGGATCGCGGGCGACAACACTGTGGGCGCTTTGCGGGCACGCTTGCACGCGCGACGGTGCGCTAGCACGGCGGAGCGTTCGTGCAGCGCTAGCTGTCCCGATTCCCTAGCAGGGGTGTGTGCGTGCGGTTTTACCTTCTTCTCGGGTGTTTTTGAGTCATTTGGTTGAGCGCAGCTTTTTATGCTCTCGTCTAGTCGGATTTGCTTGCTCTCATGTCCTTAGCCAAAACGTTTGCAGTTTGATTTAAAAATTTTAGGAAACCTATCAAAATTATAAATAAATTCTTTATTAAAATAAAATTTTGAGATTTAATCCTTCTTCTAACTCAACCTTCACTGTTTGAGTTTTTCTTTTTATTTTCAAGGGTATAATACTTGGAAGTTGAAGTGACCTGGCAAAAAGTAAAGTTAAACAATAATTAATTAAATTCAATATAATTAACAATAAAAAATAATTGTCCCCGAAAAAAGGGGGCGTTGCGAGAATCGAACTCGCGACCTCTCGCACCCAAAGCGAGAATCATACCACTAGACCAAACGCCCTCATATTTTTTCGTTAATATTTATTTTAATAAGTACACAATAGGCAGAGAGCACGTGTTCATAAATTGAAAGAGGGAGAAAGAATAGACTGAACATTTTATGATTTTACCATTTCTTTTAACTTCTAATTCCCGTAGCGTTTGTACTTCAAACTGGGCCCTTAAATGGCAAAAAAATTTTGTAAGTATGCGCCAATCCGGCTGTAAGATCTCGCAGATTAAATGCAACAATACTACTGTCACTTGATGATAAATTTATATTTGAGAAGTATTGTGGGAGAATGATGTGCGGCGTTGATTGCGAGATCCTATGGCATCTACTCGCGCACCTCCCAAATTAGATGCGAATACGTATCAAAAACGGACACATTCATGTTTTGAACACAATAGCTTTGATTTTTAGGCACCCGAAATCAAAAATGAAATGAATACTCATGGTTTTTACAGCTTCAGTAAACTGATGTACTACTGTCTATATTTATAGAAAGCTCAAGAGATATGTACCAAGGATATTAAGATTTAATGACAATTGTGCAGAACTACGACATGCGATCTTTTGTGGAATGAAATAGCTGATGAACTTTACCCCGGTCAAGTCTCACATGAACGACCTGATTTACTGACACGAAATTTTCTCTGTGGATATGCGAATTTGAAAAAAAAATGAAATCTTCGACAATCATGTTCTCGACAAACCAATCACCCATTTCCATGTCATTGAATTATAGAAGAAAGGTTCGCCACATGTACATATGTTAGTTATCCTACATGAAAATGACAGTAACTCCAGATGACTACAACTCCATTGTCAGAGCTGAAATTCCACGAATAGAGATCGAGCTTCAAATATACAATGTTGTCATAAAACACATGATTCATGGTTCATATGGACTTCTAAATCACAATGTCACCTGCATGAAACAAAGCAACGACAAAAAAGGATATTCGAAGCCCCTCCCACGAAAAAAGATTGATTCTTAGGCTCCGTTTGGGAGGACTTATTTTCACCGATCAAGCGGTCACGACCATATGAACCCGGACTTAATTAAGGTCCGATTCATGCGGTCGTGACCGCTTGACCGTTGAAAATAAGTCCCCCCAAACGAAGCCTTAGTCTATCTATGAATGTCGAGATGACAGAAGAGCTATTCCCTTCAGACTAAAGCAACGACAAAAAAGGATAATCGTCGGGTTGTCCCGTATAGTCCATAGTGCCTCTTAAAATATGATTTGTCACATTTTGTACCAATATCAAATACTTATACAAACATTTTTATAAAGGACCAGATTTGGTTGCATTTGAGGGGCAACCAACCCCCAATCTACAAATTCCATTTAAACCAAACAGATCCCTTTGTCATTCGACCGCAGTTTCATTTGCCTATTAGGCATCACATACACTTTCGTTCCAACGAATCCGTGTCACTCGGATACTCTCTAATGAATGAAACTTGCGAACAATATTAATTACTAAAAATTTTCAAAACCTACAATGATGATGTTGAACACATCAAATATCTCCACAGGGAATTTCCTAAATCTTAAAGATGGAATTCAACTTCAAACACAGACTAAATGACGACGAAAGCCGAAAGTGTTGTAGGCACCCAATACTCAACTTTCAAACAAGTTGGTGAGCATTATGGTGTTCTTGAAAATGATAACAATATTCGAGATAGTTTATTTGAGGCCCATCAATTCAGAGTGCCTTCCACCCTTAGGAGACCATTCACGGAAATTTTACTATATTCTCACCCTACAAATGCCCTACAGTAATGGGATGAAAACTACTCTGCAATGACAAGATTTTTGCACTTTTAGTACCATTAAATGAAATTTTGCAACAATATAATAAAAGCACTGCAGATTTCAATTACTTAAGCATCATGGAGCATGAATTGTCGTATTTTAGACCGTGATTTGGCTGTAGTTGCATCATTGAATATACACGAGCATTATGCTTTGCATGCAGGCATAGATGCCTTTCGACAAAAACAAAGTCACGGGTCTTCTTTATAGATGATCCTGGCAGCACAGACGGGACATTTCTATATCGGGCATACTTGCGAATTTATGAAAAGAACGACAAGTCGTATTAGCAGCAACATCTTCGGGCATTGCAGCAAACAAAGTTCCAATTGGTGCTACAACACATGAAATTTAAAATTCCAATTACCTTTGAGCCAATATCATTATGTAACATAGGCAAACATTCTGATATGAAAAAAGCTTCTTCACCCATGCACAACAATAATTTGGGATGAAGCTCCAATAGCAAACAAAAAAGCATTCGAGTTCGTCGACCGAACTTTGAAAGATATTCCTGGAGTGCATGAACATTTTGGTGGCAAAAATTTAATTATGGGAGGAGATTTTCGTCAAATGCTACTGATAGTTATCAATGGAACAAAATAAAAAATCATTAATGCAAGCATTGTTGAATCACTGATATGGTCAAGTGTACAATGGCTTCCTCAGGCTAAGAATATGCGAGTATTACTCGACTGATCAACATTTTTCATATTGTTTACATTGTTGGCAATGGAGATCGAAGAAGAGACAATACGAAATGATATGATTCATATTCCAAAATCTTTGTTGATAATTTGGGAAGGTGAACACTCAATTGACATATTAATTGGTATGCTACTTTCTGATATAGAAACTCGAGCATTATTAACTCCACTAAATGAGGATGTGCAAATATTGAATGACAAACGCCTTCACATTTTTTCCAAAGAAGAACTTACATATTACTCTTCGACTTTGTCAATATGTCAAATATAGCTTGTGAGAGAAAACATGATGCCCTCTGCCCGTGTCAGGCCGGATTTTAGATGCCTGTGTTGGAAACTTCTTCACTGTATCACGGGCCGGTTAACGAACTTTTCTCCTCCCCCTGTGTTCCATCTAAACCTCTGCCGGACACACACACGAGTATCTTCGCACCGGCGAACTTGATGCTCTTGGGCGGGCTCTGCCCGCACAAAGCCGTGATCGCCGCTCGCACGCCACATGTCGGTACGAGCTTAGAATATAAAAAAAATGATTCTGCAAAAGGATAAGACTCAAAACCCAACACCAACAATAATATAATCAAGATTTCTGTATAAACCTGAAGAAGACTAACTTCAACTGAATACCATCTTCTTCAACTACAAACACATAATTATTCTCCCACAAGAAAGATGGGATGACAAAAAATTGAGCAGAGAGATCAGAGAAACAGTTTGAACTGAACCGCACAGGTCTAAGTAACCTTTTAGTTTACAAAAATGGGTTCCCAACTCTTATTCACGACAAATTATCGCAAGTGATCGGCCCTTTCTTTGGTTGCTTATCACCAAAGAAGGGTATATCCTTATTATTTGGAGAGATAAAGAGAGTAAATTTTCCAGGAAAGGAGCGAACTACTGCGTCAGGTTCATTTGATGGTATCAGAGCTTGGATTTTGGTCCAGATTTTTTTTGTAGGACAATCATGACTTTCCCAATAGCCTTCCTGTCTTGTATAGCGGCAAAAGCAAGATTTGCCTATCACAAAGCAAGAAAAATCCAAAAAAAATATTTAAAAACAAGCATGAGTGTGTTTGATTATGATCGGATTGATGGAAGCACGTTAAATACAAATGCTAAACATACCCTAGCAATGGAGAGAAAGGGAGAGAGATTGGAGAAACAATGATTGTTAACTTTGCTACAATCTCTTTTTTGGGTTTTCTATAGGTTGTTATGGGTTTTAAGAAATTGGAAGGAATCCAAATGCAATTTCACAATTTTATATATAGTATGATATGCTCCATGATTGATGCACCAGTCCTGTTGGAGCTTAAAGGTTGTTTCTGGTATTTAGTATTAGTAGTTTGTGTTGTGTTGTGGCGTAACCCCTATAAGGGAGTGGTGTGGGTGTTAGGCTAAGACATAGATACAATTGAGCAAAAAGAAGTAAAAGAATGCAGCACGTCGGTTCAACATTCGACGACACCTACGGTGTGCCAACACACCTTCGATGGTAGCAGGAGCGCATTTGGGAGCCGCCATAAATATTTATGCAATGATTAATTAATTAGTCATGTATTAGTTAGTGAGTAAATTAGTTGATTGATTAATATTTAATTAATTTACTTAATTAAAATTAATTGGTTAGAAGATTTTGTTTTGTAGTTCTTTTGTTTTATAGTAGGCCTTTACAAGGAGACACTAGGTGTTTTAATGAGCATCTATGGATGTTGGGCCTTTTGGGCATTCATTTGAAAGAAGAGTTTTTTAAAGAGCCCAGAATACGAGAGCTCGGCCAGAGTTCATCTCTGGATTGTATCTTGTATGTTTTAATCATTTAATGCATGTCTAATTGAGTGACCACTCGTCTCTCCCATCATGTCGTTCATGAGTAATGTCACTTAGTATTTCTCCAACCCCCCACCCCCACAAATAGGTTATCCTTGCTGAATATAATACTAATGTATGCCCAAAGCCTAATATGTAAAGCTCATTATGTAAAAGCAGGAAAAGCCATTATTTTCTTTTTAGTCACACTTCTCCAAATTGTGCATTGGTCTCACTATCTTTACCTATTTATACCCCTTCAAGAGATGAATACAGTTTAATCATTTTATGTTTACTATCATTCTAACATGGTAGCACCGGTTGAGGTGTTGTAGTGTGGCCTTGAGGTCACGTGTTCGAGTTCTGAAAGCAATCTCTTGCAAAAATGCAGGGTATGGTTTGCCTATATTTCACCTTTGTGGTGGGACCCTTCCCCGGACTCACATTATGCGGGATTGCTTTTTGCGCCAGGCCACTACCTATATGGAGGGTTCAGTGCTCCATTTGGTGCTTTGGCTCATTTGGTGCTTTGGACGAGCCAGCAAGTTCCCTACCTCTCATAGTCCACACTGAAGGAGGAATTCCTCCACCACTATGACGGCCGCCAGGCGGGAAATTCTTACAAGCGCCTCAACTTCGTGTGTCAGTCCGAGACTGTGACCACCTACATTGACAAGTTCATCGAGGTAGACATGCACATATCCGGCATTGCCACCGACCCTTACCTAGGGTACTTGGGGGTCTACAACCCCACCTTTGGGCATGTCTCCGGGTCCACAATCCGACTACTCTTTACTGAATCATGGAACGAGTCTGTTACCTTGATGAGGAACTCTATATAGCCCAGCCTCCCTATTTGTCCAATCAACCGCACCATCCACTACCACCACCGTCGTTCCCTCCGAAATCTCCACCGCTTCTTACCCACTGGATCACCTACCTCCTCATGTGACCCTGCTGCTAGGCCCTACGCCGTCACGCCATTTCCACCAGCCCTGCCTCTGCGGACACCCTGACGACCCGACCGCTTATCACATCATCAGTATCTCGAGCTTCGGCGCAAGGGCCTTTACATTCACTGCCAGCAAATGACTTGTGCGTGTTGGTTGGATCTGAAGATGACGATCCTGGCTTCGAAGACTTAGATCCTCTAATGCTCGCAAATGACCCCTATGAGCCTTGACCTTGAGGACAAAGTCATTTTTTGGGAGGAGAGTGTTAATACAGATACGACCTCCTAGACACGTCTCCCTCTATATATACAGCATAAGGGCATTATTGTACTATGTATAGGAGTGGTAGTGTCTCTTTAGGTTCATCTTTAAGATCTTGTGAGTATTAGGCTTTCCTAAGTGAGAGCGGCTTTTGGGGTGAACTATCCCACCGATCTCGTTTTGCTATTTTCATAGATTGTTTTTCTCAATAATACAAACTTGACCCTAAAGCCACAAAAACTTAGATAATTTCTACAGACGAAATTACTTTTGATCAACTGTGGGAGTGTGTAAAATGGATGGTCCAGTGCCTATTTACTATGTAGTTCTAGTGGCATTTTGGTAACATTCGATCTATGATCAATCTCACAAATATAGGGGAATAGGGAGTGTTTTAGGATCATTTTTGGTTCTTCTAAGTTTGCCTCACATTTGGAGAGGGCCTTCAAGAGGAAACAGCCATAGGAAGCCCGGCGCAAGCATACCCCGCAAGTTATGTCTTCACTTCTTTCTTTTAACAGAGTTATACCTCCACTTCTTTCTTTTAACAAAATCTTAATTTGATGGCCAGTGCTAACATATATAAGTTACAATAACATGTGTCTCTTTTTTACAAAGATTAATGTGCTTTGGCTTATAACTGTCTACGGAAGATGAGTTGCTCATAATTCATAGATCAGTTTTTATTCTCAATAATACAAACTTGACCCTAAAACTAAAAAAATTTCGATAATTTCAACAAGGATTAATGTACCTCTGATAAACTGTAAGAGTGCGAAATATGGATGGTTATCAAGCCCTTTGATAGCCAAGAAAGCAACTCCATGAGGGAGTCTGCAAGAATTTTGGGCTGATGTGTTCTATAACTTCCCCAGTAAAGTCCATGAACAGTCCAGTTCTGAGAATCATTATCAATACCCATAATAAGTAGGCATTAATTGGAGTGCCTTAATATGAACATAAAAAGTGAATAACTAGGAAAATTAGAAGACTACTAAGACAACTTAACATAATTTTTTTAAGAAACGAACATGCAAACATAACCCCCTAGTGTAAAAAAATAGGAAAACCTGATACACCATATAATTTCTTTTAACTGAAAGAGTGAGTTATTGCTGAACAGCTAAATCAGAATTGAATATTGACATAAAATTGCTAGTAAGAAGGAATGTGATGTAGAGTAGGCTACGGGGTGCACAAAACCTAGGCTCTTAGGGGAGAAATGCAAATGTGACACGCTAGTCCTAAACCACATGCAATGTGACCGTCGGAAGTGACGACAAATAAATTGAGCAATGATAATTTTTTAACACCACGCAAATAATCAAGAGTGAAAACAATTATTCAATTTAGCAATTTTATATGGCGTTCCTCCGCTCGGAGGGCCAAGGCCAAACTCGCGGCGAATAATTGCTCCTGCAAATTAGTAGTGTATCGAAACAAATCTCCACTAGCAAGAATCAAAGCAATATATATTAATTCACCAATGATAAATGTCAAATCACATAAACCAACACTACAAGAAACTCACAAAAGTAGCGGGCTGAACCGAAGCACTGAAGATTATGGAACCGGATGTGTAGATCGGCGATTGAAGATGGACCCGGCGGCATGGAGATAGTGGCGGTGGCTGTCCTCGGCGGAGAGTGGGGAGATCAGGCCCGAAATGGAAAGATCCGGGCACTAAGGAGGGCGATCCGGGCGGGGGAGGCTAGATCCGATATTTTGGGATCGGATCCGGGTGGAAGGGTGATGAACGGAAAGGTGTAAACAACGGATCGGGGCTGAAATTCCTAGAGATCTGAATTGATCCAAGAAATTTGGGCTAAAGGAGAGTGGATCCACGAGAGGAAGGGGGGTGGAGGCCAAGCCGGCGACTTGGGATGAGGGCCGGCTGTAGGGAGGGGAAGAGGAGGGGCCGACGTGAACAATACCGTGAACAGTACCATGAACAGTTACCTAGTTACCTGGGAAGTGATCACTGGAATCTGGGGAGTGATCGAGTAGGGAGTGATCGAGTAGGGAGTGATCGAGTGAATAGCACCGTAAACAGTAACCTAGGGAGTGAACAGTACCGTGACAGCAGGAGTGGGTTGGAATTTGGGGGTTGTAGGGGCTGCGGATGAGGGTTTCAGAGGTGGAAGATGAAGGTTGTGGATGGGTATTACCTTGGGGAGGAGTTTGAGCACCTAAGAGTCATCACCTAGGGTTCCATAGCGTCGGCACCGGGGAGTGATCGCTGGAATCCGGGAAGAAGATTCTCCAAAATTCTGCAATGCCCCATTCAGCCCCCTAACATTCCTATTTATAAGAAAAACAAAGCTAGGGCTTCCCCATCAACAACTATGATTGGCTGGTGGGGTTGGCCACTAAAATACATAAATAATAAACCGAAAAATATAAACTAATATATGCTTTTGACTCGCGGAGACGTGCCGGACGCAACCGCAGAGTCGGATCGGCGATCCGATCAAGCCTTCCTGCGCGAATAAATGAACGTGAGTCCCGCCTTGCGGCGAACCCTTCCAGGTGCACGATCTGATGGCTCTCCATCAGAATGTTATCCATTAACAAGAAGTCATGGTCCCAGATGAAGAGACGAGCTCTTTGAAATGCAGGTGATGGGATCAGCCACATCAAGTAGGGCACAAACATTAGGAACCCAAAGGGTCAACTCTCGTCATAATTGGTTATAGAATTGTCACTTGGACGATCAGCGCCATCCATCACGGTCAGAGCATTTTTTTATGATTTTTCTGTATTATTAATTTATTAAAGTCGCATTTTCAGTTTTAGGTTAAATGTCACAATAGACTGGCCTCACCCTTCATGATATTTAACATAATCTTGATCTCTATTTATATACTGAGTAATAAATGAAATATCATTGAAGAATACATGGATTGTGACATTTAACCTAAAACTATATGCAATGATAATGAAGGGAAATACACAATGGAAGACTGGTCTAACAACTGACCTAAATCAATAATAAGAGGCACTGAGACGATTCATTTTGCATAAATTTCCGATACATGATCACATTACAATAACAACTCTCAACCCTTTATCCCACTATAGTGGGGACAGCTATATGGATCCTTTGTCGCCATGTGCCCAATCTTTATTCATAATCGCACTAATGCCTAAGTACATCATGTCTTTCTTTATAGTTTCATTCCAAGTCTTTATTGATCTACCTACCTCTCGCCCGTTAAACATTCCTAGTGATTACACTCTTACAACGCCTTACAGGTGCCTTTAATGATCTCCTTTGTACGTGTCTGAACCATTTTAGTCGAGCTTATCACATCTTTCTACAATTGGTGTCACTCATGTCTTATCCCCGATACATTCATTCCTAATTTTATCATCTCGTGTGTCCAACATCCGCTTAAGCATTCTCATCTCCGCAACTCCAATTTTTTGCTCTTGTACACAATTCAACGCACACCACTCAGAACCGTAGAGCATCGCTGGTCGAATAGCAATTCGATATGTGATCACATTAAGTAAAGAAAATTTCAAACTTAAGTGAGATATTGAGAACTTCAGAACTTTCGACATACAACATATACCTCGGGTGGGGAATACGTGTAACGCAAGGTTAAGCTGGATAGAAATCATTTATGCCATTAAAGACAGGATCAGATATGATTTACCTTTAGATCCGAATATGACAGAGATTTGAGAGTTGGCTCGGGCAGATCAAAAAAGAAATTCAATATTCAGGAGGGTTTACTGCTGCACGACAATAGAGTGTGCATTATAAATGTTAGTCATCTTCGCGAGGACATTCTTTTTGAGACATATAACTCCAGATATTCTATACATCTGAGTAGTACGAAAATGTATGCAGATCTTAAGAAGTCAGTTTGATGGCCATGGTGGAAGTATGATGTTGCAGAGTATGTTGGGAAATGTGAAAGTTGCAAATTAGTTAAAGTCGAATCCCAAAGACTAGGGACAGATTGTAGCCACTACCTATTCTAGAGTAGAACTTTGAAGATATATCGATGGATTTTGCGCATGGCCTTCCGAGTTCTAAAAGTGAGAATGTTCTTTATGGGTGATCGTGGACCGTCTGTCCAAAGTTGCTCATTTCATTCCTAATAAGAGGACATGTCATGGTCCAAGGTTAGCACAGTTATACGTAGATGAGATAGTTTGACTGCATAGTGTTCCAAAGACTATCATTTCATACAGAGATGACAGATTTACTTCTAAGAATTGAAAGTACGTTCAGGAGCGTATGGGCACTAAGTTAAATTTCAGTACAATTTTCCACCCCCAAACAGATAGAGCGCACAACAAAACTATGAAGGATATGTTCAGAATGTGCATTCTAGACTTTAAAGGTAAGTGGGAAAAATATGTCACTCTAATAGAATTTTCCTAAAATAATAGTCTCCAGACAAGTACTAGGATGACACCCTTCGAAGCACTTTTTATGTAACGCCTCGGTTTACTGTAGGTGAGCTACAAGTCTGCAGACCAGTGACTGCAACCCATCTCCACAGATCTGATTGGCCTCAGCCTTAATAACCCGCTATTGGAATTACAGGTTGCGGCCAATCAGATCCGTGGAGATGGGTTGGGGGCACTGGTCTGTAGACTTGTAGTGCACCCACAATAGACCAGGGCGTTACAACATAAAGAATAATGAGATAACAACATAAGAATTTCCGTCAGGAGGGACTGTCACTAAACTCTTCCATCCATAAATCGAAGAAGTGATGGAAATTGATCATCGCTCGTCATGGAATGGATGGATCTGTTCATTCATTTTCTATCCACCCGAGAATAGCATTTAAGTGTCACCAATAAGCAAAGGTTCGAGCTCAAAGCAGCCCATTACTTTCTTCTCAACGAAATTATGTACCAGAGGATTTTCTTATCACCTTTGGCAAGATGTGTTTATAAAGAAAAAATATCGATCATATTACAAGAAATCCACTCCAGAGAATGTGGGAGTCGTTTCGGAGGATGGACCCTAAAAATGATTTCACAGACTGGATGGCCCTCCTGGCTCAATAGATTTCTAATAGTCACGCCAATTGCGCCACAGGTTACCTTAAATATCTTGATAAATCGGGTAATCTAAGAACGGGGGTTGTCGACTACTTCTCCTTGATTTCTATAAAGGTTCAAGTGGCGGTTGTCTTCTACTGGAAATCTCCCTTTCGCAGGCAGCTCATGAAGGGGGCATGATGGTGCTAAAGCCCCGGGAAAACCTCGGGTAGAAGGTGTGAAAGTTGCGGGCCTCAATGATAGTGGAAGGAATAGGCCGCTCACGAATGGATCGGACTTTGTCCGGGTCAATAGACACGTCAGACAATGATATGATAAACCCAAGGAAGTGAACTTCTTCAAGTTCACATGTAGCTTCTCCTTTCGGAGGGTATCAAATAAGATCCTTAGATGGCTCAGGCGGTCTTTGCGAGAGTGGTTGTAAATCAAAATGTCATCAAAATAGATGACCAAGAATTAGTCTATAAAGGGTCATAGGAACTGAGTCGTGACCTGAATGAAGGTGGTGGGGGATTGGGTAGCCCAAATGGCATGACTAACCACTCATAAAGCATCCTTGGTCATAAAATCTATCATCCACTCGTCTCACTCATGAACCCTAATCTGGTGGTAGCCACTGCAAAGACCATTTTTTGAAAATACTTGGGCACCAACCATCGTATCAAGTAAGTCGTCCAACCGGGGAATGGGGAGACAATACTTAATAGTAATCTTATTAATAGCCCTACTATCAATACTTAATGGTGAGAAGGGCAGGGACTACGCAGGGGCTCAGGTTCTCATGTTTGAATTGCTTCCTCAACAAATCGTCAACCTCTCTCTAGACCTCAGCATGCTCATTCAGATTCATCTTGATAATATGGTAAGTTCGAGAGTGAAGCTCCGGGTGTCAGATCTATGGCATGTCGGATGTCACGTAATGGGGGCAACTTGTCGGGCAACACATCTTTGATAATATCTTCATACTCATCAAGAAGACATCAGACCTCAGGTGGTGGCTTAGGAATCTGAGTAGATCTCTCAGAAGCCATGGTGGCGATCACTACATAAAAGATATCGGCATTAGAGCACTCCCTCATAAACTCGCTACGACGCAGGATGTGCAACAGCCTAGATGAACTAGTACTAGTTGAGGGAATGACCTTCCTCTTGGAATAGTTCTTGGGTTGGGTCGGCGTAAAAGTGATCTTACGAACTTTGTCGTAGAATACATACATGTTTGAGGGACCAAAACACGTGACATCACAGTCATAGAGTCAAGGCCTCCCTAATAGAACATGGGCGACATCCATAGGGATGACATCGCACCAAACACGATCCTCAAACGAAGTAAGTGTGATCCGAATTAGGCGCCTCTGGGTAACCTGTATATCCATCTTATCGACCCAGATAACTTGATAAGGATAAGAATGAGGCTCAGGGGGCACCTGCATCCGCTCTAAGGCTCTCTGGACCACAATGCTCATGCAATTTCCGTAATCAATGGACAACTTGCAGGGACCGCCTACACTAGAATTCATCAATCAACAAAGGTATTTTAAGTTACACATACTGTAAAATTTGGCCAGCAAATTGAACAAGATCCAACTAAACTACAAAAAATCAACTGTACAAAAATCAAACATAGTATGTTGAATGGGAGCTAACAATATGCTTTTGAGTGAATATACCTTAACTAGGGCAATGTTTGCCGGGATAACAGGTACTTCACCACTAGCGAATCCAATAACCAGAATTTGTGCTCCCCAATTTAAAAGCTTCATGCTATCCATCATAAGTCTTCCTCCAACTGGATCATAAAGAACATCAACTCCTCTTAGCTTTTGTTTCTTTAAGTACTGCTTCACATTTTCTATCAGATTTTCCTTGTTTGAGTCAACAACATGATCAACCCCCATTGACTGCAGTAACTTCCGTTTTTCACTTCCCCTGGAGTTACAATGCATCAGTTTAATCTTAATTTTCATATTATTATTATTAGCCAATAACAATAACTATATATATATATATATATATAGAGAGAGAGAGAGAGTGAGAGATCGTTATAACCATCTCTCTCTCTCTCTCTCTCTCTCTCTCTCTCTCTATATATATATATATATATATTATTTATTTATTTATTTATTTATTTTTATAATGCATATGAGTTTAATCTTCTTATTATTAACCAATAACTATAACTCTATATATATACAGAGAGAGATTGTTATATGTATATAAATATATACAGCACATAAATGTATATTATTTAATTATTTATAATGCATATGAGTTTTATCTTAATCTTCTTATTATAACTGTGTGTGTGCGCGCGCGTGTGTGTGTGTGCACAACATAAATGCATATTTATACCAACATACCTAACCACAGCAATGACCACAGCACCACAAACCTTCCCAATCTGCACAGCTGAAATCCCCACACCCCCAGCAGCACCAAGAACAAGTAAGACCTGAAACTCATATAATCTTCATGAGAAAAAAATAATAAAAAAAACGTGAAGCATGGATAATTTATACTAAATAAGACAATGTATTTTGAAGTAATGGTCCACTTTGTACTAACCAAAACTACTCTTTCTTCCATTCACCAATTCAACACATTATTATTTAGACATTTTCGAGGTTTCGCACAACATTTTTTCTTAGCCTCGCATGAACAGCCCGTCACAAATCCTCTCCTGTGTGTTTGACTTCTCCCTAAAATTTCTTCATCCAGCTCTCATGTTTTCCATCAATCAGTCCTTTCATTTTCGCTCATCAATCACCTTTGGTACCCTTCTCTGTTATCATCACCAAAAATCCTTCGCTCCCCCCCCGGCCAAAAATGAATGGTGATCCTTCTTTAAAGAATTGAAAATATTTATCCTCCTTCATAGAACGGTTCTGCAATCTGTTATGGGCTTCTTTTGCCGGGAATTTGATGGAGGCAGGGATACAAGGGTAAGCCCTAGAATGACAAAGAAGAAGAGAGAAGATGAAACCTTAAAGGGTGGGGGAAGGAGAGAACTTTAGGGGAAGAGAGGAAGCCCTAGAAGGAAAATTCCTTGGAAGAAAATATTATTTTCATTGATTGATTCTCATACAAGACAAGGAACCCTGAATAGCACAACTGTAAATACAGCAGTAAATGCAAAATTATAAAATACGACGAAGCTAATGACGGCGACTACGACTTAATACAACTCGACAAGAATTGACTTTATAATATAAAATAATAATAATATAATAACTGACGGGGGGCCCATAACACCACCAGTCCTTGAAATCAGGCTTTCCCTCAAGCTCGAACTCCCAAGGATGAACAACTCCTCTGGCTCTTTGATTTCGCGTCAGAATAGCGCCGAGTAGCACGTCGCGATAGTATTGGCAGCGAGGAGTAGTGGCGGCACCATCGAAAAGACGAGCGGCGGAAGGAAGTAGTAGGGCAGTCGGGGGAACGATGACCAGCGGAAGGAAGGGGTCCGGAGGAACCGACGGAGCAGCGGCAAAAAGCAGCGGTAAGGCGGCAAGGGAAACCATGGCCGGCGGGAGGAACGGATCCAATGGAAGGGCTGGGTCTGGTAGGGTCAGCAGGGCAGCGCAATGCAACGACGACACGGTGGACAAAGGGACTCGCAGTGGTAAAGGTTGTAACGACACAATCAGCGGATCCAGTGGCGCAATCGGCGGCGGTGGAGAGACAACTGGTGTAATCGACTATCTTGTCGGTGGGCAATCTGGAGCGGAAGTGGCGGCAGCATGCGCGGGCTGGGAGGGTGCTGACGCTAGGAAAGGAGGGACCCCGAAGTGTCCCAAAGTCATCAATTTTTCAAATGTGATGTTGATGTAGGCTCAAATCTAGGGTTTTGAAAAAAAAACTAAGTTTTGATTTAAAAACTTCTTTCAACGAAAATAGAAATTTAGGTTTTTGATTTTTTTTAAGAAAATCACGAGGGCCGAGCGGCCAAAACTGAATTTTTGCGCGCACTAATCAACTCGTCGCTTTGGACGTTAAAAGTTCGTTAATTTTCGCTCGAGTGGAATTATCTCGCGCCTTATGGTTCGATTCCGTCACGAGAATTATACGGCCACAAGCATAAAAACATTCAACGATTTATGGATAAACGATATTAATATTAGAAAGAACGCAACGATAAGCCCATGAATTAATTAAGTGAACACATAATTTCTTACTAATGCGGAGGGAACGGGTTTACCAAGCAACGGGGCTGTAAGATCCTGTCCAAAATTCGTCTGCACAGCGGGAATAAACCTCCGGTGGTTTGCGAAATCAGGCCCGTGGCCGGATAGGTCAGTCGAAGTCGACGGCTCACGGGGCGATTTCCGGGCTGACAGAAATCTGTGTCGGAGTCGACGAAGGCCGGCCTTCCCGCAATGGCGATGTCGTTGACGCTTGCGGAAGGGGCGTCGGGGCTGTGTGCGTCCATCGGAGGGGAAGCTTCGGCCGAAAGCGGACAGGGAAGGGCGGTACTCCTTCGGTTGCTAGCCGTCATCGAACTGGAAGGCGTCGAAAGCTCGGCGTCTGGTATGCGGGATTCCGCTGGCAATGAACAGAGAACAAGAAAGTTCGTTCTTTGTTCTGTCCGGTCTTATCTTCTGTCTCCACTAATGGGGCTTTTAAATAGACTAAATTTCTCATTATTTCTATCCATTTACAGCACATGGAATTTCATAAATTTGATTCCTTTTTTTAAATGTTTACCTCTAAATGAACTTTCCCACTAATGGATGTGATTTTGAATTTTGAAATTGAAATCTATGCTCATTTAATTAATTTTGGGCTTGTCGTTATCGTTCTACTAATAGTAATACCAGACCTCTTTATTGAAGTCCCAACGGTCGGTCATGCTGATGAGCCAGAAAATAACAAGTACAAAAAAAACTGAGTGCATGAAATAAAAGTACAAAAATAAATGCATAGAGACTATGATGCGTCGCAGGGCGCATCAATTCCCCCGGGGTTGAAGGAGCTTGCCCCCGACGAGGATTTGCAAAAGCTAGTGATAGAAAGATCTGGGCGGCGCCGACGTAGCTCATCAGTGCTGATCCAAGAACTGTTTGTGATTTCTCGTCCTCACCATGAGACCAAATAACGCTGGTATGTCCCGTGGCGAGTGCGAAACTCTCGTACATCCAAAACCTGGTCTATCTCCTCAGTGATGGGTGTCGGCACTAGAGCTAAGTCTGGTGGAATCTTTGGAGCTATCGTCGGTGGACACGGGCTGGAACTAGGTGGATCTCCATAGAAAGGTGTCAGATCTGCCACATTAAATATCGGCGAAGTACCGAATTCAGTGGGCAAATATAGGAGATATGCATTCTCCCTGATGCGCTTCCGGACTTGGAAAGGACCAAACTTCCTCTGTTGTAACTTGCGGTATGTACCCGAAGTGAATCTCTGCTTCCTGAAATAAGCAAAAACTCAATCTCCTTCTAAAAAGTATAACTCCCGGCGATTTCGATCGGTCATGATTTTATATTTTTCAGAAGTCGCTCGCAATTTATTAGTAATAAATTTATGCAATTCCTTTAAATAATCAACATGGGTTTGCGCATCAAAGGAAATACGTTCATGATTCGGGAGGGAGTGGAGATCAAGTAAATGTGGTATAGGGAATCCGTAAACAATCTCGAAAGGAGATTTAGTAGTGGAGCGATTAGTAGAATTATTGAACGCAAATTCAGGTTGTGGCAGTATAAGATCTCATTGTTTTGAATTCTCCCCAGTCAAACACCTAAGAAGGTCCCCCAAACTTCTATAAACGACCCCAGTCTGAGGGTGATATGTGCTGCTAAATTCGAGTTTGGTACCTAGTCGGGCTCACAGTGTTTTCCAAAAATATCTCATGAATTGAGTATCCCTATCAGAAGTGATCGACCTAGGAATGTCGTGCAATCTAACGATTTCTTAAAAAAAACGTTCAGCGACATGCACAGCACTAGAGGTTTTCCTACATGAAATAAAATGCGACATTTTTGAAAATCGATCAACTACTACAAAAATAGAGTCAACTTTCCTCTGAGTGCGAGGAAGTCCTACCACGAAGTCCATTGAGATGTCATCCAACGGTCGCTCAGGTATCGGTAAAGGGGTATATAATCCGGTATTTTGTGCGTGCCCTTTATATCGCTGACAAGTCATACAATGTCTAACAAACTCGATGACGTCGTGCTTCATGTTGGGCCAGTAATAACGTGTAGTAGCGAGTTCTAATAATTTGGATTGACCTACATGTCCCCCTAACCAAGGGGAGTGGAGCTCTCTAAGTAATGTCTCTCGAAGTGGCCTTCGCAAATGCAAAGGTGTGGGTCTTTAAATAGATAACTCTCGTTCACGACGTACTGTGTGGTGGGATCAGTCCCACTGTGCTAACATGAGCTCCAAATATCATGAAAGAACGGATCAGTGGCGTATAGGTCGCGCTGTGAATCTAAATCAGTAATGAACGGTTGCAGGGTAACTAGCAGATGAGTGCGTTGACTAAGTGCGTCGGCAACTCGATTCGTGACTCCGGGTTTGTGCTTCAAGTGAAACGTGAACTCCTACAGGTAAGCAGCCCACTTGGCATGACGTCTGATCTCCTTATGGTAGTTCAGATGTTTTAGAGCCTCGTGATCAGTGTTCAACACAAACTCGCGCTGAATCAAGTAGTGTCTCCAATGACGGAGAGCCTGAACGATAGCGTAAAACTCTAAGTCGTAGGTGGAATATCTAGTCTTCGCCTCATTCAACTTCTCACTAAAGAATGTGATGGGTCGACCCTCCTGACTCAAAACTGTGTCAATGCCTACGATCGATGCGTCACAGACGCACGCTCAGCTTCTTCAGTCCAAATAAATAATCCATTCTTCAAACAATCGGTCACAGTTGCTATCAAGTTACTAAAATTTTGAATAAACCGCCGATAAAAAGATGCTAGCCCATGAAATACCCGAGCCTCAGTAATCGTCCTAGGGCTAGGCCATGATTCTATCGCCTCGACCTTCTCTCTATCAACTTTAATGTACTCAGAAGAAACGATATATCCTAAAAAGGTCAGGCTATCAGTCAAAAACGTGCATTTCTTCAAATTTATATATAGTTTATTTTCTCGTAGGATCTCTAAGACCTGCCTAAGATGATTCATGTGTTGATTTTGATCAGTGCTTTAAATCAAAATACACCACGACACAAACTCCTATGAGTGGTCTAAGCACTTGGTTCATCACACGCATAAACGTGTTGAGTGTATTGGAGAGACCAAATTGCATCATTAGTCATTCGTACAATCCTTCCTTAGTCTTAAATGCGGTCTTTCATTCGTCCTCAGGTCGAATTCTAATCTGGTGGTATCCACTTTTTAAGTCAATCTTTGAAAATACACGGGATCCACTAAGCATATCTAGCATGTCATACAATCGGGGAATCAGAAAGCGATATTTGATCGTGATTTTATTAATTGCTCGACCGTCCACACACATACGTCATGTCTCATCTTTCTTAGAAACTAGAAGTGCGGGGACGGCGCACAGACTCATACTCTCTCTAACGTGATCCTTCGAAATCAGATCGGTCACCTGCCTATGGAGCTCCTCATGCTCTCTAGGACTCATGCGGTAGTGGGGCAAATGAGGTAAGGTAACTCCTGGGATGAGGTCTATGCAGTGTTGTATGTCTCTCATCGGGGGTAGCTGATCGGGAAGCTCCTTTGGCATGATCTCAGAGAACTCATCTATGAGGGGTCGCACCGTACTAGGGATGTCTAATGTAGCGGGGGTGGTGTCGACACCAGATAACATATAGACGACCTCACTATCCTTTATCTCCTCCTAGAATTGGGACCTCGTCAGTAACATGGTGGCGGAGGGGAAGGATATCGCGGAGACAGTGGTAGAAGGGGATGAAGTCCTCTTTGGGGCTCTGGGAACAAGACCATTCTTCTGGGAAAGAAGAACGATCTTGTGAGCATTGCGCTCGAAGGAGTGAGAGTTCTTTACACAATCATGAACTACGTGTCTATCATACTGCCAAGGTCGTCCTAACAGGATGTGACAGACCTCGATAGTAGCTACATGACACCATACAGCGTCCTGATACGTACTGTCTATGGAAAACTCTACGAGACACTGGTGCGTGATAGAAATGGTAGTGCTACTAGTGACCCATGACAGACTGTAGGGTTTTCCTAAGGGCTGCATTTCTAATTTCAGCTTATCCACCATGTCCTGAGAAACAAAGTTCTCCATACTACCGTTGTCTACAATGATGGAGCAGAACTGTCCTTGTATGCGGGCGGTAGTACGAAAGATTTTGTTCATCAACCAGTCGTCAGTAGGAGTCTTGGGAGTTAGGAGACTATGTTGGAGAACACACACTAACTGCTTGGGTTATTCTCCCTCAACTTAGTACTCACTCTCTAACTCAGCCTCAGGGGTCGGGTCAGTCTAGGAATCAGTAAGAAACACTTCATACTCTGGCTCAGAACCACTCTCAGGATCGACGACAGCGACGAAGTGGCGACGCGGGCACTCAGAAGACTTATGACCCGACTCCATACACTTAAAACATATAAATGTCTCAGGCTGTGGTCTAGTGCCTATGACCTCCTTGCCTTTGGTGGAAGGGGCGGGGAGTGCTGGGGCGCTCGTGGGCACTACTGATCGGGAGGGTCCGGCAGGGGTGGAAGTGTGAGTCGGGTGGGGCTTATCAGTAGACTTGTTTCCAGACGTTCTTTTTTGTAGTGCTTCTACTCTACATGCGCGACTTGACATCTCTCCTAAGTCCTTATAATCAAGGAGTTCTAACTGGTCTCGGATGGAATAGCGTAATTCGTTCAAATAACGGGAGACAGTCATGTCATCGTCCTCTCGGAGGTCAAGACGAGACTGCAGGACTAGGAACTCGTTTGTGTACTCATCGACAGATAATTTGTCCTGACATAGGTTATGGAACTTATGATACAGAGTTTGCATATAATCAGACAGAACGTATCTCTTACGCAGTTGAGTTTTGAATTCGTTCCATGTGGTGATTGGGGGCATACATAAATTGAACCTAGACCTTTCTAGCTGGCTCCATCATATTAGTGCAGATCCCTTCAACCTAAGAGTTGCGCAATCTGCCTGCCTAGCCTGGGGAAATTGCTTCCAGGCCAGGAAACGATTCATCCTCTCACACCACTCTAAACAACCCTCGGGCTCTATTCGCCCTTCGAAATCACCTACATCCAACTTGATTCTCATATCCCAACGGGGTTGGTGACGCGGTTCGTTACGTGCTTCTGGGTCGGGGTTTGCGAGTTCCCGAGGTCTATGGTCAAGGTCATCTTCGACCACTGGGGCAGGTGTTCGGTTGACGTGCCGCTTCGATATTATTAACCGAAGTGCGTAGTCCGTTCATGATATGTGTGACACTATCCATACCGGTGGTGAGAGTTTCGATTGTTTTCATCAAATCACTTTATGCGTCGGGTCAAATCTCCTACGTTGTTCTCTAATTGATCGACCCGCTTTTCCATTGAAAAAAATTCAAAATATATATTTTTTTTGTTGATAAATTTTTTTTTAAAAGAGAAAGCGCTACCGAGCAGGAAAAAAAATTTATTAAGGAAAACAACTGCTTTTTTATAAAGATAAAAATAAAAACTTTAAAATCTTTTTTTATATAGAAAAATTAAGATCGACGGATCGACCGATCCACGGTAGAAGTGGATCGACTACCTCTAATACCAAGCAAATTTAGGCTCAAATCTAGGGTTTTGAAAAAAAATTAAGTTTTGATTTAAAAACTTCTTTCAACAAGAAATTTAGGTTTTTGATTTTTTAAAGAAAATCACAAGGGCCGAGCGGCCAAAACTGAATTTTTGCGCGCACTAATCAACTCGTCGCTTTGGACGTTAAAAGTTCGGTTCAATTCCGTCACGAGAATTATATGGCCACAAGCATAAAAACATTCAACGATTTATGGATAAACGATATTAATATTAGAAAAGACGCAACGGCAAGCCCATGAATTAATTAAGTGAACACATATTTCTTACTAATGCGGAGGGAACGGGTTTACCAAGCAACGGGGTTATAAGATCCTGTCCAAAATTCGTCTGCACGGCGGGAATAAACCTCCGGTGGTTTGCGAAATCAGGCCCGTGGCCGGATAGGTCAGTCGAATTCGACGACTCACGGGGCAATTTCCAGGCCGACAGAAATCTGTGTCAGAGTCGATGACGGCCCGACAGCGGGCTTCCCACAATGGCGATGTCGTTGACGATTGCGAAAGGGGAGTCGGGGCTGTGTGCGTCCAGCGGCGGGGAAGCTTCGTCCGGAAGCAGGACAGGGAAGGGCGGTACTCCTTCGGATGCTAGCCGTCGTCGAACTGGAAGGCGTCGAAGGCTCGGCGTCTGGTATGCGGGATTCCGCCGGCAATGAACAGAGAACGAGAAGGTTCGTTATTTGTTTTGTCCGGTCTTCTCTTTTGTCTCCACTAATAGGGCTTTTAAATAGACTAAATTTCTCATTATTTCTTTCCATTTACAGCACATGAAATTTCATAAATTTGATTCCTTTTTAAAAATGATTACCTCTAAATGAACTTTCCCACTAATGGATGTGATTTTGAATTTTGAAATTAAAATCTATGATCATTTAATTAATTTTGGGTTTGCCGTTATTATTCTACTACTAGTAATATCGGACCTCTTTATTGAAGTCCCAACGGTCGGTCATGCCGATGAGCTAGAAAATAACAAGTACAAAAAAAATAACTGAGTGCATGAAATAAAAGTGCAAAAATAAATGCATAGAGACTATGATGCGTCGCAGGGCGCATCAGATGTTGAGACGAGATATGATAGCCTGAAATGACTGACATCTTCCACAACATCGAACAAAGGGCGGTCTCATCTGCGACACTAAGATTAACGTCCATCGAATTTATTTGACAAATTAATTACTTTGCTGAAATATTAATTAACCCTTCAAATTAAAATTTGAAGGCTACGGAGCTGGTGGGCTGATTAGGCGGCTAAGGTAGACCGCAGGCGACTCAAGGAGCGTTGGCTGTTAGATATGAATAGGCGAGCATGCAGATAGAGCAGAAAGAAGCAAGTGGCTCGAGGACTGGGAAAGGGTGAGATGGGTGGCTGTTGTTGCTCGATTACTGGAGTGGGGAAACCAGAGTTGGAGGCGTGCAGCAATAGAAGCCCGTTGAGTCGATCGTGGGGGTTGGATCTTGCGGAATGCGTGGCTGGACGAGGGTGTGGCTCGAGAAAGGAAGTAAAGGCCGCGGGTTGGCGTCGAACACTGGGAAGAGACAAGATCCCGTGGCGGGTTCGACCGGAGGAGACAAACCCGCAAGCGGTCCGATTGGAGGGGAGAGTCGTGTGTGTGTGCCTTCATTGTAGATGAAGAGGAACATCATCTAAGAGGCATCCTGGGGAAGAAACTCCAGTGGAGATGGTGGGGTGATGAAGTTGATTGTTGGATGGAGGTCGACGAAGCAGAGAGCATGCTGGAATTCAACGTGACAGTCATATGACGGGTTTGAAGTAGCGATTGTTGGCGCTGTAGAAACAGAAGTTGTTGTTATGGATGACGTTGACGTTCAGCAGTGTGGGAGGGGCCTTGGCTTGATGAAACCATGGGGACAACGAAAGTGTCGAGCCGAGGACGGATGAATCTGATACCAAGATGTTATGGGATTATTTTGTCAGGGATTTGATGGAAGCGGGGATACATGGGCAAGCCTTGGAATGATGGAGGATATGAGAGAAGATGAAACCCTGAAGGGTGGAGGAAGAAAAGAAAAACATTAGGGGAAGAGAGGAAGCCCTAGAAGGGAGACTTGGAAGAAACTATTTCATTCATTGATTGATTCTCATACAAGACAGGGGGTCTATATATAGGAACCCTGAATGACACAACTATAAATACAATAGTAAACACTAAATTATATAATACGACGATGCTAATAGTGACGACTACGACTTAATATAACTCGACACAAATTGACTTGATAATATAATATAAAATAATAATAATATATGATAACTGACAGAGGACCCAGAACACAATCCAATCATCTGATCTTCTGACAGTTTTGTTTGCTTCCTATAGCTATGCAATTTAGTGGGAGAGTGTTATGAGCTTTTGACTGGGAGCGAGTGCGCGGTTGGGGGAGGGAAAGGTACCGAATAGGATCCTCACCATCCTTAACTGGTTTTTACAATGACGGGAAAGTGGCGGTAGGTGAGCTTGGACGAAGCAGAGGAGGAACTAAGAGAGACTAAATGAGATAATTTATGTTTGCCATATAATACCACTTTGCTCACTTACATTGCGACAAGGAAGGTTCCCAAAATATTACAGTAATGCATCTTACTCGGGCTACATAATATGTAAGTAAATATGATAGCGCGAAAAATATAAAAATATTACTCAAAAATTAAAGAGACATACCTGCCCGGCCTTTAATTGAGCTCTATGGACAAGAGCCACGTGTGAAGTGCCGAATGCTACGGGTAGTGCACCAGCCTCAACTAGATCACATCCATCAGGCACCAAATATCTATTTTAAGTTGAGAAAATAACATAAAGTTCAGTTTTAGGGTAAAGAGGAATAAACAGTGACTTAAAACTGGGTGAACTGCATCAATTGAACAAAAAAAAATTGCTTTAAATGTTTCTTTTTTCAAATTGGCCGTGGACTCGGCTCATCTTAATCAGATTCTTTAGGGTTTCTCAAAATGAATCAATTCAACGAAAGAAATGATAATAACTAATAAGAATTTTTCATTGAGGGAGTTGCCAACCAAACATTGACATAATGATAAGAAAAGCTCCAACACAAAAGATTACATTAAAATTTACTAGCAAAGACTCAGGAAAGTAAAATAAAAAAACAATACTGACACAGACAGGGGCACACATATGCCATATTATCCAGAATCCTTCAAGGAGCAAAGCGTGAGCATCTAAGTTAACATGTCCAAGTTCACAATATAAAGACATCATCAAACCAGATAACTTTTGGTATGTGAGAGATGACAAACTGTGCAACGTTTGGAATAGAGTAGATAAAATAAGTGAATTAAAATAATAAAAGAATAAACACAGAGATCATATATATAGTGGCTCTATCTTGGATGATCTACATCCATTATAGGAAAGGCAGACTGCAGTTATATTTATTCCTCCCAGCAGTAAAATTACAAGAGTTGAGAATGTTACACACGCATGCATAGTATCTTATTGTATTTTGTATTTTAATTTGTAGGGCATTAGGGTAAATTGTATGTGAGCCTCACTTCCCTATATAAGAAGGTGACTTGGGGATTTTTAGTAACCTTGAATGTTTTAGGGTTTTGAGATCTCTCATTTGGAGAGGGACTTCTAGGAGGAATCAACCTCTACCTCATGATTGTATTATCCAAGTTTATTGCAAGTGATTCCATCTAGGTAACAGAGAACCTCTTGGGGTTCTTATGCAACATGAAAAAGAAGAAAAGGCTTGGTCGCAAAGTACACTTTTTATAGGCATCTCATCTTTCTCAATGCTTATTGGAATCATTGGAGCCACTGCCATCATAAAGATGATGCAGTCATTAATTCAAAATGCCATGAAGCTGAGCTAACATGGCTGCAGTTACTCATGCCTATAATGAAGAATTATTGATGGTAGATTACTCGTTGAATGATTCAGAATTAATGAGCACGATCTCCCCTTAATTGTAATCATGTAATGGTCCTTAGGTATCGCATCTTGTTAGGGAAGGGAAAGAGAGGGAGAATGGGGGAGAGAAATTAGAGAGGAAGAGGGGAAACAAAATTCAAAAATCTCCAATTACTTTCAAGCATACTCAAAATACAATATCCTCCGGCTTATATAGTCATTGGTCTCGACATAACGATACCGAAATATACAAACACCAATAATATAAAGGATACAATAACACCCATCAACACGTGTCGGCTAGGCCGACATGTTACGCGTGCTGCGCTCGCGACATCGATACACCCTCCACACCGGCGGTCTCCCTTCACCACCATCCGCCCCGTCGGGGTCCGTAAGGACCGTAATAATGTCTCTCTCTGGGAAATTTGTCTTGTCCTCATGGCAGAAGTCTGAAAACTGGTGGCACATATCCGCTCGATCAACCCATGTCGCCTCCGAGAGTGGACGATCCTGCCAAACCACTAAGACCTGATCCACCGGCTGCTCCGTGAGGAGGCTCGTGTGCTTGTCAGTAATGCTGAGGAAGGAACACTGCTGAGGTGGCGTTGGAAACTGGCGGAGGAAGTGCCTTCTAAACCGGGTGATCACGGATCATCTGCTTGAGCTGTGAGACATGGAACAACGGATGGATGCGGCTCTCCGGAGGTAAGCGAAGGCAATACGCCTGAGTGCCCACCCAGGCTAGGATCTCGAAGGGGCCGTAGAACTTGGCCGCCAACTTGAGTGGGTCTGCGGGGTCACCGTCACCTGTCGGAGCGGCGGGAGCTTGAGAAACACCAAATCACCCTGGGTGAACTGGACGTTGCGCCGATGGCGGTTGGCTGAGGCCTCCATCCTATCTTGCGCAAGCTGGAGGTGTTGGTGCAGCTGACAGAGCAATGCATCACAGTCGCGGAGGAGGCCGACCACGGCAGCTGCCGCACATTCGCCTGACACGCCCGTGTGATGAAGGTCGGAGGCCTACCATAAACTGCCGTGAACGGCGTGTTGCCGGTGCTGAAGTGGAAGGACGTGTTGAAGGAGTACTCGGCCCAGGAGATCCATTCGGCCCAAGCACGCATGCGATCACAAACGAAACAATGCAGATAGGTCTCTAGGCATCAATTCATGACCTCGTACTGTCCGTTTGTCTGCGGGTGGTAGGTCGTACTCATCTGAAGTTCTACCAAAAGGAACTCAGGAAAGGAGGGTCGCGGTCACTCACAATGGAGCGAGAGAACCCATGAAGGCGGACCAGCCCATCAACGAAGGCAGCAGCCATTCTGGGAGCCGTGAACGGGTGATGAAGTGGAATGAAATGAGCATACTTGGAGAGGCAGTCCACGATCACTAATATGCAGTCCCATGGCTTGGAGCGGAGAAACCAGGAGATAAAATTCATAAAAATGTCTTCCAGAATCTGTGTCGGGACGGGAAACGGTTGGAGGAGGCCCCCAGGAAAGGTAAGCCTCATACTTGGCGCGCTAGCATGCCGCGACAAAAGCCATGACCCGCTGGAACATTCCCGGCCAATACAGCGAGGAGGCGATACGTCCTGACGATACCCCCTTCCAGAGTTGCATGGAACTCAATGAGTAGGCGGGGAATCAGCTGAGATGATGCGGAAAGTACAAGACGATCATGATAGTAGAGGAGTTGCTCATAAGGCGATAAGGTGGTTGGGCAAGGGAGACCAGGCGCAAGGCCGCCGCAATCGACGGGAGCTCGGGGTCGGCTGCAACTTCGCGCTAAAGAATAGTGGCGTCCTCCCAGAACAGTCGGAAAATGGCAATCAGATCCTTCATCTGCGATTGGAAGGAGAGGGCGTCGCCCGATTGGACGATCCTGCTCGAAACTCGATGTCAAAGTCATATCACAAGAGTTTGGCCACCCAAACTTGTTGTGTCGGGGTTGCAATCTTCTGATGGAGGTCATGCAGGTTGTGATGATCTGTCCGAACCATGAAGTGGCCGACAAACAGGTAGGGTCGCCAATGAAGTAGTGATAAAACCAGTGTCATTAGCTCATACTCATATACAGAGCGAGGATGCACGGTGTCGGCAAACATAAGGCTGAAATAAGCGATGGGTTGTCCCGTTTGCATCAAAACCGCACTGACGCCCGAGCCTGATGCGTCACACTCCACCACAAATGGTTGTGAAAAATCTGACATAGCTAACACGGGGGCGATGCTTAAGGACTGTTGAAGGGTCCGGAATGCCGCGGATGCCGCTGGTGGCCACTGAAAAATGTGGTCTCTGGCTTTTTCAACAAGCTGGAGAGAGGTTTGGCAATCTTGTTGTAGTCTCGGATGAACCGACGGTAATACCCGGTGAGACCCAAGAATCCACAGACGTAGCAGAGTGATCAAGGTGTGCGCCACTGAAGGACGGCCCGAACCTTGTCCGGATGCATAGCTACGTTGTTTGCGATGAAGGTGTACCCCAAGTAACTAATTTATGTCTGGTCGAAGACCCATTTCTTGGGGTTCACGCCGCAATAGTGCTACGAGAGAGTGGCGAGAGTTGCCCGAACATGGTCCGAATAGTCCTGCCAAGATGAGCTGTAAACTAGAATGTCATCGGGAAAAAATCAATATATACCTGCGCAGGGCTGGACGGAATAGAACATTCATGATGGCCTGAAAAATGGAGGGAACATTCATCAGGCCAAAAAGCATGACCGAAAACACATAATGACCATCATGTATGCGGAACGCTGTCTTGGGAACATCCTCCTCTCGGACCGGTATCTGATGGTAGCCGACGCATAGGTCCAACTTAGAGAACTAGACTGCTCCGTGTAACTCGTCCAGGAGCTCCTGAATGACCAGAATATGGTACTTATCTGAGATGGTGACCTTGTTGAGTTTGTGGTAGTCGACGCAAAAGCGTCAGCTACTGTTCTTCTTATGAACCAGGAGGACTGGGCTCGAAAAGGGGTTAGTGTTGGGGCGAATGACGCCTACCGCGAGCATGTTGCCCACCAGTGTCGATCTCGCCCTTCTAAGTGTGGTTGTAGTGGTATGGTCGAACTGAGATGCAAGATACACCCCCTTGCAAGGGAATGCGGTGATCTGTCGGCCTGACAGAGGAAAAACGGGTCTTGTCAGAGAAGAGGTCCAAAATAGCCTACAACGCCACGACGGTCGGTGAGCATTGGGCGGACTGACCCTCCACATTCTACAAGGAGGCCACCCAATCCACGTCGGTGGATTTCAGAAGGGACCTTAAAGAGACAAACTGACGAAGTAAAGTCGAATCGCCCACCAACAAGCAGGGCGTGCCCCCATGGAGGAAGCGCATAGTCTTGCGATCCCAATTGATGTTGACATTCGCAAGGCTGTGGAGCCAAGCCACCCCGAGATAACATCCACACCGCCTAAAGAGAAGGCGCAAAAGTCTGCCTGAAATGGTTTGTGGGCTATGGTTAGAGTGAGGGCCGCGCATGTAGCCTGCTGCCTACCATCTCCTAAGCAAAATGAGAAGCACTCGACGGTCTGCACTAGCAGCGCCAGACGATCTACCAGGTGTTGAGAGATGAAGTTGTGGCTCGTTCTACTATCAATCATCACCACTATAGAGGCCCAGTGAAGTGTCCCCCAAAGCTTCATCATATGTGGGCCCGAGAATCCGCCGATGGTAAATAATGAAAGGTCCAAGCGATGGAAGGTGGCAGCTGGGGGTCCTCGTCGTCATATCCAACTCAAGGGCCTCGAAGTCTGCGAGTGTCACCTCGGGTTCCTCCTCGCCAATGAGGAACCTGAGATCTTTCTGCGGGCACTCATGGGTAGGGGAGTAGGGTGCTTGCAGCGAAAGCACAACCCCTTGGTACGCAAATCATGGTACTCCTGATTGGAGAGCGGGGGTAGGCCATAGGCCTAGGAGGGCGGGGTGGCGGTGCGACCCGTCCAGGGGCCGGAGGTATCTCCAGCTGTGGTGGATGGTAGGCCACTGCTGGCCGGTTGACCGGGTGCGTCGGAGGTGTGGGGGCGGCTTGCCCATGTCCAGAGGCCGAGTCTGAAATTTTGCTTCAACCAAGCGGGCGAGATCCATGGCCTCCACAATCGACGACAGATGGTGGGTGCGGATATAGGTATGGATGTATGGGTGAAGCCCATGCATGAAGAAGTTGAGGTAGTGGTCCGGCGAAAATCATGATATGATGGTACATGCATCTCGAAGCGTTAAACACATCGATACACTCGTCAAGGGAGCCCGTCTGGCGGACGCGCATGATCTCCTACTGAACGTCCGACCATGACATGGTTTGGATTGTCGGAGCCAGCACACCCAATGGAGGGCAGAGCCCTCCATGCCGATCAATGTCGTGCTGACCTTTTGTGGCTCCGAGATCTGTTGTATCTCAAAGATTTGTTTGGCCCAGGAAATCCATCTCATGGAATCGGTGTCGTTGAAAGAGGGAAAATCAAAGGAACGAGGGCCCGGTGAGAACACTCCGGGCAGGGGGGTTGTTGCATGGAAAGGTTCTGAGGGAGGTTCGAGGAGGGACGGCGAATCCATCACGGACGTCGCAGATGTGGTAGGGCGGCCGACCAAGAGGAAGTCGATCTTAGAATCCATGCGTAGCATGAGGTCCTGCAGCAACGCGATCTGCTGTATCAGCGGTTTCTCGTCGGTCAAGAGTAGGGGGTTGGCGACAGCATCGTGGGGGAGCTCGTCGCCTGCGGACCTGTCATGGTAATCGCCGCCACCTTCTCTAATGCGACATACGAGAGGTTGTCGCTCGAGGAAGAAGAGCTCGGCCTAGCTCGGTCGAGCTCGAGCTCGAGTCCATTGAACACAGGATAGTCGAGCTCGAGCTCAAAAAAAATAGCCCGACCCCGACTATTTTCAATGAGCTAGACTCGAGCTCGACTAGTTTGCAGCCCTACTCTCCATTCACCGTACCACCTCCACTGAGTCCCATTCAACAATCTTCTTCCAATCTGAGAAGTCCACAGCCTCACAAGACTCACCCTAAGTGCAAACCTACACTCAAACGACGCAAACCTTCCTACCAGAGAACCTAATCTCCATGCATCTCTGTATATAAGGGTATACCACTATTTCTTTACCCTAATTATGTTAAAATGATTTAATGCTTTTGTTATTTATTTGATCTTTTAAAATCTCAGAGCATGTTTGCCTTAATTTTCATTAGTACCTATTTGTCGTAAATTTAGAAATATTCTCAAAACTTTGTGTTATTTCTTGTCTGTGGAGTGTTAAATCATGTTCATTAAATGACTGCTTGTTAGCTCTTATGCATGTTTATGAAACCGATGTCAATTGTCACTTATAGTTAGTGGTGAAAAACCTTTCTTGCGTTACATATTTGAAAAAGAACTCAATTTTATTATTTAAAAACAAAATCACGAATCCCGATTTACATCAACTTGGGAGGCCGTCCAAGTCCATCACCACACAGTCTTTCAGTTGGTTCGCGCCCACCGACTTTTCTTGAAGCGGACCAAATGTTCTTTTGGGACTAATAGAGACGACTACTTGGACCATGTCATCGACAGTGCGGGTGTTTCTGCCGATCCCATCAAGATTCAGGGAGTTACCTCTTGACCGCTTCCTCAGTCCCAGCATGAGCTCCGCAGCTTTCTCGACCTTGCAGGTTACTATCGGCTTTTCATTCAAAGGTACAGCGTGACTACAACACCGTTGTTTGCTCTATTGAAAAGACAATCCTTCATGTGGAGGACGTCGCGACGACCGACTTTCGAGCTCGACAATAGGCCTTGGTGTTGGCACCCGTACTTCGCCTACCAAACATTGAACAGAAGTTCCATATTGAGTGTGATGCCTCAGGGAAAGGTTGTGGCGCTGTGCTCCAACAGTAGGGTCATCCGATCGCATATTTCAGTCGTTGGACAACACTACAACATCAAAAATTCTCGGCTTACGAACAAGAGCTGATTGGGCTAGCCAAGGCCGTCCAACATTGGCAACATTATTTGTATGGACGTTCCTTCCTGATTTGCACTGACCATTTCAGGCTCAAATCTCTCTTGTAACGGCGCCTCAGCATGGTCATTCAGTAGCATTGGATCAGTAAACTCCTGAGCTTTGATTTTAGGGTGGAGTACAAGGAGGGTACCTTGAATCGGGCAGCTGATGCCCTCTCATGCCGCGACCACAAGGAAGGACTTCTATTGGACATTTCCCAGCCAACATCTTCAGTTCTCCATCACCTTCAACATGAGATTCATGACACCCCGATCCTCTTCAAGATTCTCCGCCACATTGAAGAGGGGTGATTACCATTATGATGGGGCGCACGTGACGGCCTCATCTTCTACAAGCATCGCTATACCTATGCGCTACCTATCCCTAGATTTCAGATATTCTGGCGGGTACCCACGGTGCCACTTATGAAGGGGTTCACAAGACCCTTCAGTAGATTCGAGTAGACTTGTTTTGGAGAATTGGAGGTGACTCAAATGCAGCGTATAGGACTTCACTGCCAATTGCCCCGCCTGGCGCCTGTCAACACCGCAAGGCTGACCACCTACTATTGGCTGGGTTCCTCCAACCACTTCACGTCCCTACACAGATATGGACAAATATCTCTATGGACTTCATTGATGGGTTACCCACATTGAGGCTGAAAGATAATTGTGCGTTGAGACTTAGATATGATATAAGTGACACATTGATTCTATTTTTAGGAGAGATAAATGATAGTAAGGAATGATTGATTTGTATACTAGATGAATAATTTGATCAAGAAGCTAAAATGATATTTGATGTTGATTATTTAAAATGGACGTGGTTGCGTCTTGCCTTCGTCAGGCGCGCGCCTGCGCCTTGAGTCTTGCGCCTAGGCTCCAAGACCACTTTGCGTCTTTAATAACTAAGCTTCCACCTCGTCTACGGCCAGGCACCGCCATGACTACTCACATACATCAGCAACTCAGCTCGCTCAGATACCGTTGACAGCAAATTGCAGACTAGCGATCAGATCCTCAGTTTAGACCGTGAGCACCTCTTCAAGCCCAGGTATGCATGAAGAACCTTTACAATTGAGGACACTGTGAGCTGTTCTTTTTCCCGGTGGATTGGGTATGGCTGAAAAGCCTCCCTTACCGCTGGTCGCCGTCAAGAGCCCCTACCATAAGCTGGGCCCCAAGTTTCACGAGATGTTTGAGATTTTACAGCGCAACGACGAGGTGGGTTACCATCTCTAACTACCGGTCGTTGCCAGGATCCATGATGTGTTTCAAGTCCGGCAGCTGAAGCCATTCGTGGGAGTGTCCTTGCCTGAGCCCTTGGTACGCTTGCCCCCACAGCTACATGATAAGCTTAAGGGCAAGCTTGATGTGACGCGGGCAGAGATGTTGCGGACCCAAGATGGGGGATCACATACAAGCGTCGCATTACGTCGCGCATAGAGTCGAACTGTTATTTCATGTTATCCTTTATTTCTATGTACCGCACTTTATTTTGTAGTTGGAACTTGGACTTGGTTCGGGCCCCAACCGGTTATAGGGTGGGGGTTGGTTTTGTTTGAGGTTATGAAAAGTATTATTATAAATCTCTCTCTACTCTCTCTCTCTCAATCCTATTCCCCATAGTGCGCTCTAACCGACCAACGCCAACGTCATTTCCCCCCTTCATCGCTAGCTCCACTGGCTCCTCCTCGCTTCGGCGAGATAGGTTCACGGGGGTCCCATAAGGGTCACACCGAACTCCTCCAAGACTTCTCCTTTGATCGTCCTCATACCCGATCGCAAATGACGGCCCGTACCATGAAACTAACTTGAACTATAAGAAGGGAATCATGATACATGGCCTCCGTGATAAAAGAAAGGCAGAGTGTCATTAACTTCATCATCACAACACTTAATTTCTAAAGCATGAAGTATTAAATACATGTCCAGCCCATAATAAATAAAAAATCAGAAGAGATAACCTGCAATCTACTTTTGAACACAAGTATGCGCTCTCATTTGTTCAAGGGTTTTGCATCTCGAGGAAGTTCCAGCTCATTTTCATAGTGTTTATCATAAGTGTTAAATCAAGAACAATTGTAATAAGGGTAAAAAAATTCAAACGAATTTTGAAATATCACTGATGATTGAAGAATATTACATGTGAATTTAAAAATTCTGAAGGGATTTTTCTATGTTCTTAAATCAGTCAACTTGGTCATCTAAATTCGTTCATCCTGCTTACTCTCTATTTACTGTGCACCTGAAAGAAGCATCAATATAGATTTTCAATTCTCTCCTTTTTATTTGTACTCCGCCACAGGTATTATGTTAAAGTTATCCTACAGTTCACTTGTGAAAGAATCATTCATTTAACCTCCAATTCTAATTTCAAAATCTCAATTTTGTCCAAACAAACTTGATGTAATTGGGTAGGGTTTTACTCATCTGTTTGAGAATCTCAATAATCATTTCCATCACAATATTGGCATTTTATTTCTTCATATAATTAGTTCATGAAATCAGGAAATAATTACTTATATTATGAATTAAATATTTGATATCAAAAAGTAGAAATTTCTTATACAAACTGTAAATGGCTTTTTGGCAGAATACACCCCCCCCCCCCATTATTCCGGAGGGAACTGTAGTCCATAGAAGATATTTAATGAAGATCCTTATCATTGGATGTTAATTTTAGGCTTTAGCATTTTCCCAACAGCCGAATTTTTTACTTCGGAAGCACCAAATCATATAAAACAGCAGCCTGCGTAAAATCAAACATCAATTTAATCATACATAGAACTTGGGGTGCAAATTTTGGTCATTTTAATCATAACACATGACCAAAACCAAAATACCCCTAAAAAAAGAACTTGGGGTGCAAATTGCCAAGTTTAATCACAATGGAGAGTGCATTTTGCCAATTTAACATATTTAGGGTGTATTGGGTAGGGTTTTACTCATCTATTTGAGAACCTCAATAATCATTTCCATCACAGTATTGACATTTTATTTTTTCATATAATTAATTCATGAAATTAGGAAATAATTCTTTTATAATGAATTAATATTTGATATCTAAAAGAAGAAATTTCTTATACAAATGGTCCATTCCCCTATTTCATGAGTCTGTTGATGCGAACTTGTAGTGGTGGGAATTTAAAGATATTTCAATGACACTTGCGGCTAATTATTGATACATGTAAAATAGGCCATGTTCAGATTTATAATGGTGGCATCCTTCGTCTAATAGATATTACCCTTGTAACGTATAATATCATTTCATTAAGGCTCCGTTTGGCACGATGGTGGCGGCAATGAACATGGGGGGTTAAATTGTCATTCGTTAACGCCCACCTAAGGAATTTCATCCACTTTTATGTTCAAACAGATGATGTTTGTTACATGATCCTTAACGAATGGCGGTTTTACCCATGCCTTTACGACCTCCACCACCATGCCAAATGGAGCCTAAGTTTCTGCCCATACTCTTATAAGTTGTGAATTTCATTTGATACTTAACTAATTTCTACATTCTAAACATAATCATATGCATCAACATTAAACTTTAAACATATAATTATAACATATGATAAGCATATAAGCATAAATTGAATATAATATCCACATGGCAAAATTTTCAGTTCAGGAGAAGGCGAAATTTTTTGGTCCGGGCCCCGGACGAAGATCATCGTCCGGGGCCCTCCTGATTCTGACGCGTGGCAATGTAAATAAATAAATTATTTCGCCGCGGGACGAATGACAGCTTTCGAGACATTTCTTTTTGTCTCTCAGGCGACGAACTTTTCACTCTCGCCCTCGCGTTTTTTCTCCCAGGCGACGGCGACGGCAGTTTTTCTCTCAGGCGACGGCGAGGGCGGTTTTTCTCCCAGGCGACGGCGAAGCTTCTCCTCCGAACTCGCTCTCTTCTCCTTGCCCATCATTTTAAGCTTCACATCCTCAACTTCGGCAGACACTGGAGGTACATTTTCAGACATTGAAGCAACCCTAAATCTTCATCTTCACTTTTTGATTTTCTCTCATGATATTGTTTGTTGTGTTATTTTGTTTCGGAGATTATCTCAGTTGTAGTCATTAATTAGTGTACTGAGCCAAGAGAACTTTGTTGTATCCTAGAGCATAGTTATCAAGGCGCGCGCCTAGGCGCGCCTGAGGCGCCGGGCGCACCAGGCGCAGCCCGCCGCGCCTCAGCACAGCTGAGGCGGGCGATGTGCCCCAGGCGCGCCTAGGCGCGCGCCTTACAGGCTGCCAGGCTCGCCAAAGGCGCGCCCGGGCCTTTCAAGGTATTTTTTTTAAAAAAAATTTGATATGGGCAAAAACATGATCTTAGATGCACCCGAGGCACCCCCTAGACGCACTTGGCGCCCAATTCGCTGAAATTGAGCGAATTGGGCGCCCAATTCGCTGAAATTCCGTGCATTGGACGCTCAATTCTCTGAAATTCCGCGATTTTGCTCAATTCCAGCGAATTGGGCGCCCAATTCGCACAATTTCAGCGAATTGGGCGCCCAATTCGCACAATTTCAGCGAATTGGGCGCCCAATTCGCTCAATTTCAGCGAATTGGGCGCCCAATTCGCTCAATTTCTTTTTTCCCCAATTTTGCGCCTCACGTGCCTCAGGCGCGCGCCTGCGCCTTGCGCCTAGGCTCCAGGGACCCTTTGCGCCTCGGTGCGCCTTGCGCCTTTGATAACTTAGTCCTAGAGACTTTTTTTTATCTGAGATTATACTAGTTGTATCCTGAGCTATTATTTTTTTATCTGAGATTATACTAGTTGTATTCTGAGCTATTATTTTTTTATCTGAGATTATACTAGTTGTATCCTAAGCTATTACAGTTTTATCTTAGGAAATTTAATTATATCTGAGATGATAATAGTTGTATCTCAGATCAATATTTTAGTGGTATGATTGCAGGTTCTAAAGATGGTGAAACCAGCCACCAAACCCCATAGACTAAGCAGCAGATGTTTTATTTCTACATTTGTATCTCTTGTTTCTCTCATTATCTACAAGATGGATAAGAAGTTATATCAAAAACTCAAATCAGCTGGGATAATTCATCTTTTTAACATTTCATCTGCACCACAAAATACTCTGATTCTATATGCTATGGTACAACATTATAATTCTTCAAGTAAAACTTTCAGTGTATGCTCAAGCAAGTTTAAGTTTACAAGAAATGAAGTTGCAATGATAATTGAGTTGCCTAACCAAGGGCACAATGTGGAGTATCAATACAAGTCATTTTCTACCATCACAAAGATGGATTTGAAATCTCGAATATTGCAACTTGCTAAAGAAGACTATATAGTGGAAGAAAAGGACTTAAAAACTATTTTGCTATATATATTATGCACATTATTCTTTCCATGCAGTTGTAATAGAATTCCTGAAGAGTTTATCCGATTAGCTGATCCTGAATTATTTAAAAACTACAATTGGCCGAGAGCAATTCAAGGTTATCTGTTTGATAGTCTAGATACCCTTGCCAAGAAACAGAAAAGTCCACCGGAGGCAATGTGCTACTTGAATGGATGTACCCATGTCCTTCTGATTTGGATATTTGAGCACATAAAGATCCAAATTCCTACCTTTCCAGAGAGAAGGCCCCGTATAAACCGTTGGACATCTATCAAAACATTTACGCTCACTAGAGCAATGTTAGTACTTCAAAACATCAAGACCACCCAGGTATATGTAATTTGTCATTCTTATATGTATATGTATAATATTTGTAATGTAATTTGTCAATTACAATGTCATCTATATATGTAATTTAATTTCAGGTCTTTACACAATTTGAAGAAATTTTAGAGGACGATTTACTATTATGCAACCCCAATGACGATGAACATGGAGTGAAGGAGAGGAAGAAGAAGAAGAAGAAGCTGAAGAGGATGGAGAAGGAGCTGGAGGTGGAGTAGAAGGTTAACAAGAAAAAGCAAAGGAGATATAAAGATATTGTCATGTCTGTTTTGAAACAGATTTTTGAAGAAATTCGTTCTTTAGACCGTAAAATGGCAGTCAATTATGAAGCGCTTCATAAGAAAGTTGACCGGTTGTCTGACTCTATTAGTATTTTTAAAAAATCTCATTATGTGTCATCTTTATTTGGTGAAGATGAGGAGGAGAAAGTGGATGAGGAGGTGGAGGAAGTGGAGAAGGAAGAGAAAGTGGATGAGGAGGTGGAGGAAGTGGAGGAGGAAGTGGTTGAGGAGGTGGAGGAAGTGGGTGCAATGGAGGAGGGAAATGAGGATACGTATCCCTCTGAGTACCCCGAAAAGAATCTCATAACCGAGGAACAACGTGAGCTCATTCATGCGCGGATGAGCTCTTGTAAATCTAGTTACTATTATGTTTCGTTTTGATTTATTTTTATTGGATTAAACATCATTTGTCAAACTATTGCAGGGATCACATTGCCTTCAGAGGCCCTCGGTTAGCTGGGATGCGTGAGTCGATGGATGATTTGTTAACTGATAAATACATTGCAGATTGTCACGTTGATGCATTTGCTCGTGTGCTAGAAAATAGGAGGACAGCTGATCCGAAACGGTGGCGAAAGTTTCTATATGTTAGCCCAAATTTATGTGTTAGTATTTCTACTTTATCTAATACAACTAACTGCATATTTGTTTTTTCACAAATCTATTTTTTTTGCTCCAAACAACTTCATAATCAGATGAAATCAGAAAAATGTGGCGGATTATCTTATGTTCCCCACATAATCACATCTAATTTGCAGCGTGCATCAATGATCTTCATGCATGTTTGCACATAATCGCATTGGTGTTTACTTGTTGGCAAATACACAGAACGCAAATGGGTGTTATATGACTCATTGTCTAATCTCATGCGTCGTGATTTGATGAAAAACTCGGTTAGTGAAGAACTTTAACTTATGTTAGTCCAAGCTTGCCCATAAAGTCATATTAAAATGAATTTTTGTGTTATCAGGTTCAAGTGCTAAGAGATACGACGCAAGAGAAATGTGATGTTGATTTCACACTTTGAAATATAATTTCAACGAAAGGATACCCAACACAAAAAACCTATGTAGACTGCGGTGTCTACGTTATGAAGTATATGGAGTTTTTATGCTCGACCTCTTATACGAAATGGTCTGCCAGCAAGTTGTGGGAGAAACAAATTCCTAAATTTAGGGCAGAAATAACTTCTGAAATATTTTCTGTTTTTCAAAGCAAGTAACTTCAAAAAATATTGTTGTTTTTACTATAACTTTTATTACACTTTAATAGTAATCAAATGCGGTACAAGTGAATGACTCTGAAATATTTGGTAATGATATTGGATCATTCAAATTAGGAATTATTGTGTTAATATATATTATATCTTCTTCTTGACTGCATGATATGTTGGCAACTTTCTCTTGTACTTTAACCTTTTTTGGTCTATTTGTTTTTCCTAAAAAATATAGACAGTAAAATTAGAAATTGTTTACACGAAACAAATTAGAAGCAAAGTAATAGTTGATTAAGTAACTTACTAGGTTGCTCCCAATGAGCTTTCAACCTTGCATTACATATTCATTTAGGCTTCAATCTTGGTGGATCCTTCAACAGTGGGTTGACCTTATTCACATCACAGTTGGTACAATTCTTCTCAAGAATGGCATCAGCAAATAGGGAAATATCTTTCAGCTCATTCATTACATATTTTCTAGTCTCTTCACATTGCTCCACTCGTATTGCAACATCGTATGCAAATCGAGTAATATTGTTCCTAAAGGCAAATACAGCAGATGCTTCTCCAAAAATATTTTTATCATGTTGAAGATAATAATCAGTTTTTGCAGATATAGTCCATCTCCGAAGGATGTACTGTTGTGAAATAAATATAATATTTTTGTGCGAATATACTTTAAGAACATGAGAACATAATATCTCAGTTGTCTCAAATTTGCTGCAAGAACATCTAACATCATAACTGCTTATGTCCAGCTCTACATACCAATGTTTATTGTTATCACCACAATCACTCCATCTTATAGTGAAGATATGAATTTTATCACTAACAACTTTCTCTTATACAATAAACAATCCAAATGCTCCTACTTTAAATTCATCATAGAATTTTCCATACATAGCCCTAGTATATATTTTGGACACTTGCTTAAGAATCGGACAATTCTTGGCATTTACTGATATGTTAGCTTGTCGATACTTGAAATCTTCTTGGAGAGCCTTTTACGTCCATTTATAATTATTTTTTCGAGTTTGCTAAAACAATCAACAAGAGTACATGTGGTCTTAGTAATAGCATGACAAACATTGTTGGTGGACTCGCTTCTCTGTGTCGACAACATCCCATGATCTTGGATAGTTTTGTTGAAGGTCGTGGACTATTTCTCTTTTATTTTATATAAATCACTTAGCCATATATTTTCACTAAGATTTTCTAGCATGATCATTTGGCTCCAAGCTAATTCAAATTCAGTACTAAAGTCACACTTACTTAAACAAACATGAAACATAGACCGGACACTTGCATCAACATTAAATGTCAGCACTTTAGTTGGAGCTTTTTTTGCAATATGTCATTGACACAATCGATGAGAACTTTTGGTCAAAACTCTTTTAATACCAATCATCATAGTTTGGTCTTGGTTTGTAAATATGGTCAATGTTTGCTTGCCAGAAACAAATTTTAAGAAAATTTCAAAAACTCATATAAAAGATTTTATAGTCTCTTTTGATATGAATGTTATTGCAACAACAGTATTTTGCCAATGATTATTGACCACTACATATGGGGCATATGCAAGGTTGTACATATTCATTCTGTATGTAGAATCGAATGTTATCACATCGCCAAAGCACTCATAATCTATTTTTGATGGTCCATCCATCCATAAGAAATTAGTCAACCTATTAAACTCATCAGTTTGGATCTCGTATGAGAACATACCATCATCCATTGCACGAGACTTCAATTGTTGGAGAAGGCTTGCAGCATCTCCACCATCAACTCTTGTACTCCTCTCTTTAGCTATGAAGTTATATGCATCACTTTTTGAAAATCCTACATTTTTTGTCCCTCCAACCTCGTCAGCTAGATAATTATATGCATCTGATGTCCTTATTTCAACTTCAATCATGGATTTCAATACAACACCTTTTTCCTCAGTAATGACCCTATAAGATCGGAGCATATGTTGATCTTTTTTAGTTGCAAGTTCATGTTTATGTTACTCGATGAATTTTCCGACTACTAGATTTTGACTTTGTTTATCGGCATTAAAGACAATCCTCGCGGGACAATTTGTTCTACCATCCATCTTTTGATATTTGAGTTCACTTTCAGGAACTTTGGGTGATCTTTTGATTCCAGCTTTACTACAACAATACTCTCTTGATTTTATAAGGTTTGTACCTGACCATAAAATTCGGTGTTCTTTTCGAACAATAAAATCAATGTTACGCGCATAATCACAGTACAATTTGTGAGCTTCATTTTCTGTTTGGACAACCGAAAACAAACTCTTGTTGTATCTAACCTGTAACAAAACAGAAATATTGGAGTTAAATTTTAATCTGAGATAAGAACACAGTCAGTAAATGTAATGTCTTAGATAAATCTGTTATTTTTCTCTGGGATATTACATGAAATTGCTAAGACAATATTGCAGAGATTAAACTTTTATTTGAGATAAGATGACAGTCAGTAAATATAATATCTTGGATAAAATCGGTTAGTTTTCTCTGAGATATCACATGAAATATCTGAGACATTAAACTTTTATCTCAGATATTACATTAAATATTTGAGATAATTTATCTTTGTTTCATGCATTATATCGTTCTTATACATTTTCAAAGTTTTATCTGAAATAATTAGATCTACTGTTCGGCTTCAACCTTACATGACAGTCAATAGTACATGGTGCTTAGCTGATTATCAAATGATGAATAAGAATTGAGATACTTGTGTCTTCCATGATCTCATAAGTGTCTGAAGTTGCTTAGCTGATTAGAACATTTTGGCAGGGAGAATGTGAAAATCGCTGTGAGCAGGCGAGCAGAGGCGAAGTTCATCGAGCGTGAGAAATGACGATAATGGAGATATAAGGGGCGAAAAGAGGAAAGTTACCTCCAAAAAAACACAAACTCCCGCGGCGAAATAATTTATTTATTTACATTGCCACGCGTCAGAATCAGGAGGGCCCCGTACGATGATCTTCGTCCGGGGCCCGGACCAAAAAATTTCGCCAGGAGAAGGGAGTAATGTCAAAAATAAGAAACTCACAAATCCTTCTCATCCGACACGATCATCTCAGCGAAGGATCCAAGAGAAGCCATCGAGCAAACCTTGTCCCCAACCCTAAACATGGAGACGCGCTCCCCCACTGAATCCACGACGCCCGAGTAATCGGAGCCGGGGATGAACGGAAGAGGGTGCTTCTCCTGGTATTTTCCAAGTATTTGGAGATAGTTGGCGAAATTAAGGCTGGTGGCGCATATACGAACCCTAACGGCGGTGGGAGAATTGAGCTCTGGAAGAGGGTGGGAGCGGGAGAGGAGGAGAGGAGAGGAATTGGACAACGGGAGCGACGGGTCGCCGATCTCCCTGCAAATAAGAGCTTCCATGAGATAGAGCTTCGATGCGTCACCGGTGATCGCCGGAGATCGCGATGGAAGAAAGAAGAGAGAGAAAAACCGTGGAAGACTGGTGAACTTGCAGAATGTCTACTCGTGGAAGCGTTGTTGATGAAGTACAGCAGACAAATTCTATGCGGTGAGTAACGCATGCGAAGAAATAAGGTATTGGACAAATGGCGTCCGATTTAACTTGGATGCATCCTATCCGTTGGTATGAATTATGCGACTAGTTATCTTTAATCTTGCGCTAGTCGATCTCTCTGTTTTTTTTTTGAAGGCTGTGTTTGGCTACTTTTCCAATTTTAGGTCAGAGAAATGCACACAAAAAGATTGAATGGCGGCCATTAAATCTAAAAAATTTAAATATTGTGATCAATCTGCACCAATTTGTGTGATGTTTTTGTTCTCTTAGAAGATTTATTTGAGCTTTGATAAAAAAAATTGTTATACGTAAATTATAAATATCTATTTATTGATTAAATTTTTTATGTTTATTGTTACGGTCAACTCAACGATTTTGATAGATCGGATTAAAGTAGGTCGAAACAATTATACGCACAAACAGTCACAGAAAAAATAAAGAAGTGCACAAAATGATTTTAAGTTTTTAACGTAAAAAAACTCCCCAACTGTGTAAAAAACTACGTGACCGATTTGATGTCGGTCAAACTCCATTATCAACAGCAGCTTTACAAATTTTTGATGGAATCGAGGGCGACAGGCCGCTCCTCGTTACAGCTTGTACTTGAGAAAAATACAGACGCGCTTGGTGGGCGACAGACTTCCTTGCACTAAGCTCTGTTTTTACTATTCACTGGCGGTGATGGACGTTCTTGGATGCGATCGGGCTGCTCAATTCTGCTGCGAGGTTGGTTACGATGCATTGATGAGGATTTGCTTGATGTCGCGCACGTATGAGGCTTTTCTTTGAGCGGTCGACGAAGCGTCTTCTTCCTTGGGGTGTTGTGGACTTGAACAAAATTTTGGATGGCTCGAGGGGAGGCGGTGGCTCGTAGGAGGATTTTGACAGAGCTTTAAACTGAGGAAGAAGAGAGATGAGAGTAGAAAAAGTTAGAAATGAGAGGAGCCCGAGGACCTTTTCATAGGCTCCATACGGTGGTTACGGTAGTTATACAGGTATCTGCACATCATAACCACCTAAATTACTATATGCACACCATATTTATCATAGTTTTCGATGAATGTTAAATAATATATTTTATATATGTACATCATAATTTATTTATTGAATATTTCCTCCACTAATCATGGTGGTTACGTGGGTGACCCACGAAATGGACAGCGGAGATCGTGTTGGGATGATCGAACGGCAGAGAGAACCCCCTTCGATGAGCAACCATCCTGGTGGCGGGCGGCCGCCAAAGGAGGAGGAGCCGCGGTCGGCGGGATGTCTGGCCGCAGCAAGCAAGGAGGGCGATCGGCCCTAGTGTCGGACGTCCCACTCAGTGCGGGCTCGCGGTCACGGGGGGCGGTCGCGAGGTGCGATCGCTGAAGGCGGTCAAAACGGTGCGGTCGCGGGGGAGCGGCGGCGAGGTGCGGCCACCCCATGCGGTCGCGGGAGGCGACCGCGACCTTGCCGCCAAGGAGCGGATGCGGCCGGTCGCGGGCAGTTTGCATGCATGGTGGGATCTCGTACGTTGATCATGTGCGGATCGTGTGCGTTGATCGCGAGCGCGGAGGTTATTTCCATGATCTCCACCAAAGTTAGTGAGGAGTAAGGGTGATCGGCAACTCGCACCCCATTTTCTTTATAAATTTAACTTAACCTCATCATTTTTCTCGTAAAATCTTTGGTATTCAGAGTCGAAGCGTGAGAAGAACGAGAATTTTGTACGAGACTTTTTTGTGGTGATCATGGTGGCGATGAACAAAAAGTTGTTGAAGAAGGCAGACGGTGGTGGTGTGTGCGCCAAGGTACATGGTAAAGGGGCAGATCGATTGAGCGGAAAAAAGGCGCGTCTATGTAGTGTTATCTTCACACATGTGCGCAGGAAAGGCCCACAAAGGCGGGACTATGCGCGCGTGTGGGCGGGACCGTGCGCGTGGCGGTGCTCGGAGGTGGGATTGCACGCGCACTCACGCGCGAAGGCGGATCCATGTGTGCGCCTGTGCATGCTTCGGCGTGCACCCGTGTGTGGGTTGCGTGAATGGTCCCAACACGCACCTGCTCTTGGGGCTGCGCTCGCACCCACGGGCCCGCGCGCGCACCTACGGGTGGGCTCGCATGCTCGCATGCACGAACTTGCGTACAGGGGCGTGCGCGCGTGGGAACTCGCGCGCACATGTGCGTGTCTTGTGTGGTTTTGCGTGTTCATGATGGCGTTGTGGGTGTTGTGCTCATGCGGGGGCTCTTTTGAGTGCCCGAGGCATGATTGTCGTGTTTACGAGGCGACATTCTTTTATCGTGTGCGACCGTTTTTCGGTGTTCTTTTTTCATGATTTTGCCTTGTCTTATTTTTCAGGCTTAGAAGCGCAATACGCAATGTCTTCCAATGCGGTTGCGCTCCACGCTTATCACTGAGCAAATTGCGGTTTGGAGAAAAAGATACGGGATACATGCCGATCTTGAAGTGGAGATAACCAATGTTGAAGAGGGAGTTCAAAATCCGCCAAAGGGTGGGCTAACAGTGTGTGAGACGATACTGCGATCTGAATTCTGACTTCCGTTGTGCGATGAAGTGGTTGATATTTTGAAGTTCTGTGACGCCTTTGTATCCCAATTTACTTCTCTTGTGATGATTCGTATTATGTGGCTAGTCACATTCTTTAAGGACATGACTCGAGATATTCCTTAGACTATTTTAGAGATTGGTGCGAGTTCCGAGTCGATGGCAGCGGACGTGTTGAGATCCATATCAAGAAGAGTTGGCTTGATAGTGAGTCAGACAGATCGTCGTCATTGGAATGCCTTATTTGGCTACATCCCAAATTTCTGGGGCCATCCAGAGATTTAGAATTCACTACCTGTTCGTTGTCGTCATCAGAAGGGGCGAGAGCGGAACTTTTCTCCGATGTTGGGGTTTACATATGTAACATCCCATTTCCAACTAGACCCCTAAGAGTGGTTTTGGCCATGACTAGGTCATGACAAACCCTAGGAAGCCAGAAATGGGCCAAGAGATAGGAGGCCAAGGTAGGGATCACCATGGTCTGCAAATAGTAGGATTTTGAACAATGGTTTAGAATGGCAATGGGGCTTCACCATGGCCCCAAGACCCTACCACAACACTCCCAAACATTTTGGGAGACCCATTAGAGCCCAAAAGACCCATTAGGGCCAACCCAAGAGGCCCAGTTGACCAAGGTCAACCCTAGCCCTGAATGGGTCAACCTAGCCTACTTAGGGCCAATTGACCCACTCCTAGTCTAGAGGACCCCACCTATGCCCTCCTAACCCTACAGAGAGGTCAATGGGTCACTAAGGACACATTGGGGTCAGCCCTAGAGGCCAGGTTGACCCAAGTCAACTCAAGCCCTAAAATGGTCAAAGTGACCTTACCAAGGGTCAAGTGACCTTTAAGGTGCCAAGACAACCCTACCCAACCCTACATAGACCTTAGGGGAGGCCAAGGAATCACCCAGGACCCAATGGGGTCAACCTAGATGGTCAAGCTGACCAAGTCAACCCTCATTGAGGGTCAAGTCAACTTAGCCCAAAAAGGGCTAATCCAAGCTCAAGCCACTTCTCCCTTAGGCTAAACCCATTCCCATGACCATCATAATCCAGTGGGCTGCCTTTAGCTTATGAGGTTGACTAGTCAACTAGAGGTGACTAGGAGAGAGAAAAGAGCTCCTCTCCATGATAATGGAGGAGAGAGAAAATGGGGAAGAGGGAAGGGAGGAGAGAAGCCGGCCAAGGAAGGCCAACAGCCACCAGTTATGGCTGTAATCAACTCCTCTAGGGGAGAGGAGTTGATTCCAGCCGTTTCCCGGCCACCAAGGGGTGGGTTCAGCCCCCCTCCACACAACCCGAGCCACACCTTTAATGGTGTTAATGGCCATTGAAGAACCAGCCTCTCCTCTCCCCCATTTACTATTTAAACACCTTCAGGGAGCCGAGGGGATCATTTTGGAGCGTTTACCTGGAGGAGACGGGCCACTCCACTGTGCAGTTGCAGAAGCCGAGCGCCGCCGCCGTCGTCAATGGCATCCCGCCGCTCCTCTCGCATCCAGGCCGCCAGGAAGGTCCTCCTCCTCTCCTTAACTCGTGGGTAGATCCTAGGAATCATTAGGCTTGAGTTTCGGGCTCAATTGAGCCCGATTCAATCCGGGATTTCTCCTGGTTTCGGCAAGAAAATCTCTTGCTTTATCCGCCGGAAAACGCCTCTCCGGCGGCGGAGCCGCCGCCTGACGATAGCCACCACCTCGACGGAGGTGATGGTGGCGGTGGCTGGCCGGGGAAGGGGCTGGATCGCCGGCGGCAGGGCTTGGAAATCGCTCCAGGCGGGACGAATCTCAGCCGTTGGCTCATCGGGGACGATAACCCAGCGCCGTCGATCTGCGCCAAGATTCGCGCTACATCAAAAATCAAACTATAGGAAATTAATGATATGTATTTCATTCTGTCACACTTTTGATATTTAATGTTTTAAATTCTTAAAAATAGCCAGAGGCTCTGTATGGGAAAATGGTCAACACATGAATTGTAGCCCTGCCTGTCTACTTTTTTTTAAAATTAGTTTGAACCCTTTTAGACTTCTGGTTAGACCAGGGCACCCATTTTGGTGGGACATACCCTTAGGGCTAGGCAGTCACAAAATTGAGTGCCCACTCTTCACCCCTAGCCCAAATTAGCTGAAATTTTGGCAGAGAGTCTATCTTAGACATACCTAGGGCCTGCCCAAAAATGGGAATTTTTGGAGAAAATATTTCTATAGTTTTTGTAAATATTTAATAATTATTAGGTAAATTAAATAAGTGCCCTAAACACCTCCAAACCCTCCCAAATTTTGGTGAGTGGTCCCTGGGTTCCAATTAGGTACCTGTAGAAAATTTCATTTAATTTGGATGTGTTTTGAATAGGTTTTGACCCAACCCTATTTATACCCTATAAAGGGCATTTTGGTCAAAAGTTGCACTTTTGGTTTTGAGTGGCCAAATTCCCTCATCAGAGGCTGATATTTTGGCCACTGATATAACTTGACTTTTTACACTCACTTATGGAGTTTGGAGTGGATTGGACTAGGGGTAGCCCTAAAATTTTAGGGTAGGCCCTTTAGGGTAAATTTCTAGGGTTTGAAGAAATTGGGGTCAAAAGGCCTTGGATGTACTTGAAACTTGAGAATGATGTCCATAGGGTTACTATGGTCCTGTGGTTAAAATTTTAGGGCATTTGGAAGACTTAAAACCCTTTAAATCCATAACCCTAGTTTAGGGCACTAGCTTGAAACCATAAGATCTAATACCAAAACTCTCTGAAATGGCCTAAGTCTTTGAATGGGTAGTTGCTTAGGGTATATATATCTCTGGAAATTTTATGATAAATTTTGGATGAATAGTTTTGGTACTTTATTCACAAAGTCATGTTTTACAATTTTCACTTAGGAATTTTTGGAGAAAAATATACTTGATTAAACCTGATGAAACTTAGCAAAGGGGCTTGTAATCATGGTACCCATCTCTGTAAATATTTATGAAATTTTTGAAGAATGATATTTAGTAGTTGCTTCTTTAATTATTTAATTCTATGGAACTTTGGTAAATTTAATAATGACATTTAGATTGTCTGAAAAATTCTAATTTCTTCATCATGATGTTTCTAGTTCCTTATGAAGCCCTAGTAATTTTTACATAATTATTGGATACATATTTGTGGCACTTCCTTCATTATATTTGATTTTAGGAATTATTTTAATAAATCCTTTAGAGGTCAAGAACTATCTGGAAAATTATGAAAATTGGCAACCAATAATATTTCTCTGATATTTAGTGAATACAAATTTTAGGAGGCCATTACCTGAGAAAATCTTATGGTTCCTGTTCAAATTGACTATGGCCTAGTTTTTGAGGAAAATTCAATAAATAGTAGATTAATTGGGAAAAATATGATTTTCTGAATTTAGACTATATTTATTATAATAGACCTCTAATAATTATCATAAGGGTACTGGATGAGTATTTCATGTACTTCCTTTTTACGGGTCATGTAGCTTAAGTGGTCTGCATATAGCAAAACTGCAGGATTTCATTTGGATGTGAATTAGGGCAAGTATGATGAGTCATGGTGGTTGTTGTAAGGACAAGTGGAATGGGCTGTGTCTTTGGAAGATGAGTGAGCAAGGTGTGGATCTGCCTAGGGTTATAGACGTTTGGGTCCGACGAAAGATCGTCCTACCCAAGGAGAGTGGAGTCAAATTACCCTAGGATTAGCATATCGAAATGTGAGAAAATAAAGGGTAAGGGAATCAACAAATAATAAAATAAGTACCTTGCGAAAGGGAACGCTGGGCGTAATCCCAACATAGTTTCTAGTGCCCCTTGAGAGCCCTTCACAGGGAATACCGGGGGCAGTCCTGAGTTAACGTAAACTGTTTAACAAGCTGAAAGAGTAACTTAGTAATTAGGGTTGCACATTCCACAACACTAATGGCACCAGATGTTGGGTAGGAGCTTCGGCTCGGATGGTTAAAAGGCGGACCTGGGGTCCGGGGAGCTTCGGCTCGATTGTTGAGTCGGACGTGTTGGTCCGGGGAGCTTCGGCTCGGTTCTTGATTACGCTAATTTGCATGTGCATAAAGGAAAGGAAATTAAGGTGGTGGGTCTTCGGTATTGGAGGGTCGATGCACCGACACCAGTACGTTGACTCGGCAAGTGTGGTTAGCACTTCGCCAACAGAAGTCCGGTGCGCCAGCCGGCAAGAGTACGCAGGAGTCCGCTTCGTGCACCAAGCGTTGAGGCGTACGATAGGTCTGACCGGTAGTGCTTTACTGGTTTAGAGGTGGGCGAGGCCCAACCCACCGCTTCCCGTCTGCCACTACGGAGGTATCCTGGGAGGTTACGACTCCAGAAAGGGGGAACTAAAGGTCTGTGTGCACAGAGTCGAGTGTGTGTGTTGCACTTGCATGTCCATCATACCCACTTGCATGTCATGGCATAATCGTTACCTTTAACCTTGACACCTAAAGTATAAGTGGAATGGGACGCTTATACCTTAGGACCTGCAAAACGACCCCTTAGTCTATAAGCTTGTGTGGGCAAGTTTATAAATTAAGGTTAATTTTGATATATTTAGTTACTGCTGTTTGACCACCGACACCCCAGCGTATAAATCAGTATGGGACTCTTTATACGATGGGAGCCTTGCAAAAGACCACTTGGCTTATGTGTTTTTCCACATAAGCGAAGGTTACATTTCATATTACAGCTTATTGCCTTTATATACTATAGAACTTGCTAGAATAGGACCGCTGCCATCTGTTTTGATATTCTCCACCTTCAAGTCCTCCCCTTTCTTCCTCTCCGCTCGGTGCCTAGGAGCCGTGGGGGAAGGGATGGGGGATGATAGGACTTAGTCTTTTAGACTAACGGTTTTCGAACCGCATCATTTAGGGGATCGCGGAGACCAGCATGGAGGAGCAGCCCCAGAGACCGGTGCGCTTGGAGGTGGGGCAGTCTAGCTCCGGAGTTCACACTGCCGGGACCGTGAGTCTCGACCCTGAGCAGTTTTCTACTTTTGTTTCTGCATGAGAGATCTTGTAGTGAGGATTTGATGTACCGGGCATAAGCCCGTTTGCTACTCTGATGTTATTTTCTGTGGACACTCCCTTCGTGGAGTTATATTTATTATGTCATGTGATTCTCTGTGGACTGCAATTTGCATTTACTTCTTTATGCTACTTTTCTGTGATCGAGATGGCCGGCAGAATCGGCGCTTTGTGGTGAGGACCCTTCAGGGCGTGAAGGAGTCACCGCAAAACGGCGGTTCTGGGCCTAAGACCCCGGTGTCGAAAAAGAAAAAAAAGGGGGGCTTACAAGTGGTATCAGAGGAAACCTCGATCGAAAAGTAGCCGTCCACAACCCTGGGTCACCCCCGCGCGGGTTTAGTTTGGGGACAAACTAAGCAGCGGAAGCAGTGGTGTGCCCATACGGGGGGGAAATCACATGTAAGTTGTCCACTTTCATTAGGCATTGAGTCGATTATCTACTAATGTAGTTCGTTTTGCAGCCCCCAGCTCAGCCCACCCCACAAGGTGGAGCTCAGCAGACTCCAGACATTGCACCACCTCCCATGGTCCCCACACCTTTCCTCCAGTCAGACATGGGGCAGACCCTTACAGCTATCCTTGAGGCCTTCCGAGCTCAACAAGCCCCAGCCCAGCAGCCAAACCCAGGGGCCAACTGGATGAGCACCTTCCGAGGACTCTCTCCCCCATCTTACTTGGGGACAGAGTCGGCAGTACGGACAGAGGAGTGGCTGGATGTGATGTACGAGATGTTGACTGGGATACGATGCCCTTGGGAGGAGAGGGTGGCCCTAGTGGTATCTTGCTTGGAGTCACATGCCAAACGGTGGTGGAAGATGCTGTTGGACACGACCTTTGCTGATAGAGAGATTGCAGAAATCACTTGGGAAGAGTTCAGGGCCACGCTGCTGGAGCACTTTGTTCCTCAGTCGGCCAGGGACAAGTTGGAGGAGCGGTTCTTGCAGCTGAGGCAGGGCACCAGGACAGTGGTGGAGTACCACCGAGAGTTCGATCATTTGGCCCGATATGCGGGCTCCTATCAGCTGGATGAAGCAGGATACGTCAAGAGGTTTTATAAGGGCCTAAAAGAGGAGTTGAGGGAGGCCCTGCTTTTTGTCTCTGACGGGCCCATCTCCCGAATTTTGGAGATGGCGAAGAGGATTGAGGCCGATTGGCACACCACTCGAGGCCGGAAACGGCAAACGGAGGACCAGGGCCGGAGGGCCCGAAATGATCAGCGGCGAGGCATCGTACCAGATGGAAGAAGGGCAGAGGAGCAGCCTCGTCAGGAGTTGAGGCAGGAGCCGAGAGAGCAGGTGGTCTTGGCCCCTCAACCTCTCCGGATCCAGGAGATGCAGAGACCCCGGGGTATGGCGTATCCCCCGCCGGAGTGCTTCCACTGTCACCAGGTGGGACACCTCCGGAGAGACTGCCCTATGAGGGGGGCACCACCTCCAGCACCACGGGGTGGCCCACCGGCCCAGCATTTCGGAGGCCGAGGACGCGGCCGAGGTCGTGGTTACCAGGGAGGCGACCGCAGGCAGAATGGGGAGCAGATTTACGCTTTGGACTTAGCACAGCCCCGGAACCCGGACAGGGTTATTGCAGGTATGAGAGTAATCTTAGTTTTGGATTTATTCTTTGCTCATATTAAGTGTTGATAGAACTACTACACAACCTAGGTTAGAAAACCTTACACCAGAGTTTTTCTTTCAAAACTGATTTAGGAATGGTGATGGTGTGTGGCAAACCTGCCCATACCCTGTTCGACACGGGGGCATCGCACAACTTTGTGTCGGAGGATTTCGTCAAGGACCTGGATCAGATTCGATGTTATACGGGACTACCCAGGAGGGTGCGCCTCCCCAATGGGATGGAGATCCAGTCCACAGAAAAGTGCCTCCTGGAGGTTACCATAGACGGGTTGGCACTCGAGGCCCCGGCAACGATCCTGAGGATGCCGGACTTCGACCTCGTCTTGGGCATGACATGGCTTGTCTGGAACCATGCCCAGATTGATTGCCCGGCAAGGAGGGTCGTGCTCAGCCACGGCGATACTTATGCGACATTCGAAGGTACTACACCGGTCTCGCGTCGCCTGCTTTCTTCTATTCAGGCCATTAAGGCTCATATGCAAGGGGACGAGGTATATCAAGTATTGTTCGAGATGACTGAGGAGAAGGACCTGATTGCTAACATTCCGGTGGTTCGTGACTACGCCGACATTTTTCCGGATAAGCTGCCAGGACTACCTCCGCATAGGGAAAAGGACTTCCAGATTCAGTTGGTACCAGGGGCTAAGCCGGTATCCAAGGCCCCTTATCGGATGGCTCCGAAGGAGTTGGCGGAGTTTCGGACGCAGTTGCAGGAGCTGGTGGAAGCAGGATTTGTTAGGCCGAGTTCCTCATCATGGGGAGCTCCTGTCCTATTCGTAAAGAAGAAGGACGGCACTTTACGCCTGTGCATCGACTATCGAGCACTAAACAGGCTGACCGTCCGAAATACCTATCCGCTCCCCAGGATAGACGAGTTGTTCGATCAGCTGGAGGGAGCCCATTATTTTTCGAAGCTGGACTTGAGATCAGGCTACTACCAGCTGCGGATCCAGGAGGAGGATATTCCGAAGACGGCCTTTAGTAGCCGATATGGATTGTATGAGTTCATCGTGATGCCCTTCGGGCTCACGAACGCTCCGTCGGCGTTTATGAGCCTCATGAACCGGGTCTTCGAGGCTTATTTGGATGTGTTCGTCATAGTGTTCATAGACGACATCCTTATCTATTCTAAGACGGAGGAGGAGCACACGCGGCATCTAGCATTGACCCTGGAGAGACTGCGGGAGCATCGTCTTTATGCGAAGTTCAGTAAGTGTCAGTTCTGGCTGAAGGAGGTGGCTTTCTTAGGTCACATTATCAGCGGAGCCGGGCTGGCAGTGGACCCGGCAAAGATTCGAGCTATTTCGGAGTGGCCGCAGCTAAAAACAGCCACTGACGTACGAAGTTTTCTAGGACTTGCCGGTTACTATCGGAAGTTCGTGGAGGGATTCTCTCGAATCGCCCTCCCGCTCACATCCTTGACAAAGAAGGAGGTACCGTTCGTGTGGACCCCGCAGTGCCAGACAGCTTTCCAGGAGCTGAAGGATCGGCTGACCTCGGCTCCCATTCTTACTCTCCCCTCGGGGAGGGAGGGATTCCAGGTCTACACCGACGCATCATATCAGGGGATGGGAGCAGTACTGATGCAGAACAGACACATCATAGCTTATGCTTCCCGCCAGCTGAAGACCCATGAGAAGAACTACCCAGTGCACGACCTGGAGATGGGAGCAGTTGTATTCACACTAAAAATATGGCGGCATTACCTATATGGAGTCCACTGTGACATATACTCCGATCATAAGAACCTTAAGTACGTGGACACACAGAAGGAACTAAACATCAGGCAGAGGCGGTGGGTGGAGTTCCTTTCTGACTATCAGTATGAGATGCATTACCACCCGGGGAAGGCGAACGTGGTAGCGGACGCACTGAGTAGGAGAGCTGCCACAGCAGGAGCAGAGCCTCAGTTGATGTCTATGGAGCTGCTGCAGAGACTAGAGGACATGCACATTACCCTGGTATCGTCCGATGATCCTGAGCTCTATGAGGAGTACTTGGCCGCGGTAGGCGTTACCGATGACATCAGAGACCGAGTCAGAGAAGGGCAGAGGCAGGATGCCAAGTTAGAGCCCATCTTCCAAGCTCTGGAGGCAGGCACTGCAGGAGACTACACACTGAGGGACGACCTGGTGTGCTTCAGAGGACGTGTGTATGTACCGGAGGGAGGCCAGATCCGGGAGGATATTATGATGGAGGCGCACTGCAGCCGGTATTCTGTACACCCGGGGATCACAAAGATGACGGCTGATTTGAAGAAGACGATGTACTGGCCGGGCATGAAGAGGGATGTCTCACACTTCGTGACCCATTGTGAGGCATGTCAGCTAGTGAAGGCGGAGTACAGGAACCCCGCGGGATTATTGCAGCCACTCCCGGTGCCGGAGTGGAAGTTTGATGACATAGCCATGGACTTCATACATGGGCTTCCCCGGTCTCGGACAGGGAATGACTCGATCTGGGTAATCGTCAATCGGTTGACCAAGGTGGCTCGATTTATACCGATCAGGAAGGATGATTCAGTAGGAGTACTGGTGCGAAAGTTTGTGGAGCAGTTCGTTCGTTATCATGGCGTGCCCAGGACGATAGTGTCGGATCGGGATGGCAGGTTCACCTTCAGGGAGTGGAGATCCGTGCAAGCTTACTTAGGCACGCGATTGACTTTCAGCACTGCATTCCACCCCCAGACAGACGGGCAGACAGAACGCACCAACCGGACGCTGGAGGACCTTTTGAGGTTATGCATCTTGGACCGCGGGGAACCGTGGGAGAAACTCTTGCCCCTTGTCGAGTTCTCCTATAACAACAGCCACCAGTCCAGCATCAGGATGGCGCCTTACGAAGCCTTGTATGGGAGGAGATGCCGGACCCCGCTTTCTTGGGTGCAGAACGAGGATCCGAAAGTGTTGGGGTCAGAGTTTGTTGAAGACACCGAGGCACAGGTGAGGCTGATCAGGGACAGGATGCTCGAGGCACAGAGTAGGCAGGCTAAGTATTATGACGCCCGACATCGGCAGGTGGAGTTCCAGGTGGGGGACCGGGTGTTTCTGAAGATCCGGCCCATGCATGGAGTTTCACGGGTGCGTGGTCGGAGGAAGAAGCTCAGCCCTAGGTACATGGGCCCCTACAGGATCCTAGAGCGGATCGGACCCCTAGCCTACCGGCTGGAGTTACCACCAGAGCTGGAAGCGCTGCACGACGTCTTCCACATTTCTTCTTTGAGGAGGGCTCTGCTACGCCCGGAGCAGCAGATTCTGACTACCGAAGGGCCGGTAGCGTCAGATCGGTCGGTTCATTTGGAGCCTGTGAGGATCGACGACCGAGGAGTGCAGGTCTTGCGACGTAAGAATGTCCCACTAGTCAAGGTCCTGTGGAGGAACCACGGCCAGGAGGAGCATACCTGGGAGCCACATGACCTGATGCGACAAAGATACCCCGAGCTATTCAGTCAGGTATACCTCTCGGACCCCTCAAGATGTTAATTTATTTTTCCTGCTTTAAGTATACTAAGGGCTGCTCTAGGTAGATAGGAGCTTATCTTTTGTTTATTGGGGGATTAACCTTGTTTATTGGGATTTTGGTTCGCGGTTTGGGCGAAAGGGGTCTTAGATCTAAGTTTTTCCATAAAATCAAATTCAACGAACGAGGCGTCATAATGGGATGTTACAAGACTCTTCCCTTCGGTAATAAGACCCGTAGGTCCAACCTTGATTTCAGGCACGAAATCTTTGTTTTGTTTATTGGGATTTGTAACATCCCATTTCCAACTAGACCCCTAAGAGTGGTTTTGGCCATGACTAGGTCATGACAAACCCTAGGAAGCCAGAAATGGGCCAAGAGATAGGAGGCCAAGGTAGGGATCACCATGGTCTGCAAATAGTAGGATTTTGAACAATGGTTTAGAATGGCAATGGGGCTTCACCATGGCCCCAAGACCCTACCACAACACTCCCAAACATTTTGGGAGACCCATTAGAGCCCAAAAGACCCATTAGGGCCAACCCAAGAGGCCCAGTTGACCAAGGTCAACCCTAGCCCTGAATGGGTCAACCTAGCCTACTTAGGGCCAATTGACCCACTCCTAGTCTAGAGGACCCCACCTATGCCCTCCTAACCCTACAGAGAGGTCAATGGGTCACTAAGGACACATTGGGGTCAGCCCTAGAGGCCAGGTTGACCCAAGTCAACTCAAGCCCTAAAATGGTCAAAGTGACCTTACCAAGGGTCAAGTGACCTTTAAGGTGCCAAGACAACCCTACCCAACCCTACATAGACCTTAGGGGAGGCCAAGGAATCACCCAGGACCCAATGGGGTCAACCTAGATGGTCAAACTGACCAAGTCAACCCTCATTGAGGGTCAAGTCAACTTAGCCCAAAAAGGGCTAACCCAAGCTCAAGCCACTTCTCCCTTAGGCTAAACCCATTCCCATGACCATCATAATACAGTGGGCTGCCTTTAGCTTATGAGGTTGACTAGTCAACCAGAGGTGACTAGGAGAGAGAAAAGAGCTCCTCTCCATGATAATGGAGGAGAGAGAAAATGGGGAAGAGGGAAGGGAGGAGAGAAGCCGGCCAAGGAAGGCCAACAGCCACCAGTTATGGCTGTAATCAACTCCTCTAGGGGAGAGGAGTTGATTCCAGCCGTTTCCCGGCCACCAAGGGGTGGGTTCAGCCCCCCTCCACACAACCCGAGCCACACCTTTAATGGTGTTAATGGCCATTGAAGAACCAGCCTCTCCTCTCCCCCATTTACCATTTAAACACCTTCAGAGAGCCGAGGGGATCATTTTGGAGCGTTTACCTGGAGGAGACGGGCCACTCCACTGTGCAGTTGCAGAAGCCGAGCGCCGCCGCCGTCGTCAATGGCATCCCGCCGCTCCTCTCGCATCCAGGCCGCCAGGAAGGTCCTCCTCCTCTCCTTAACTCGCGGGTAGATCCTAGGAATCATTAGGCTTGAGTTTCGGGCTCAATTGAGCCCGATTCAATCCGGGATTTCTCCTGGTTTCGGCAAGAAAATCTCTTGCTTTATCCGCCGGAAAACGCCTCTCCGGCGGCGGAGCCGCCGCCTGACGATAGCCACCACCTCGACGGAGGTGATGGTGGCGGTGGCCGGCCGGGGAAGGGGCTGGATCGCCGGCGGCAGGGCTTGGAAATCGCTCCAGGCGGGACGAATCTCAACCATTGGCTCATCGGGGACGATAACCCAGCGCCGTCGATCTGCGCCAAGATTCGCGCTACATCAAAAATCAAACTATAGGAAATTAATGATATGTATTTCATTCTGTCACACTTTTGATATTTAATGTTTTAAATTCTTAAAAATAGTCAGAGGCTCTGTATGGGAAAATGGTCAACACATGAATTGTAGCCCTGCCTGTCTACTTTTTTTTTAAAATTGGTTGGAACCCTTTTAGACTTCTGGTTAGACCAGGGCACCCATTTTGGTGGGACATACCCTTAGGGCTAGGCAGTCACAAAATTGAGTGCCCACTCTTCACCCCTAGCCCAAATTAGCTGAAATTTTGGCAGAGAGTCTATCTTAGACATACCTAGGGCCTGCCCAAAAATGGGAATTTTTGGAGAATATTTCTATAGTTTTTGTAAATATTTAATAATTATTAGGTAAATTAAATAAGTGCCCTAAACACCTCCAAACCCTCCCAAATTTTGGTGAGTGGTCCCTGGGTTCCAATTAGGTACCTGTAGAAAATTTCATTTAATTTGGATGTGTTTTGAATAGGTTTTGACCCAACCCTATTTATACCCTATAAAGGGCATTTTGGTCAAAAGTTGCACTTTTGGTTTTGAGTGTCCAAATTCCCTCATCAGAGGCTGAAATTTTGGCCACTGATATAACTTGACTTTTTACACTCACTTATGGAGTTTGGAGTGGATTGGACTAGGGGTAGCCCTAAAATTTTAGGGTAGGCCCTTTAGGGTAAATTTCTAGGGTTTGAAGAAATTGGTGTCAAAAGGCCTTGGATGGACTTGAAACTTGAGAATGATGTCCATAGGGTTACTATGGTCCTGTGGTTAAAATTTTAGGGCATTTGGAAGACTTAAAACCCTTTAAATCCATAACCCTAGTTTAGGGCACTAGCTTGAAACCATAAGATCTAATACCAAAACTCTCTGAAATGGCCTAAGTCTTTGAATGGGTAGTTGCTTATGGTATATATATCTCTGGAAATTTTATGATAAATTTTGGATGAATAGTTTTGGTACTTTATTCACAAAGTCATGTTTTACAATTTTCACTTAGGAATTTTTGGAGAAAAATATACTTGATTAAACCTGATGAAACTTAGCAAAGGGGCTTGTAATCATGGTACCCATCTCTGTAAATATTTATGAAATTTTTGAAGAATGATATTTAGTAGTTGCTTCTTTAATTATTTAATTCTATGGAACTTTGGTAAATTTAATAATGACATTTAGATTGTCTGAAAAATTCTAATTTCTTCATCATGATGTTTCTAGTTCCTTATGAAGCCCTAGTAATTTTTACATAATTATTGGAGACATATTTGTGGCACTTCCTTCATTATATTTGATTTTAGGAATTATTTTAATAAATCCTTTAGAGGTCAAGAACTATCTGGAAAATTATGAAAATTGGCAACCAATAATATTTCTCTGATATTTAGTGAATACAAATTTTAGGAGGCCATTACCTGAGAAAATCTTATGGTTCATGTTCAAATTGACTATGGCCTAGTTTTTGAGGAAAATTCAATAAATAGTAGATTAATTGGGAAAAATATGATTTTCTGAATTTAGACTATATTTATCATAATAGACCTCTAATAATTATCATAAGGGTACTGGATGAGTATTTCATGTACTTCCTTTTTACGGGTCATGTAGCTTAAGTGGTCTGCATATAGCAAAACTGCAGGATTTCATTTGGATGTGAATTAGGGCAAGTATGATGAGTCATGGTGGTTGTTGTAAGGACAAGTGGAATGGGCTGCGTCTTTGGAAGATGAGTGAGCAAGGTGTGGATCTGCCTAGGGTTATAGACGTTTGGGTCCGACGAAAGATCGTCCTACCCAAGGAGAGTGGAGTCAAATTACCCTAGGATTAGCATATCGAAATGTGAGAAAATAAAGGGTAAGGGAATCAACAAATAATAAAATAAGTACCTTGCGAAAGGGAACGCTGGGCGTAATCCCAACATAGTTCCTAGTGCCCCTTGAGAGCCCTTCACAGGGAATACCGGGGGCAGTCCTAGGTTAACGTAAACTGTTTAACAAGCTGAAAGAGTAACTTAGTTATTAGGGTTGCACATTCCACAACACTAATGGCACCAGATGTTGGGTAGGAGCTTCGGCTCGGATGGTTAAAAGGCGGACCTGGGGTCCGGGGAGCTTCGGCTCGATTGTTGAGTCGGACGTGTTGGTCCGGGGAGCTTCGGCTCGGTTCTTGATTACGCTAATTTGCATGTGCATAAAGGAAAGGAAATTAAGGTGGTGGGTCTTCGGTATTGGAGGGTCGATGCACCGACACCAGTACGTTGACTCGGCAAGTGTGGTTAGCACTTCGCCAACAGAAGTCCGGTGCGCCAGCCGGCAAGAGTACGCAGGAGTCCGCTTCGTGCACCAAGCGTTGAGGCGTACGATAGGTCTGACCGGTAGTGCTTTACTGGTTTAGAGGTGGGCGAGGCCCAACCTACCGCTTCCGTCTGCCACTACGGAGGTATCCTGGGAGGTTACGGCTCCAGAAAGGGGGAACTAAAGGTCTGTGTGCACAGAGTCGAGTGTGTGTGTTGCACTTGCATGTCCATCATACCCACTTGCATGTCATGGCATAATCGTTACCTTTAACCTTGACACCTAAAGTATAAGTGGAATGGGACGCTTATACCTTAGGACCTGCAAAATGACCCCTTAGTCTATAAGCTTGTGTGGGCAAGTTTATAAATTAAGGTTAATTTTGATATATTTAGTTACCGCTGTTTGACCACCGACACCCCAGCGTATAAATCGGTATGGGACTCTTTATACGATGGGAGCCTTGCAAAAGACCCCTTGGCTTATGTGTTTTTCCACATAAGCGAAGGTTACATTTCATATTACAGCTTATTGCCTTTATATACTATAGAACTTGCTAGAATAGGACCGCTGCCATCTGTTTTGATATTCTCCACCTTCAAGTCCTCCCCTTTCTTCCTCTCCGCTCGGTGCCTAGGAGCCGTGGGGGAAGGGATGGGGGATGATAGGACTTAGTCTTTTAGACTAACGGTTTTCGAACCGCATCATTTAGGGGATCGCGGAGACCAGCATGGAGGAGCAGCCCCAGAGACCGGTGCGCTTGGAGGTGGGGCAGTCTAGCTCCGGAGTTCACACTGCCGGGACCGTGAGTCTCGACCCTGAGCAGTTTTCTACTTTTGTTTCTGCATGAGAGATCTTGTAGTGAGGATTTGATGTACCGGGCATAAGCCCGTTTGCTACTCTGATGTTATTTTCTGTGGACACTCCCTTCATGGAGTTATATTTATTATGTCATGTGATTCTCTGTGGACTGCAATTTGCATTTACTTCTTTATGCTACTTTTCTGTGATCGAGATGGCCGGCAGAATCGGCGCTTTGTGGTGAGGACCCTTCAGGGCGTGAAGGAGTCACCGCAAAACGGCGGTTCTGGGCCTAAGACCCCGGTGTCGAAAAAAAAGGGGGTCTTACAACATAGCCTCGGGAGCAGGCAAATCGTCTATTCAACATTTCTTTATTTGTAAAGGAGAAACGTCTATTGTTATGCGAGCTTTCTGTTGATCCTTAGTGTGTAGCTGCGGTGCCACTACTTCGTGATCGGAAGAGGAAGCTATTGTTGAAATGCAACAGTGATGCGGATGTGGAGCCTCAATCTTCTTCAAGGCAGAAAGATTGTCAGATTGAGGAGGTCCCTTTCAGTTCTCCAGATGAGAATTTTCCGGCTTATCCCGATCTTGAGGTGTAGGGGCCCTCTGCCTCCAGAATTCCCCATTTGGAGGTCTCCCCCCCCCACCCGCGCGTGTCTTCTTCTTTGAAGATGATGAGCGATATGGTGAGTAAACTATTTTTTTGTTCTACGGTTGTGCAAATCTGACCCCTTTCTTTTATTGCAGATTGCTCATGCCAATATAGCCCTTATAAGGAACGACCATTATCTGAGCCTGAATGACATCTATTAGGCACTTTGGGAGAAGCTTCGAAAAGTGGAGGATTCACTTGTTGTTTTAAGAGAGAAGCGGGATCGAGGCATATCTCGCTTTCGGCAGATTGGATCGGAGCTGAAGGAAGAGCTTGAGGAGCCACAAGCGGCATTGCAGACAGAAAGATCCTTGATAGAGAAGTCTACACAGTTGTTAAAGGAAACTTAGGAAGAGACTTCTCATTTGGAGGCCGAGTTGGGGGCTTTGAAGACTGAGGTGGAGCGACTCTCATTAGAGGATCGGGAAGCAGAGATGAAGGTCGTAGGGCTTGCTGAGTACAGGATTCTCTAAACTATATGCATGATCGTTGCTTACTTGGAGAGGAGATACAAGATGAGGTCTGGACCAGAGAGGTGGAGCCCTAGATTGAAGATGTTCGAGAGGTTGTTCTTAGGCGTGAAGTGTCGAAGGCTCTTCGGAGTGTGGGCATGATACTTGAGTGTGACATGTCCGGTCTTAGATTTGACAATCTTTCTGATGATGATGGCTCGGGCTCTAATTCCGATGTAAATGTAGTTGACGAGTAGTGCTCGTGTCTTTATATGTTTGTGTATGTTTGCTTTCTTTAGTTGAGTCTATATAATCTCGTCACCTTGTGACAAACTTTGTATCTATTTTTGAGTTTTTGTACTTGTACTTTATAACAGCTTTTGATGATATGTATGACGTTTTTAAGTACCCTTTCAACTTATTTTTGCAAATTTTTACAGACATTAAGCTTTATTCTGACATTGATTGAGCTTGTGTGGTATCGATATCGTTGCTTTGTACGCGTTCACAATCCACTTTCTCGAATGTTTGCAGCTGGATGACGAGACCTAAGTAATGCCATAACCTCATATCAGGGCGTGGGGCGAACCCCATTAGCCATGTAGTAGGAAGTTAGAGCATCGGCCTGGGGGATGTCACTGATCAGTTGACTGTTGAATGACGAGACCTAATGACATCTCAATCTACTAACAAGGCGAAGAGCAGACACCTATAACCTTGCAGTGATTAAGATATATGAACCATGGGGTATAGCTGATTGTGATGGTGAAGTACCAACCTTCGAACCGAGGCAATCGCGAGGCGGGCAGGCCCTGACGGTGCCTTGACCTACCGCGGTGGAGAAGTGCTTACCTTCTATCTGGGGCAGTGACAGATAACTTGAAGACGGCGAGGGGTAGTCCCTACCAGCCGTTTGGCGCATGCGAGGGGGCTTGCCCTAACGTCACTGTGGCCTACCTTGGGGGATAATGGAACACCTTCGATCCGTGTCAGTGAGAGGTCACCTGGGAATGACCCCGACGACGTATCCTTACTACGGGGGAGAAAGGTTTATCTTCGATCCAGGGCAAATAAGGACTACAGTGATGTTGACTGTTGACGGTTGACTGGATAAGTTTTGAGCGTTCCTATGACAATAAAATTCGGAGCAAACAAAAAAACATTGTATTAAACAAAATATAGTGTACGCGCACAAACATATAATAGTATTTTTTTCTTGACTGCTATGGTGGATAATAGATAATTAAGGATAGTAGCTGAAATGTAGTAAGATGTTTACACCCGATTCTTGGCTTTTCTACAGACTCTTCTTAAACGTTGGGTGCTCCTGGGCACATGGGTGCTCCTCGTCCGGGATGCATCTGTTGCAGGTAGCATGTGCGTACGGCCTCCTGATTTCCCTGTTCGTCTCCGATTCGTGCAGGGGTAGTGAACTTCATTGATAAATGAGGAATGAATGATATTACCTTGAAAACCGTCTGAAGGGGATGACCAAAGATCACATTATAATGAGATTCAGATTCGACTGCTACAAACTAGACATTGTGAGTGACCTGATTTGGGAATTCTTCCAAGGTGCTCAATGGTGCCATTGACTGGAATGGCTCCGTCGTTGAATCCATAGACTGGCCTAGATGTCGGTAAGAGTTTATCTTCTGAGATTTTCATACTACGAAGTGAAAGCATAAATATTATGTTTACTAAGATATCGTTATCAACTAGGATTCACTTGACAAAAAAACTGGGATCTCCGATCTCTGTATTGATTACAGGTAGGTCACGATGTGTTGTGAGTAGTCCTTTTAGATTCTCGTCTCCAAAACGTTTTGCTTTGTTTGTCCAAGCTTTCTTCCTTACTTTTAGCGGTTGAGTGATAGAGTTGATGGTAGCCAGGGGGTCCCATAGATAGTCTCTACTACTCCTACGACCTGTCTGCCCCCCTGTGGCTTCTGCTGGGGCTGTTGTTTCTCTCTCCTGGGATTCACCTGGAAGTTGCGAGTCTGATCCTAGAGGATTCTTCCCATGATTCCTTAATGAATCAATCGTTCGATCTCGTCTTTCAGATTAACACAGTCTTCAATGGTGTGTCATGTTCCCCTATGGAACTCAAAATATTTTGTCTGATCCCCTCTCCCTTTTGAGATTTCATGAGTCCTTCGCAGTGCTGGATCGTCCCTGATAGCATATAATGCATTTCTACGTGAGGTATTAAGTGGTGTATACTCTGGATAAGCTCTGGGATGGCGGTCCACGCGGTGCTTCTGCGACCGAGCATTGTTCTAGTGCTCTTCCTGTTGCCACGAGGCTGACTCTTCTTGCTTCTTCCTTACTCCTCTCTCGAATTATCAGAGATGACCAATGAGCATTTATGGTCTCATCCACCGCAATGTAGACCTATACTTTTAGCACTAGATTAGGATAGCTAGGGATCGTTTCCTTCATTAAAATTGAATAAAACCCACTAGTGCGGAGTGTTGAAACCGAAAATTCAGTCTCTTGTGGAGTTCACCCGTGGGGAAGAGGTGATCGCACACCTACTTCTCTCCTGCAAGCAAAATAACAAAGGAAGCAAAGAAGAACTGGCCCAAGGGCTCGACATGGAGGACCCACCATACACCCGGAAGATCTTAGAGCGCTTCCCCTCCTTAGCCAAAGGCCGAGCTAAGGTAACCTCAGAAAGCGCTTAGAAGATCAAGGAACAAGTGAGCATAAGAAGCATGCTTTCTGAGGTACCCCTTGGGTCCTATTTATAGATTTCTAAAATGGCCTGCAAATAGCCAACCTCCGATGTTCTGAACGGCTATGTGTAGTCCAGGTTGGCCTGCCAATAGCGTAACTCCGCTGTTTTAAAAGGCTATGGGCAGACCAGTGGGGGCAAAATGGTAAAAATACCTCATAGACCAATGGGCGAGTAACCCTCACCAATCTCTTCTCAGCAAGGGCGGCGAGCCCGAGCACGGACTGCCCTGCTCGCGAGCTGTGAGCCCACCAAGCTGTCAGGACTCGGCGAGCCATCTGTAGGTCGGCAAAAGGGTCGAGAGAACAACGAACGTCGAGCTTAGTTCGACGAACGTCGAGCTCAGTTCGTCGAATGCCGAGCTCGCGAGGTTGGCCAAACTCGTGTGGCATGCGCCAGGCTCGCCTGGGTGAGCTAGATGTTGCCTGGGCGAGCTAGATGTTGTCAGAGATATCGTGGGAGGAGTTTGGCGATGTATTTCTGGATCACTTCGTCTCTGCTACGGACAGAGATGCCTTGGAGGAGAGGTTTTTGAACCTCAGGCAGGGGACTAGATCGGTGATCGAGTATCAGAGAGAGTTCTCTCATTTGGCCAGGTTCGCAGGGATTCAGGATACCGATGATAGGAGGTATGCCAAGAGGTTCTACCGGGGCCTCAGGGACGATTTGAGGCAGGCCTTGCTGTTCATTTCTCATGGCACCTCTAGGCAGATCATTGAGATGGCAAAGAAGCTGGATGCTGACCAGCTGATGGTGCAAGGCAGAGGAAAGAGACCGTATGATGGGTCGACATCAGGAGAGAACAGCAGGGGCTCTCAGAGAGGCAGGACTATCAGATACAAGAAGGGTGGGGGACGTCGTCGTCCTAACTTCAGGCAGGAGCAGGGGCCTCCTCCAGCATTAGCTCCCCCACCTCTACAGGCGCATGATCCGAGGAGACAGGATGACCATGGCCACCGGCAGGTAGTTTGTTACGGATGCCGCCAGCTCGGGCACATTAGGTCGGAGTGCCCGCATCGATTCCATCCTCCTCCACCTCTAGTGGCCCCAGTACAGCAGGGCCGAGGCCGAGGCCGAGGCCGAGGACAAGGCCGAGGCCGGGGATATCACGGCAGGGGACGCAATTAGGAGCAGATATACGCTTTGGACCTCACGGAGCAGAGGAACCCCGATGAGGTTATCACAGGAACTTAAGATAATTATTAAATTCCTTGAGTTTTCTATTATATAGTACCTGGAACTATTGGGTAACAATTAATTTTAACTTAAACGAACCTCAGGCATAGTTATGATCAGCGGCAAGCCCGCACATACTCTCTTTGACACGGGTGCTTCACACTCGTTCGTATCGGAGGCCCTCATAGACGGACTTGAAGGCGTGGAAAGATTTCCGGAACTAGAGATGAGGGTGCGTCTACCCGATGGGTCAGAACTGCGGGCCACTGCCCATTGCGATATGGATGCCGAGATTGGCGGCAAGGCATTTGAGGCGCCAGCACCTATTCTGAAGCTGCATGACTTCGACTTGATTTTGGGCATGACATGGTTACATCGGAACCATGCTCAGATAGATTGCCCATCAAGGAGGATCACACTAAGGCATGGCGACTCCCATGTTATCATCGAAGGTATTCAGCCTATCTGCCACCTATTGTTATCTTCTATACAGGCTGTGAAGGCCCGCGAGCAAGGAGAAGAAGTTTACCTTATTTGCTTTGAGATGGTAGGAGCAGAGACTCATATTTCTGATATTCCGGTGGTCCGGGATTTCTCCGACGTGTTCCCGGAGAAATTGCCCGGGCTACCACCAGCCAGAGACTTGGATTTCAGGATTCAGCTAGTGTCGGGAGCGAGGCCAGCGTCCCGGGCACCTTACAGGATGGCCCCTAGGGAGTTAGCAGAGTTCAGGACTCAACTTCAGGAGCTAGTTGAGTCGGGATTTGTGCGTCCCAATTCATCGCCATGGGGAGCGCCAGTACTTTTTGTGAAGAAGAAGGATGGGTCGTTGCGACTATGCATAGATTATCGGGAGCTAAACCGGTTAGCGGTCTGCAATACCTACCCACTGCCTCGGATAGATGAGCTATTTGACCAGCTGCAGGGAGCCTTCTGGTTCTCTAAGTTAGATTTGCGATCCGGTTACTACCAGCTCCGCATCCGGGAAGAGGACATACCGAAGAAGGCATTCAGTTCACGCTATGGATTATACGAGTTCACGGTGATGCCTTTTGGGCTCATGAATGCCCCTGCCGCATTCATGAGTCTAATGAACCGTGTATTCGAGCCATTCTTAGACTGCTTCGTGATTTTATTCATCGACGACATTTTGATATATTCTTGTACTCAGGAGGAGCATATTGAGCATTTGACACAGGTCTTGCAGAGGCTGAAGGAGTCCCAGATGTATGCAAAGTTTTCGAAGTGCCAGTTCTGGCTATAGGAGGTGGCCTTCCTGGGACACACGATCAGTGGGGCTGGATTAGCAGTGGACCCAGCCAAGATAGAGACAGTGAGGGATTGGCCACGGTTGAAGACCGCATCCGACATTCACAGTTTCTTGGGGATAGCAGGGTATTATCGTAAGTTCATGGAGGGGTTCTCGAGGATAACACTCCCCCTCACGTCCTTGACGAAGAAGGATGCAGATTTTGATTGGTCAGAGCAGTGCGAGACAGCTTTTCAGGAGCTAAAGGACCGACTCACCACATCCCCTATCCTTACACTCCCATCTGGGAATGAAGGATTTCAGATTTACACGGATGCTTCATATCAGGGGATGGGTGCTGTACTGATGCAGTACGGTCATATCGTTGCCTATGCCTCGAGGCAACTAAAGAAACACAAACACAACTACCTGGTGCATGACTTGGAGCTCGGGGCAGTCGTATTTGCGCTGAAGGTATGGAGACATTATCTGTATGGGGTTCATTGTGACATCTACTCTGATCACAAGAATCTCAAGTACGTTGACACGCAGAAGGATCTGAACCTTCGACAGAGGAGATGGCTGGAATTCCTCTGTGATTATGATTATAAGATCCAATATCATCCGGGGAAAGCCAACACAGTAGCAGATGCTTTGAGTAGGAGGGCCGACACTTCTGGACCGGAGCCTCGGTTGATGTCCATAGAGCTGCTGCGGATGATGGAAGACATGCACATTACCATGGTATCTGAGACCAAACCAGTGGCATATCGAGAGTATTTGAGCTCAGTGATCAGTGGTGATGATATACGGGAGCGCATCCGAACACATCAGAGACTGGATGCTGCATTACAGCCGATTTTCAGTGCCCTGGAAAGGGGCAAGGTTGAGGACTACGTGCTACAGGATGATCTTCTTCGATTCCGTGGACGCATTTACATACCAGCAGGGGGTAGTATTCGGGATGACATACTCAGAGAGGCTCATTGCTCCAGATATTCAGTACATCCCGGTATCACCAAGATGTGGGCAGATCTGCGGAGGTCTATGTATTGGCCTGGGATGAAGAGGGAGATCACTCATTTTGTGACGTTTTGTGAGACTTGTGAGCGCGTGAAAGCGGAATGTAAGAGCCTAGGAGGTGTGCTACAGCCACTGCCAGTCCCAGAGTGGAAGTTCGAGGATATTGCTATGGATTTTGTGCATGGACTACCTCGCTCCCACTCTGGGCATGATTCTATATGGGTCATAGTAGACAGACTGACCAAGGTAGCACGCTTTATTCCAGTCCGGAAGGATGCTCCATTTGCAGTTTTGGTGAGACTATTTGTGGAGCAGTTTGTCAGATACCATGGCATTCCCAGGACGATTGTTTCGGACCATGATGGTCGGTTCACTTCGAGCGAGTGGAGGGCCGTGCATGCTTACTTGGGCTCTCAGCTTACTTTTAGTACCGCCTTCCACCCGCAGACCGACGGACAGACTGAGCGGACCATCCGGACCATGGAGGATTTACTTCGACTGTGCATATTGGATACGGGGAAGCCTTGGGAGAGGCTACTACCACTGATCGAATTCTCCTACAATAACAACCACCAGGCTAGCATCAGGATAGCTACTTATGAGGCACTTTATGGGAGGAAATGTCGGACACCGCTGTCATGGGTTCAGGATGTGGATACCAAGGCTCTTGGGTCAGATTATATGAGGGATACTGAGGCCCAGGTAAATTTGATTAGGGATCGGCTGCTAGAGGCCCAGAGCAGACAGACAAAGTATTATGATGCTGGGCACCGGAAAGTGGAGTTCCAGGTTGGAGACAGGGTTTTCTTAAAGATACGTCCAGTACACGGTGTCTCTCGGGTGCGGAGGCACAAGAAGCTCAGTCCTCGATACATGGGGTCGTACTTGATCCTGGAGCTGATCGGCCCCTTAGCTTACCGACTGCAGCTGCCACCGGAGTTGGGTGCACTACATGACGTTTTCCATGTCTCTTCCTTGCGAAGAGCTCTCCTACGGCCGGAGCAACATGTTACTACTACAGCCGGTCCGATAGCGCCAGATAGATCCGTCAGATTGGAGCCGATTCAGATTGATGATACATATGTCCGAGTGTTGCGGAAGAAGGTCCCTCTTGTGAAGGTGTTGTGGTCCAACCACGGACGGGAGGAACACACCTGGGAGCCGAGGGATCTAATGCTGGAGCGACACCTGGAGCTGTTCACTTCAGGTATACTTTAGCTTATACGTTAAAATATCTTATAATTCTTGCAAGTAGAACCCCGTAGACCCGAACTTAAATTTTGGGGACGAAATTATTTTCTTGTTTATTGGGATTTGTAACATCCCATGTTACTTTTAGATCCTTCAACTTAGATTGGGTTAGACATGGGGTGGGTGATAGGGGATTTAGCTAAGTTTGACCCTGGGTAGTGGGTCATGTGGGCTCACTAAGGGGCCAAAGTCAAACTAGGTCAAACTAGCCTAAATAGGAACCCTAACCGCACCATGACCCCACCACATTGCCCTAACCCTAAAACAATTTAAGTAGACCCTAGGGCATGCCATTAGGTCAACCCATTGACCCTGGTTGACCAAAGTCACCCAAGGTCTTAATTTGGTCAAACCTATACCTATAAGGCCCAATTAGCCCAAGTGGGGCATCACCTTGGCCTAACCCAAGTTGGGTGGTGCCACTAGACTCATGACCACCAAGTAGGGTCAGCCCACTCACCTTGGTTGACCAAGTCAACTCAAGTCAACAAAGTCAACCCATTTAGCCTAAAAGAGAAAATGAAGGCCAAGCTCATTCCCATTGGGCTAAGCCCATCCAAATCAGCCCAAGCCCAACCCAAGTGGTCAAAGACAACTTCTAACCCCAAAAATCAGGAGAGAGAGTGCATGCAAAGGGGTAGAAATGGGATTTTAAGAAAAAGAGGAGAGAGAAATGGGGATGAAGAGGAAGGGTGGCCACATGGCCACCCCTTCAGCTGCAATTCTCTGCCCAACACATGCTGGCCGGCCTCCTCTGATTATTCCAGAGAATTTTGGTAGCATGCTGGCCACATGGCACCCATGGTGACACAACCAAAGCTCAAACCGAGCTCACATTGGACTTATCTCTCCATACACCCCCTCTTAGCCCAAATTAGCCCCACCATCAGCTTCAAAGAGAGGAGAGGAGTGGAAATCGACTACTGGATCGAAGAAAACGGTTGAGAATCGTGATTTTGAGCAGGAGATCGCTGGAGCTAAACAACCATGGCCAACCGCCGCCAAACTCGCCGCCGCGCCGCCATACAGGTCCGTTTCACCTCACATCTACCCGTACTAGTTTCCTAGATCTATTAGGAGAGACATCTGGATCAAATGAGCCAGATACAAGGTGAGCTTTTTCATGGATTTTGGAATTTTGATGGAGTGCAAGTTCGCCGGAAACCGCCGCCTCCGGCCACCATTTCGCCGTCAAACGTTGGCCACCACCTCAACGGAGGTGGTGGTGGTGGTAGCCGGCCGTGGAGGCTAAGGGGTGGCCGGGAAATGAGGTTTGAAGGTGCTCCAGGTCGGGGCAATCTCGGCCCTCGGCTGGAGGAAGAAGATGAATGGATGCCCTCCATTATTGCTTTAAGATTCGTGCTTTATTAATATATTAAAGTTTAGTAATCTATCACACTTATTTCTGTATCTTGCGGGCCAATTTTAGGCCTCTGGGAAGACGATTCAGAAAACATGTTCAACATATAAAATGTAGCCCTAGGTCTTAAATTTAATTTGACATCCTAAAGTTGTAATTTGGAGGTGTAGGGCTCCCTGTAGAGCCATTCTACCAAGACTGGTCTTAGGCTAGAGCAGAATTTCAAAATGATGCCCAAGCCAAACTATTAATCCAAATGGCTCCAAATTTTGGGTGCATGCATATTTTGGGCATATATAGCCCATGCCAAAAATTGGGAATTTTTGGGAAACGTTTTCCTATAGTTTTATTCAAAATACATAAAATGAAATTAATGGAATGTTTGGAGTATTAGGGCTCCAAAGGGCCCCAAATTTTTGTGGCTTGTCCTTAAGGATGTTATAAATATATGTTTTAAATTTCATCAAGTTTGTACTAATGTATGGTGGGTAATCCCACATGCAAATGTTGGACACGTTTAGGCTTGGGGTGCCAATAGTAAATTTTGAAATTTTGAGTATTAGGCCCATTTGGATCATGCAAAATTTATGTAATTAATTTCAGTGGCCTATTAGGATGAGTTTTACCCCTCATTGAAATAATGGGATTTTTGGAATCAAAAATCTCATTATTTGGATTTATTGAATTAATAGGACTTTTGAAGAATAAATGTTGAAATTAGGTTTGTCACTTAGTTATTTCCCCAAATTTTGTCAAGGACAATATCATGACATGTTTAACTCCTGAAAATTTTTATGTCTCTTTTTGAGGAATATTGATAAGAGAAATGTGGAAATTACATTTTTGCCCTTATTTCATTTAATTTAAAATTAATGCAAATACTCAATAGAAAATTATGAAAAAAATTATTGATGACATATCTGAGTATAAATAACCTTGATTAAGTTTCTCAGTAATTTTGGATGAATCATAAATTTTTAAATCTTCATAATGTCATTTTGGTAAATTATTTAGAAATAAAAATTTATAGTCATTGTTACTTGAAAATTAGTGAAATTCTGTTTGTGGCACTCTTTTAACATTATGAGCTTGCTGTAAGTTTCTTAGAAGTTTTGGAAATGAATTCCTTATACCTCCTTTGAAAAATATCCAATATGTGACTTTTGAATTATTTAAGAGATAAATAGAATAATTGAAGAGAAAATTATAAAACTTGGCTGACAGTATTATCCTACCATTATACAACTTATGAAAATTTCTTGGGTCAGTGGGATCATAATTTATGACACTTCATGTGTAACTTGGCATAGGAAGTTAAGTAAATAAATTAATTAAGGGATTAATTGACCAAGGAAAATTATGAGAATCCATATGATAGTTCCATTAGTCCATACCACACTAGGATAAATAGTTAGGGGCAAGAGGCCCTAAGAATTGAAAGATTCCATTTTTGGGATAATGATAGGACATGGTCTGCATATAGCATAAATAGGTCATGCTTTAGGGGATTACCAGAGGATTGATTATCAGAAGAATAAGGGAGTGCAGTAGGAATAACCCCTGGTGGGTAGTATTGTCTTAGTGATGAGAGTAAAAGTGCAAGTCTTTAGGTAGCAACTGGATTGGAGGCCGGCGGAGGACCGTCGCCCTTCTGAGAACTTTCTAAGTCATTAGGATTACCAAAGAGTAATAATGAAAGCTGGGGATAAATTAAGGGTAGTTATCAACTAAAGAAAATATCCTTGCGAAAGGGAACTTTGGGCTTCATCCCATCTTGGTTCCTAGTGCCCCCGAGAGCCTTTCACCGGGTATACCCTGGGCAGTCCTGAGATTAACCTTAAATCACTAAGTATAATAACCCGTAGACAAGAGTAGTCTAATAGGTTAAGACATTTGTAGTACATTCTCACCCATGTAGGGTTGGAGAGTTTCATGGTATATGCTCACTCATGTAGGGTTTGAGGGAATTGGTATAAAGGCACTATTGTGCGTTCTCACCCGTGTTGGGTTTGAGGGATTCAGGACGGGTTTGGTCCTGCGAGCGGAAGACTCGGAATAAAATACTTGCATGTGCATAAATATAGTGGCGGGGCATGCGGTACTGGCCGTTCGTCACACCGATGGCAGTACGGTGCACCAGGCGGTTGTGAGGGTTAGAGGGGCTAGTGGGTTGTTTTACACTGCGGTCTGGAGGATGATCCCCGATAACGCACATCCGACCCAACAAGACTGATGGGTTGTCAGCAAAGTACGTACGCGAGACTCTAGAGTGCACCTTGGACATGTACAGAGGCATATGAGAGGGGTCTAAGGCTTGGTAGTGTGCATACCGATCTAGAAGTGGAGACGCCCGCTCCGCTGCTGCCGTAGCCACAATGGTGGTACCCAAGAGTGATGCTAGCTCTCAAAAAGTGGGAACTAAAGGTCTGTGATCACAGAGTCGTTGTGTGTGAGTTGCACTTGCCTGTGCATAAAATTGCATCATAACATTCATTCATATTATGTCATACACTTCATAGATCCTTATCATATAAACTAGTATGGGCTCTTTTATATGATAAGTTAAATTTCCTCGAAATCCTAACTTATATATTTGTATGGGCATTTATATAAGTTAGAATACTTTTGTGATGGTAGTATAGTGGTAGAATAGTTTTATTTCCATGCTCTTACTTTCTGTCCTTTACTTCTTTTACTAGTACTGCACTTTACTTACTTGTACTATATACTTAGAACTGCTAGAGTAGAATAGTAATACCTATTACAACTGCTAGTTAGTTCTTGTCACCTGCTTCCACTTTTGCTACCCCTTGTTGTCCTCCGCTTCATCCTCCCGCTCGGTGCCTAGGAGTTGCGGGGAGAGATGCGGAGGAAACGACTTAGTCTTTTTGACTAATGGTTGGTGACCATACTACTTTTAGGAGCCCGTGGAGATGGAGCGCCAGCACGTCGAGGAGACAGGACTTGAGGAGCAGATACCGCTACAGCAGGCTACTACCACTACTGTGCATCCTAAGGTGGGACGAGTTCTGATGTATTAGTATAACTTCCGCTTTTATTTGAGAGAGAGAGTTGATATGATGTACTGGGCATAAGCCCTTATTTCTCTTTCTTTTAGTACTCATTGTGGACTATGTTTATGTACCTTTCATTTCACATATATATGATATGTACTCTGTGACTTGTGGATTAGTAGATTTGTTACACTGCTATACTTCTTTTCTCATATTGGCTTATGTATATGATCGTAAAAGCCGGCAGAATCGGCGTGTTGCGGTGTCGACTAACCTGTGTGTTAGTGTCACCGTAAGACGACGGTTCTGGGCATAAGACCGGGTTGCCCTCCTTGGTAAGGGGGAGGGGGTCTTACAAACTCGCCCGAGTCCCAAAAAAGGGGGCTGACCGGTCTGGTTCCTGGCAACCCCACTCGCCGGATACGGGGTTGTACACGATCCCCGCTCTTTTTGAGCTTGGCAAAGCTCGGATTTCGGCGAGTGTGGGGGGAGCTAGAGAGAATCTTGGGGTGGGGCCCACCTGTGGTTATATATATACTCCTGCATACATGACGGACTCTTGACATTCCCTTTGCTCAAGCCCTGCCGAGATGCCGATCCCAAAGGAGATCCAAGAGCGGCTTGCCCGAGTTCGTCAGTCCTCTTTTGCTCGCGTAGCTGCCCTGACTGCGATTCCACTCGCCGTCCCGCAGGGTGGCTCGACCGAGCCCAACTCCGCCAAGAGGACGAAGCCGTTTCCTCCGGTGGCCGAGCCCATCTTTGACAACCTGAAGGCAGCCCTGGAGCATGGGGCTGGCTCGTACAATCTGCCTACCCTTGAAAAGGGCAAAAATATTGTTGACCTCTGCAACAGCCCGGACAGCCGGCTGGATGGCGTCGAAGGCACCACGCCGCGAGACTCCACGCCGCGAGCCAATAACGTACTTGGCGACTCGCAATTTAGAACCCCAGAGAATCGCCCCCGGGACCCGTCGCCCCCTTTGGGACCCTAGAGCTGGACTCGGAGAGGCCGAGCTCGCTTGTCCGCGCCCCTTCCCCTCAGCGACTTGCCGGGACCATGGGGGCAGGTGTTGAAGCCATCCCTATTCCGGGATTCGACCTCCTCTCGCCGGGAACGCGCCGCCCAGGCCGCAGGAAGGATCTAAGATTCGTCCCTCCACACACCTTATTGGAGATGCCGAGCTCGTCAGGTAAGCTTGGCCTTTGATTCTTGTCATGTGGTTTTCCGGGACACCTCCCCTTGCTGATGTTTTTGTCTTCACAGCTCTCCCCAGTCAATCCACGACCGAGGAGTCTTCGTGGACAACCCACTATTCCCCTCTCCCTTCCTCGAACTCGCTGGACTCTTATCTGGGCCCTGAAGTGGAGAATGACGAGCTGATGAGGAGGGGGGATCAAGATTTTCAAGAAGCTCGTGCGCGGCCTACGCGAGGTGCAGGAGGTCAACGAGGCGCTGTAGCGCGACTATTTGCGGCTTGCTGATGAGGTGAGGGCAACTCGGCTGGCGAGGTGATGTCTCCTTCCCGGCTTCTGGACGAGATCGACGACGGCCTCCTGACAGAGCAGCGGAACTCGGGGCGAATCCGCGAGTTTCTCCGCTCGCGGCAGTCTGGGGGGAGGGGGATGCGAGGGCGGGGTAGATAGAAGGTGGCTCCTTTGCCGAGCCAACCGGCACTCACCTCCTGGTCCCCCTCTACTCGCGTGCCTTGCTTTCTTATTTCTGTATGTGATTCCTGAAATAACTTTGAACATTTTTTAGACCAGTGTCTGGTATTCGAATAATGGTATATGCATTACTTTATATCTAACTCGGCATGGGATGTGATGCGTCAGAAGTCGGCGGACTGGGGTTGGCAAGCTGGGATGGCGAGCTGGGCCGATTGGACAGCTTGGCCCCAGATTTCTTTTTCTATAAATAGCCCCCCCCACTAACCACGTACAACCGCCTTAATTGCTTGCTTTCTCTCTTCTTCCCCCCTTTTCTTTTCGTACTCGCTCTTCAACCCCTTTCGTGAGCATGGGCAAGACTAACCCCGATGCCGACGGGCGCTCCAAATGCGCCCAGCACTTCAGCGATTACTGTTTCTTTGAGGGGAATACAAGCGAGGCGGAGCTCGCCGAATTCATCGGCGACCATGTCCCGCCCGGCTTTGAGGCGCACCGACCGAGGGAAGGGGAGGCCATCAACACCTTTTACAACGATGAGATCGCCTTCCCCATCTCGCATTTTGAGGTGGGGTTGCGCCTACCCCTCTGGCCGGAAGTCCGCCAGATCCTGAAGTATTACGGCGCGGTACCCGCGCAGCTTAACTCGAACGCCATCGCCATGATGGTGGCATTCTCCTGCTACGTCCGCCGAGAATAGATATAGTTCAACCTGTCCATGTTCAGGAAACTCTTCTCCTACAAGGCGACTCCGAATGGGGTTGCCTATTTCAGGGGCTCGCTCATCAAGGTTCGCGAGATCGCGAACAAACACCACAACTGAATGACCAAGATCGCCTTTATCAAGGGTGATCTCGGCAACATCCCCTACTCGCCCCAACAAAAGGGCGAGGGCGTCTACCGCCCGCCGACTGTGTCCGGCAACGATACCGAGCTCCACAAGTTCTTCCTCCACAAAGACTTCGAGGTCGCCTTCCTGTGAAGGGGCCTCTACTCGTTCCGCCCTGTTCTGCCCGGCGAAGGTATTGTCATCTTTCTCATTGCTCAGTTTGTTATATCATCATGGAAATTTTCGAAGTATTTTCACGCAGGCGAACAGATGATCCCCGTGAACCCGCCATTCGCGGACTCGGGGTTATATGCGGACCCTCTGGCTCGCGAGAGGGCGGCGGCGGCGGCTTGCCGAGACGAGGCGGCTTCCTCCAGACACTCCTCCAGCAAGAGGCGACCTGAGTATGCGGGGTCGAGCCCGCCCCATCGTCAACCACCACCAAAGAGAATGAAAAGGGCAATGGTGGTCCCTCGGGCGAGCCATCATAAACAACAACAAAGCCCCAAGTACATGAGCTCGCCCGAGGTCATTCCAGATGCGTCGCCGAAGAGCTCGCTCAAGGAGATCACGAGCTAGGGGCAGAGGGGTGGCGAGACCTCTGCCCCCCTGCCGTGAAGAAGGTGGCTCGCGAGCCCGCCATGCCGAAGGAAAACCCCCTCTTCGGCTTTGGGGGGAGGTGGAAGGACTCGTCTGGCGAGCACATGGTCCAGTGGGACGCGCTGGCCCACCGAGTCTCCATCTCCACCCTCCACCCCTCTTGGGCTGACCGCGAGCTCTCCACCGGTCACGCCTATACACTCGGCTTCGGCCTCTATGGCCGCGAGGACGCCGAGGCCTACAAGGGCATGACCCTGCGGCAGCACGACCATTAGGGTATGCAGGCCCACATGCGGGCCATGGAGTTCCACCATATGATGGTCCACTGTAGCTTTAATCTCAGCAACCATCTCCAAAAAGTCGAGCAGGCATGCGACGTCGCCAAGGATAAGGTCGTCGACCTGGCGATGCAGCTCGGCATTGTTGAGAACCTTCTCTCCCAAGCCGCCGGCGGACTGGTAAGCATCAGGCTGCTTCCTTTCCTTTGTACTTAAAAATTTCCGCCCTCATAAATGTTTTTTTGTTCTTCAGGATGCCGAGGCTGCCGGGGAGTTGCGGACTCGCATTGCCGGGCTGGAAGACGAGAATGGCCAGCTGCATGCCCGTCTTGCCGAGCTGGAGGGGGCGAACGCGAAGCTGAAGGAAGAGAACACGAGCCTCAGTCGCGAGGTCCGCCGCCAAGCGGAGATCTTCTTCCCAGCTCGCGACGTCGAGCCCACCTTCCCGTACAAGAGCCCGAGGATCTTTGGCGAGGCCGACGTCGCTGAGAGGTTGTGGGTCAACTCAATCCAGACCGTCGAATGTACCCTCCAGATGATGAAGGATATAGGAGTGCTGGTGGAGGGCTGCGAGGAGATCTCGGTCTGGGACCTCATGCCGAGCATGTTCCCGGCAACGCCGCCCAGCGAGAAGGAAGATAGCCTTGACGTGCTCTTCGAGAAGGGCTTCCAGGACTTGCCCGGTGAAGGGGGGAGGATCGCCAGTCCGGCGAGGGGGACAAATGATGATATCTTATTTTCTTCTTGTTTTGTAATCTCACCGAGGCGAGCTCCCCCTGTAACTATCATTATTTAATTGAATGCATTTTTGATGTGATCTTGTCTATTTCTTCCATTTTTTTCTGGGTTTCCTTGTTGTGTTCGGCTTGCTCACGAGCTCTTCCCCTGGCGACCTCACGTAGACAGATTTTTCGATTAGGATGGTTGTTAATACTCACTACCGAGAGTAGACCTTGAGAGCTCACCAATCTTCAGACGATCTGGGGGTGGACTACTCGCTGCATTTGGCGAACAACCCCCCAGCTCGCTCGCAAGCTGCCTACCTTTTTACCAATATAAGACCAAAATCAAAAAATTTTACAAGTGAAACTGAGAAGGGGTGAAGCGTCCTGCTAGAACCCGCATCCCTTTAGCGAGATCCAAGTGCCCGACTCGCCACCCTTCTGCCGAGACCGAGCTGAGCTGACTAGTCTTGACTCGCCTATGAAGGGTTTTTCCCCCTGTTTTTAGGAAAAATTCCCAACTTCCTGGATAACATATGTAGAGTATAGGACTTCCCCGAGTGACATCCAGCCCTGCTAGCTAAGTGAGAGCCTGACAGCGGGATCTGCTCGGGGTCCAGGTAGACACCATCGAGTAACATCTTGCCCTGCCAGCTAGGTGAGAGCCTGACAGCGGGATCTGCTCGGGGTCTGGGTAGACACCATTGAGTGACATCCAGCCCTGCCAGCTAGGTGAGAGCCTGACAACAGGATCTGCTCGGATTCCAGGTAGACACCATCGAATGACATCCAGCCCTGCCAGCTAGGTGAGAGCCTGGCAGCGGGATCTGCTCGGGGTCCGGGTAGACACCATCGAGTGACATCTAGCCCTGCCAGCTAGGTGAGAGCCTGGCAGTGGGATCTGCTCGGGGTCCGGATAGACACCATCGAGTGACATCCAGCCCTGCCAGCTAGGTGAGAGCCTGACAGCGGGATCTGCTCGGGGTCCGGGTAGACAACATCGAGTGACATCCAGCCCTGCCAGCTAGGTGAGAGCCTGACAGCGGGATCTGCTCGGAGTCCGGATAGACACCATCGAGTGACATCTAGCCCTGCCAGCTAGGTGAGATCCTGACAGCGGGATCTGCTCGGGGTCCGGGTAGACACCATCAAGTGACATCCAGCCCTGCCAGCTAGGTGAGAGCCTGGCAGCGGGATCTGCTCGGGGTCCGGGTAGACACCATCGGGTGACATCCAACCCTGCCAGCTAGGTGAGAGCCTGGCATCGGGATCTGCTCGGGGTCCAGGTAGACACCATCGAGTGACATCCAGCCCTGCCAGTTGGGTGAGAGCCTGATAGCGGGATCTGCTCGGGGTCCTGGTAGACACCATCAAGTGACATTCAGCCCTACCAGCTAGGTGAGAGCCTGACAGCGGGATTTGCTCCGGGTCCGGGTAGACACCATCGAGTGACATCCATCCCTGCAAGCCAGGTGAGAGCCTGGCAGAGGGATCTGCTCGGGGTCTATCGAATGAATACTTCACCCTATCGTACGAGTTACTGCAGCACAATTGACACATCAAGAGGCTTTATTAAGAGTAAAACATCACTTACACATTCTCAAGGATAAAAACGTTTCAGGTCGTCACCGCTCCAGGTGAGACTTAGGGTCTCGCCCTCCATATTTTGGAGTCGATACCCTCCTGATCTCAATGTTTCTTCGACAATGTATGGGCCTTCCCAGTTGGGGTTGAGCTTCCCCACGGTTGCCGACCTTCCTGCTGCATCCACCTTTTTCAAGACCAAGTCCCCCTCCGTAAATTGTTTGACTCTGACGTGCTTGTTGGAGTACTTAGTCATTCTCATCTTTACTTCTTCTTATCGGATGGCGAAAAGGTCACGCAGCTCCTCCACCATATCCAGGGAGAGCCGTAGCTCTTCCTCATTCTCAACCTGCCATTCTTCGCTGCCTTCCCCGGTCGTGACCACCCGGGGCGTTTGAACTTCAAATTCTATAGGGAGTACCACCTTACATCCATGAGAGAGTTTGAAAGGGGTCTCGCCTGTGGCTGTGTTGGGGGTGGCCCTCAGGGCCCAGAGAACCGAGAGAAGTTGCTCCACCCAACTCCCTTTCAGGTTCTCTACTTTCTTCTTTAAGAGGTTTACAATAATTTTGTTTGCCGCCTCCACCTGTATGTTTCTCCTGGGGTGGTGGACAGAGGCAAACCTGAGGTCGATCCCGAGCTTCCCGCAGAAGCTGGTGAATTTTGTGCTGGCGAACTGAGGCCCGTTGTCCGTGATAATGACCTGGGGCAGCCCATGGCGGCAGATGATCTCCCCCCAAATAAATTTCCTGATGACCTGGGAAGTCACCTTGGCCAGCGCCTTCACCTCCAACCACTTAGAGAAATAATCAATCATCACAAACAGGAACCTTCTTTGCCCACTGGCCTGGGGGAACGACCCAACCAAATCCATCCCCCAAATTGCAAAGGGCCAGGGGGCTGTGATGCTCTTGAGGCGCTGGGCCGGTTGTAGCTGGAGGAGGGCAAACATCTGGCATTTGTGGCACCTCTTCGTGAATTCCGCTGCATCGCGGCCCAGGGTGGGCCAGAAATACCCTTACCTGACGATCCTTCTTTCCAGGGTCCGACTCCCAGAGTGACTCCCACACTCCCCGGAGTGGACTTCTTCCAAGATTCTTTGTGCTTCCCCCTCGGCCACGCAACGAGCCAACATTCCCGAGAGAGCCTTCCTATACAACTGCCCGTCCTAGAGGAGATAGTACGCCGATTTGTACCTGAGCCTTTTCTTATCCATCCCATCTGAATACTCTCCTGTGGAGAGGAAAGTCGTGATCGGATCCATCCACGAGGGCGTTGTTCTATCTCCATCAACTCTCCTTCTTCGATGTAAGGGCGGAATAGATCGGTGATGGTACCCCCACCTGGGGACCATGCTTCGCTAGCTGATCGACCTGCTCGTTCTCCTCCTGGGGCACGTGTCGGATGGAAAAAGTTTGGAACGTGCCGACGACCCCCTTTACTTTGGTTAAGTATAGTCGTAGGGTAGGCTCTCTTGCCTCAAACTCCCCGTTGATCTAGGAAGCTACCACCATTGAGTCAGTGAGGACCTCCACATCCAACACTCCTAGTTCCCTGGCCAGGCGCAACCCTGTTATCACGACCTCATGCTCGGCATGATTGTTAGTGATGGGGAAGTGCACCACCACTGTTTGCTCAATTCTAGTTCCCTGGGGGCTTTCCAAAATCACCCCCACACCCAGGGAATGCCTCCCTGAAGCGCCATCTATCTTCACCTTCCATGGAGTTGGACGAGTGAGCTCTTCCTCCGCCATCTCAATTACATAATCGGCCAAAAAGTCGGCCATCGCTTGGGCCTTGATCGAGAAAAGGGGGACGAAAGAGATGTCGAACTCGCTCAACTCTACCGACCACTTGGCCAACCTGCCTGAATGCTCCACCCCCTCGAAGATGTTGCGGAGGGGATGGTCAGTCACCTCGGATGGAGTGTGCCTGGAAGTAGGACCGAAGCCTCCGGGCCGAGATGATTAGGGCGAAGTCCAGCTTTTACAAAATTGGATACCGAAGCTCGGCTTTCCTCAGGACCCGACTTACATAGTATATGAAGAGCTGCCTCTTCCCCTCTTCACGTACCGGGACAGAGCTCAAAGCCTCCGCTCAGACCCTGAAATACAAAATAGGTCCTCCCCTCCTTTGGCCCTTGGAGCAACGGAGCCTGCGTTAACTGCATCTTAAGAGCTTGGAATGTCTTCTCTCACTCCTTGGTCCACTCAAATTTTTGCCCCCCCTAATGTTTTGAAGAAGGGGGTGCACTTCTCCCTGGCCCGGGAGAGGAACCTGCTTAACCCTGCTAGTTTCCCTGTCAATCGTTGCACCTCCTTAGAATTCCGTGGTGACCCCAGCTCCAAGATAGCCTTGACCTTATCAGGATTTGGTTCGACCCCTGCGGGAGTGAGGTGATGCACCAAGAACTTTCCCCTGCTAGCCCCGAAGGCACATTTCAGGGGGTTCAACCGCATCTTATACTTGCGCAGGGTGGCGAAGGTTTCGTCCAAGTCCCAAAGGTGAGAGTCCATATCCTGACTATTGATCATGAGGTCGTCCACGTACACCTCCAGGTTCCTCCCCTTTTGTTCCCTGAAGACCCTGTCCATCATCTTTTGGTAGGTCGCCCCTGCGTTCTTCAGCCCAAATGACATCATTTTATAGCAGTAGCACCCATCCCCCGTGATGAATGAGACGTCCTTGACGTCCGGGGGGTGCATCCTGATTTGGTGGTAACCTGAAAATGCATCTAAAATGCTCATTACAGAAAAACCGACGGCTGAATCAACTAGCGCGTTGATCCGAGGCAAGGGATAACATTCCTTAGGGCACGATTTATTAAGCAAAGAAAAGTTGATATACATATGCCACCGACCGTCTCCTTTTTTAACCATGACTACATTGGAGACACAGCCGAGGTATTGGATTTCAGATACGAAGCCGGCCTTGAGAAGTTTTGCCACCTCCTCCCTGATGGGCTCGGCCAGCTTGTCCACAGTGGACCTCTTCTTCTGCTGGATGGGGCATGTTCCCAGGTCCAGGTTGAGGTGGTGGAAAGCCACCTCCACGTCAACCCCCGACATCTCCGCGGCGCTCCATGCGAAGATGTCCACGTTCTTCTGGATGCACGCCAACATCCTGCCTCCAAGGGTGAGAACTTCCAGCTCCACCACCTCTTATACAGCCTCCACCCTGGACTGCTCCCCCCATTCTCCGATGTCCCTCTCCTCTGGGATGAAGACCTCCGCCTCCACTTCTTCCTCCACAGCCATTGTCTCTGCCAACTCCTCCCGGTCTCCTCCTGCCACCTCTATCTCGATACCGCTCTCCACCTCCATCTCCTCCCTGCTAGCCTCATGCTTTATTTCCTCCATTCTCCACTCCATATCCTCAGCTCACTCCTGTCAAAAGATGGAGTTCACGGCGGTGACGTAACACTCCTTTGCTACTTTGGGGTCACCCCGGACCCAGACCTGGATCCCCTCGACATTAAACTTCAAGCATTGGTGGAATGATGAGGGGACGCAGCGAAAGGTGCTGATGAGGGGCCTCTCGAAGATTGCGCTGTAGCTGCTGGAGGCATCCACGATGACAACCCTGCAGTTCCGGGACTACCCCCCCCCCCAGGGTGACATGGAGCCCCCACTCCTCCTTCTACCTCCTTCCTCTCCCCCGAAAACCCAAACAAGGGCCTATCCAAGGCCAATACCCTCTTCGCCTCCACCTTTATTGCGTCGAATGCCTTCTTAAAGATGACGTTGACGGAGCTTCCGTTGTCGATGAGGATCCGAGTGACGGTGAAATTTTCGATAGCTATCTGGATGACCAACGCATCGCAGAAGGGATCCTCATGATCTGGCATATCACTCCTTGAGAAGGTAATCTTCTCCTCCGGGGGTGGGGTCTGGGATGTGGAGCCAACGCTTCGACGATACATTGTGTGGAGGCTTGCCCTCCGAGAAGCCTCAACCCCCACCCCCCATGAATCACTCTGATCCCTCCTCGGGTCCCGACGTCCTCCCGGTCTTCACATCGATCCTCCTCCACCCGAGGTAGGACCTCCTCAATCCTCACCTCCTGGCGCCCCTGTTGCCGCTGTTGCTCCCTGTTTCCCCTCATCTCGAGGAACTCCGAGCATGTGGACGTAGCGTGCGCTTCCTCTTGATGGAAGTTGCAGTAGGGAAACTCCACCCTTACTTCTCTCCTCCTCCTCCATACTGCTCTCCTCCTCTCCCCCATGACTATGGTCATAGCCTGGTCTTGATTGGGGAGTGGAGGTCTCTGTGCCTGCCTCCAACCCGGGGGGTGGAACTGATCCTGGCCCCCCTGGTGGTGGTCCCTCCCGTGGTATCCTCTTCGTGGCCTCCGGTCTTGCCACTCAGGCCTCCAGCCCAATCGACGGTCTGGCTCCTGACGCTCCCAGCTGGGCTGCTACTGTCCCTGGAGCTGCCTCTGCTCCCTCTGCCGGGGCTCGACTCTCCTCTCCTCCTCCCCTCTTCCGCCTCTCGGCTCCTTCTCTTCCTCTGTGGCCCACCTGGCCAGCTTCCGGGCAAACTCCGGATTCGACGCCTCCCCGTCAACTTCTCTTACCGCCCTCTCAATCAGCTCCTCATAGGAGGGGGGGGGGAACCCTCTTCAACTCCATCCTGAAGAAACCCTATTGCAGCCGTAGGGTGGAAGCCATCATCAGGCTGTGACCCGACATCTCCTGGACCTGGGTGACCCCTAGAACCGGTCAACATAGCTCCCCAAGGTCTCATTCACCCCCTGCTTGATGTGGAACAGGGATTCCGACTCCTTCTTCCTCCTTTTCGAGGTGGTGAACCTCAACATGAACCCCCGTCGCAGGTCCTCGAAGTAGTAGATGGATCTAGCCGGCAACTGGTGAAACCACTCCCTCGACTTCTCCTTGAGGGTGATGGCAAAGAGTCGACACTTGAACCCATCTGACATATGTCGGATCGAAACCACGTCCTCAAACCATTGGACGTGTTGGACCGGGTCCTCCTTCCCAGTATAGTAGGACATTTCGAGTTCCCTGAACCCCTCCGGAACCGGGGCAGAAGAAACCAACTCGCTAAAGGGGCTTCCCCCCTACTGGGCGAGCTGGCGCATCTCACTGCCCCAACTCGCTGATTCGGCCTTCACTTGCTGAGCTGGGGAAGAGCACGTGCCCGGGGAGCTCGCATCCCCTTCCTTCCTCGACGACCTCCTTCCCAGCTCGCCTGTCGGGGGCATCCTCACCCAGAGATGGGACGACAGCGATCTGGGTAGCTGGGGTCGAGCACTCGGCCCGCGCGCCGAGTGCGAACTTAACGAGGCCAAGCACCTCGTTCCTGAAGTCTTCGAACATTCCCACCGTGGCCAGAGGTGGAGACGGCGGCAAGTCCGACCTGTCAGATCCTTGTCCTCATGTCATCGAGCTCGCTAAAGATTTTCTGTACTGACCACTCTCCACGCTCACCGCACCAAAATGTTGAAACTGAAAACTCAGTCTCTTGTGGAGTTCACCCTTGGGGAAGAGGAGATCGCGCACCTAGTTCTCTCCTACATGCAAAATAACAAAGGAAGCAGGGAAGAACTGACCCAAGGGATCGGCGTGGAGGACCCACCACACACCCAGAATATCTTAGAGCGCTTCCCATCCTTAGCCAAAGGCCAAGATAAGGTAACCTCAGAAAGCGCTTAGAAGATCAAGGAACAAGTGGGCATAAGAAGCATGCTTTCTGAGGTACCGTTTGGGTCCTATTTATAGATTTCTGAAAATGACATGCAAATAGCCAACCTCCGCTGTACTGAATGGCTATGTGCAGTCTAGGTTGGCCTGCCAACAGCATAACTCCGCTGTTTTAAAAGGCTATGGGCAGGCCAACGGGGGAAAATGGTAAAAATACATCATAGACCAATGAGCGAGTAGCCCTCAACAATCTCTTCTCGGCAAGGGTGGTGTTGGGTATTGTATCCACATTAACCCAGATTTGATGAAGTCACCCTTGAACTAAGATGAATTAAGTTGTATTTGATGCTTTGGTCGAGTTATGTGTCTGCAGGACTCTAATGGCAAGTGTAGACCAATATCAGTCTACAAGGGTCACCAAACACAGGACCATACAATGTAATCCCTCATTGTGTGATCCAAGGTGTTGACTCATGTGTAGTCTCTCTATTGGGATACACTTCATATTCAAGCACTAGGACTATTTGGAAAAGACTTGATGCTGGTCTCACCAAAGAGAAGAGAATTCTGTCAAAGAGAATTTACTAAGTGTTTTACTCGAGTAGTTCTATACCTACTCGAGTGAATAGCTTAGTTTATACTCGAGTAAAATTATTCTTACTCGAGTAAGTTTGTTAGATCCCGAGTAGTCAAGTTATGGCTCTCGAGTAGTTAAGACAACTACTCGAGTAGTTTCCCACTTATTCTCGGGTTTATAGATTTTCTTCTCCAGATATATTCTAAGTAAATTACTCGAGTAGTTTATACTTTCTGTCTCGAGTTACAAAAGTATGCACCTCGTGTAATTTCTATTTACTCGAGTAGTTAAGTCATGTACTCGAGTAGTTCATTTACTACTCGAGTAGTCCAGTATTTATACTCGAGTAACCAAAACTTCTTCCCTCAGAATTTCTCTAAGTCAAGTACTCAAGTAGCTACTTCCATATACTCGAGTAGTTCTTATTCACTCGAGTAGTTCATCTTCACTACTCGAGTAGCCCAGAATTCCAGTTAAGAAAATGTTCTAAGTCCCTGACTCGAGTAGTTCATCTACCACTCGAGTAGCTTATTCTCATTTACTCGAGTAGTATTTCTTGTACTCGAGTAGTCTAACTCCACTTCACGTGTAATTCCTTAAGTACTCGAGTAAGTCTTTTTGGCACTTGAGTAGCTGATCAACTTCTCAATTTTCTTCATAAATATACTCGAGTAGTTTTCTTCAGGTTACTCGTGTAACTGTCTCTAAGTACTCGAGTAGTCATCTTTATCTCTCTAGAGTAGTTCTGTAAAGTACTCGAGTAGTCACTTCTTCACTCGAGTATGTCACTTCAGTTTTCTGAAATATTTCGTTAAGTCCAGATTAATAAATTCCTTAACGAGCCTTGACGTGATTGGTCCACGCGTACCTCATTATGAATTAATTATGACAGATTATCACCGATCCTATATAAGGTCTTGTTAAACCCTAAGAAGAAGAATCAGAAGTTTTTGCAGCCGAATTTTTTTAAGTTTTTTGTTCCTCTCTCTCTCTCTCCAAGAAGCCGCCACCGTCGATTCTCATTCGGCTAGGGTTTTCATTTTCAGATGATTTAGATTAAGAAGGTTTTACAGATCGAGATTGCCGCACCGCTCTTCATCTTCTATTTGATCGTGTGAAACCAAGAAGATCCAGATCTGATTTTGCCGAGATTTTCTTCACCTCTCTGATAAAGCCGCAAGTCTATAAGAAGAAGATCCTGGCCAATTACTTGCAGTTCTGATAAAGATTCATTGTTTGTATTTCATACACATTTTATTTCATTCCTGTAGGAGAGTTTTTCTCTGAGTGTAGGAGCATTTGACTCCGAGATTGTCGGAAGTTTCATCTTCTGAGTGTAGATCCGCTTTGTGGATCGAGATTGTAGGAACGTTGTTCCGAGGCGTAGGATTGGTTTTTCAATCTGAGATAGTGGAGTAGCCGAGTCTAGTTTATTGCTAGATCGGTGAGGGAAATTGGATGTACCCAAGATTGGAGAACCACTATAAATCTTACTTCATCTGTGATTGATTGGTAGATAGTTCTGTGCATAGATCTAACTTTTTATTGCGCAAAAAGACGCACATCTCACCTATTCACCCTCCTCTAGGTGATTTAGGCAGACAACTAATAACTTTCAATTAGTATCAGAGCCAGGTTGATCATTAAAAGGTTAACACCTTGATCAGATCTTTCTATAGTTGTCTTTTGAGATCTACCAAACATGGACAAGGCTAAAGATTTTGCCAAGCTTCCTTTGTGCACCAAGAATAACTTTCCCATGTGGAAAAAGAGAATCAAATTCTTTATGGAAGCTGTGGATCCGAGGATCTTCATGATAGTTGAAGAAGGTCCTTACATTCCCATGATAATCTCCACAATAGATCCAACCAAGAAAGTTCCAAAGAAACTAATGGATCTAGATAAGGACGAGATTGCACTTGTGTCATTAGACAAAAAGGCCAAAAACATTATATCAAGTGCAGTCGATGACTCCATGCTGCAAAACCTGATCCACTGCCAGTCTACAAAGGAGATGTGGCAGTCTCTAGTTACCTTGATGGAAGGTACAGAAGAAGTGAGTGATGATAGAAGGTCCCTTCTAAATCAAAAGTATGAAGCTTTCCAACAAGGAAACAAGGACACTATTGCTGACACATTTGAGAATTTCTTCAAGATAGTAAATGGCCTAAGGGTCTATGGCAGAGTCTTCACTAATGGCGAATTAAATGACAAGTTCTTGAGATCCCTAACTAAGGAATGAGATAACAAGGTCTGTGTCATCAGGGAGTTTGGAAAACTAGCCGAGACAGACCCATAGAATCTCTTCGGGAAGCTTATGTCATATGAGCTTCAACTTAATACCAGAAAGGCTGAAGAAGAGAAGAGTATGTCTGCATTCAAAGAGAAGTTTGTTGCTTTAAAGGCAGAAACCTCAAAGAAGTCAAAGGTTGTTCCTCCTGCTCCAGCTCAAGAAGTAAGTGAAGAAGAAACATCGGAGCCAAGTACCTCAGGCTCTGAGCTATCTGAAGGAGAGTTCTCACTACTCTCACGACAGTTCAAGAAATTCTTGAACAAGAAGAAGCACTGGAAAGGCAAGGATGCCTCTTATATAATACCACGACGTGATGGTGATCGTCAAAGAAAAGGCTCAAGTAGCCTCGACAGGTATACTCCTAAACAGAACAAACATATTTCTACTGACATCATTTGCTACTGCTGTAATAAGCCAGGACACGTCATTGCTGACTGCCCCCATAAGAAGAAGGAGGGTGGAAGAAGAGAGGAAAAGAAGTCCTCATACAACAAGAAGAGGACAAAGAAGAGCTTAATAGCCAAAAAGGGCAAGACTATTAGTGACTCTGACTCATCAGAGTCGAGTGAAGAAGAAGAAGCCTATTTTGGGCTTATGGCTCAAACATATGACAAACAAGAGCCCCAGTTGACTGGGAAGGTAAACTCTCACACTCCTCTTTCAGAATCTGAAGCTTCTGAGCAAGCATCGTGAGGACAGCTCTTCTGACGATGAGTCTGAACTCATGGCCCAGTACAAGGACTTGATCATGGCTTACGACAAATGTCGCCGAGTCGTGAAAACCCAGGCTAAAGAGATAAAATCTCTTAAAGCTGAAGAGAGCATCTTGAGAGAGGAAGTCACCAAGACTGACTCAATCAAAGAGAACTTCAATAATGCTATTGAAGAATACAACAAAGCTCTTGAGCACCTTGATCTAAAAGAGAAAATCATCAAAGAGTTGGGAGAACAACTTGCTGTTGAGAGAAAACTTGTTGAAAGTTTCTCGAAGCCTAAGACTGTTCTTCCATTCGTTGCTGAATTCTCAGCGAAGACCAAGGGTGCTGGATTAGGCCATGAAGAAGCTCCTAACAAATCTTCTAGGAGAAATAAGGCCCAACGGAAGAATAAGGCCGCCAAAAAGGCCTTGGCCAAAGAGAAGGGGAAAGCCCCTCAAGATCAGACCTCTTTCAAAAAGGTCATATTTCCCTCAAATAAGTTTGATCTTGACTCATCCTACGGACACTTTGCTAGGCCTACCTATGTAGAGCCAAAGTCCCGTTATCAAGGATGGACTCGCCCCAGAAATTTGGTGAAAGTGTCTTTAAGGCACCTTATGAAGAAGTGATTCTTCAGATCTATGACCCTTTCAATCATGCTCATAACTTCAATAAAGCACCAAAGGCAAAGCCCGTTGTGGAAAAACCAATAAAGGAGAAGAAATCATGTGATTGCCATCATCATGAAGCTTCTTCTTTCAAGAATGCTGCCCCTGCCAGACCACAACTTCAAAAGGTCAAGCAGGAGAACATAAGGCAAAGATACAATAGATTTAACTGTTGGTGCTGGGGCAAAATTGGTCACTTTACCATCGATTGCTGGTTTAATCCCAGAAATGATGCAACCCCACATGTTGTCAATATGAGAAAGACCACTCCTAATGCTAATATTCGTAGGGGGAGTGTTCTAACCCGAGACCGAGGACCCAAACATATTTAGGTTCCTAAGGCAAACTGATTGTGACTGTAGGTATGTCCAAATGCCACCAAAACACCAATCTGGTATTTGGACAGTGGATGTGTTGGGTACATTGGTCAAATGTACCTGATTTGAAGAAGCCTCACCTAACTCAATGATATACATCATAGTGTATTTGATGTTTGTTTGAGTTACTTGTGCAGGTTAGGAATACACTGGACTGAAGCTAAAAATTTCTAAGTCCATGTGTCGACACCCAGAGGGAAAGTGTCGACACTTGAGAAAGCTTGTGTCGATACCCAGACAAGCAGTGTCGACACTTGGAGTCATTGTGTCGACACCTGGGAAGAAGAGTCGACACCAGTCAGGAAGTGTCGACACTTGGAGCTGTGTCGACACTCAGTGAAGAAGTATGCAGAAAAGCTGTGTCGACACTTAGCAGAAGTGTCGACACCTAGAAGAGCTGTGTCTACACCAGAATGTGTCGACACTTGGAGCTGTGTCGACACTCAGCAAAAGTCTGCAGAATCTAAGTACAAGTGTCGACACTCAACACAATGTGTCGACACTATGCTGAAGAGTCAGTATTTGAAGTAAGTGTCGACACTCAACACAATGTGTCGACACTATGCTGAAGAGTCAGTATTTGAAGAAAGTGTCGACACTCAGCACAATGTGTCGACACACAACCAGAAGAGTCAACACTTGAAGAAAGTGTCGACACCCAGCACAATGTGTCGACACTTAATTGAAGACTCTACACTTGAAGAAAGTGTCGACACAAGGAGCTGTGTCGACACTTAGCAAAGAACAGAAAAGTTACAAAATATTCTAAGTACAAGTGTCGACACTAAAGGAATGTGTCGACACTCAGCTGAAGAAACAAAAGTGAAGACTTGTGTCGACACCAAGAAGCAGTGTCGACACTTGACAGTTTCAACACATGAAGATGTGTCGACACAAAGAACATGTGTCGACACTTAGAAGAATACAGTTAAAGAATGAAGTACAAGTATTTGTGTCGACACTCAATTTCAGTGTCGACACATGCAGAAGAATCTGTGTCGAGACATACAAGGAATTGTGTCGACACCTTGTAGACTTGTGTCGACACTTACACAACATGTGTCGACACTTAGTCTATAAGTGTCGACACTTAAGAACAGAAAGTCTCGACACTATCTGACAGTTAGGAAATTTCAAGAAGTGACTGGTTGACATGACAGCTGCCGATCCAGCCGGTCTACATCAACTGTCAGAGATATCAGAAGTCTGTTATAAACCGGACCAGCCGGTTACCATGAAGGAAGCCTATAAATAGGCACCCATAGTTTACAGAATCTGATTGATAGAAAGATTGATCAAGTGATATAGAAGTAGTTGAAAAAGTTTTGACAGAGAGAGTTCAGATCTTTGAAAAAGTGGTATATTGAAGTATCAACTCAAGAAGATCTTGCTGTGCATCGGCAGATCTAAGAAGTTGGAGAGAGAGAGCTCCAACTAAGAATTCAGTCTTTGGAACTAAGGCTGAGAAGAAGAATTCAGAGTCATCTGGATTTCAAGAAGCAGAGGTCAAGGAACAACTGCAGAAGATTCAGACTAATTCAGTTCTAATCAAGAAGCTTTGAAGGAAGCTAAGTCAGTTTGGATCTAACTGAGTTCTTCCAAGAACTCTTCAAGAATCTCTCAACTCCTCTCTTATTTTCTGAGTTGTAGAGTTAGCTATTGAACTTTCTATTTTAACTTGTAGGATCCATTGGATCTGAGAGAATTGTAAGCCTATATTATAAAGGCTGAGGGTAGGGCTTGATTGCCTGAGTGTAGGAGTTGAAGAACTCTGAGTGTAGGCCTTAATTGGCTGAGTGTAGGCCTGGGTGGCTGAGTGTAGGCCTTTTGGCTGAGTGTAAGGCTTTGGGCCTGAGGTAGGAACCTAGTTGGGTTCTGAGTTAGTGGAGAAGTTTGGCCGAATCTAGTACACTGCTAGATAGGCGAAGGGGGAAAGTGGATGTACCCAAAGATTGGGGAACCACTATAAATTAGTGTGTCTGCTGTGGTGTGCTGAGCTGTGCTGTGAATTGACTGTTAGATTTCTGTAATTGCTGTTAGTTGTAATAATCTGTGAAATAACTGTTGAGCTGCCAACAAAATTGTAAAAAGGTTTAGGTCACCTATTCACCCCCCCTCTAGGTGTTTAGGTACCATATCTTTCAAGTGGTATCAGAGGGAGGTTCCTCAAAAAGGACTAACTGTCTGAGGAGATCCAGTTTGGCAGATTCAGTATAAGTCAGAACACAGTTTCAAGAAAATCAAGAAACATGGGCTCTTCAGAGAATCACAAGGAATTGGGTTCAATGAAACTGCCCATATGCAGAAAGAGATTTTTGGAATCTGGAAAGAAAGGGTAAGGCTGTTCATGGAGGCCTCTGACCCTAGGATCTACATCACAGTCAAAGAAGGGCCTTATGTGCCCATGAAGATTTCAGTCTTGGATGCTACACAGAGAACTCCAAAGGATTTTTCTGAGATGACCAAGGATGAGATTGTCCTAGCTACAATGGACAAAAGGGCACAGAACATCATAGTTAGTGCAATTGATGATGCCACCTTCCAGAACCTTATTCACTGTAAAACAGCAAAAGAAATGTGGGATACTCTCATTGTCTACATGGAAGGTTCTGAAGAAGTAAGACAAGATAGGAAGTCCTTGCTTAATCAAGAATATGAGAGCTTTAGACAAGGAAGAGGAGATAGCATCACTGAATGCTACAAGAAATTTTATAGAATTGTTAATGAACTCATGTCCTATGGAAGAGAGTTCTCTAACTATGAATTGAATGATAAATTCTTAAGGTCCCTAACCAAAGACTGGGACACTAAGATCTGTGCCATCAGAGAAATGACAAAGTTGGGAGAAATTCCTCCTCCCACACTGTTTGGCAAGTTGTTATCTTATGAGATGCAATTGTCAGTAAGAAAAGAGGAGGAAAAGTCAACAAGGACTGAACAAAGGGAAAGAAGTCCAGTATCAGGAGAAGAAGCCTTCAAAGAAGGATAAGAAAAAGACAAAGACTAGTAAGGCAACTGGGTCTAAGATTGTGTGTTACTGCTGCAATAGACAGGGTCATGTTATTGCAGATTGTCCTGAAAGAAGGAAAGAATCCAGTGACAAAAAGAAGACTCACTTCAAAGGAAAGAAGGAGAAGTCCTTTGTTGTAAAGAATGAGAAGACTCTTTCAGACATTTCTTCTTCAGACACTGAGACAGATGCTGAAGCCTATATAGGGCTATTTGCTGAAGAAGAAGAAGAGTTTATGCAGATCATGGAATCAATATATGAACAAGAAGAGTGTCAGTGCCAAGGACTGATGGCATTGACTGAAAGTACCAAAATCCTGGAGCAGCCAGGACCTAGTCAGGTACAAAGTCTAACTTAAGTTCAGATTCCAGTTCTAGTTCAGAGTCAGAATCATCTTCATCAAGTGATGGAAGTGTTTCTGAATCTGAGGGAGATATTCATCAGCTCTTAGATGAATACCAAGTACTGTTGCAAGCCTATAAGAAAAGCAAGATTCCTAGCCAAAAGTCAGGCAAAGGAGATTGCTGATCTCAAGGCAGCTGCAACAGATTTTGAGAAGCAGTATGATCAAAAACTGAATGAAGTAGCCAGGCTGAAACACATTACTGTGATTCAGATGGGTACTATTACATTTAAGAATGATCAAATTAAGAGACTGGAGATCAATCTCCAGAAAGAAAAAGAACTTGCTGCCAGGTTTTCAAAACCTAAATCAGTGCTACCAATATTGATGAGTTTGTTCATCAAAAAGGCAAAGCTGGACTAGGTTTTGTTAGACCAGCAGGGACTGTGCAGTCTAAGTTCAAGTCCAAGGGCAAAGCCCCAACATTCAATAAGCCTGCTGTAGTCAAGACAGCAAACCTGTACCTAAGCAAAGGTACAACAAGTTTGAATGTTGGTGCTGTGGCAAAGTTGGCCACTTTGCCTTGGATTGTTGGCACAATGCAGTGCCATTGGGAGTAGCAAGTTACCTGCTGGAAAGCCAGCAGGTAGCTATTGTCAAGTTGCAAACTAACAATCACCAAGGACCCAAGTTTACTTTGGGTTCTAAGGTTCATTAATTTGTTTTGCAGGTGAATCCAAGTGGCCATACCCCTACATGGTACTTGGATAGTGGATGTTCCAGACACATGACTGGAACTAGGGGACTACTGAAGGACTACATTCCAATCAAAAATGGTCCTAAAGTGACCTTTGGTGGTTCTGAAAAAGGAATCATCAAAGGGTTTGGTAACATCTCTTCAAACCTTGTTACCATTACTCAAGTGGCTTATGTTAAAGGGTTGAAACACAACCTCATTAGTATAAGTCAGTTAAGTGATGTAGGGTATGACATCTCATTTGTTAAAAATGGTTGTCATATCAAGAGGTCAAGTGATCAAGAGATCATTTTGACTGGATATAGAAAAGGAATGTCTACTGCTTAGACATTATGATTGAGAACAATGGTTCTCCTGTGTGTCTTGTAGCTGATGAGACAGTCTCTCAATGTGTCAAATGGCACAAGAGGCTTGCTCATCTTAACTACAAGACTATTAGCAAACTCTTTAGCAAAGAGTTAGTGAGGAATGGTCCTCAAGTTAAGTGTGTCAAAGATGGCATTTGCTCAGCTTGTCAAAAGGGCAAGCAGACTAAATCCACCTTTAGAAGCTTAGACAACAAAGATGCTGTGAGGTGTTTATACCTCTTGCATATGGATCTATTTGGTCCAATGCCAGTTCACAGCTTAGGTAGGAAGGTCTACACCTTTGTAGTTGTTGATGACTACTCAAGGTTTTCCTGGGTGTTCTTCTTAAAGCAGAAATCTGAAACACCTAGTGTCTTCTATAGTTTTGTTAAGCAAATTCAGAATGAATTGAACTGTACAGTGGTCAAAATTAGAAGTGACCATGGTACTGAGTTTCAGTCTGAAAGCATGACAAAGCTGTGTGAAGACTATGGGATATTTCAAGAATTCTCTTCACCTAGAACACCTCAGCAAAATGGCATTGCTGAAAGGAAAAATAGGACCTTGATAGAGGCTGGTAGAACCCTATTAAGTGATTCATCACTGCCAGAATATTTCTGGGCTGAAGCAGTTAACACTGCATGCCATGTGATAAATAGGGCTACCATCACTAAAAGGTTAAACAAGACCCCCTATGAAGTTGTGAAAGGCAGGAAACCAAATCTGTCCTATTTTAGGATCTTTGGTTGTAAATGCTTCATACTTAACAATGGGAAGTCTTACTTAACTAAGTTTGCTGCCAAGTCCCAAGAGGGAGTGTTTGTTGGGTACAGCAATAATAGTAAGGCTTATAGAGTCTACAACTTGACTACACAAGTTGTAGAGGAGTCTGTGCATGTAGTTTTTGATGAAACACAACTAATTAACAATGAGTTGTCTAGTCATGTGTGCAGCCCCACAGGTCTTACTAAGAAGATGGACAAGCTAACCATAGAAGATGTACCTGCTGCAAGACAGCAAGTAGAAGAAGATGGCTTATGTCCAGGGGAGAACTACATGTACCAGGAGCTGAAGAAGTACAAGGAACTCAGCATGATGAAGATGCTGTAGAAGTTCAACCAGAAGTAAGGATGCCTCCAGCCAACAGGCATCTAAGAGATCATCCAGTAGAGCTAATTATTGGAGATCCAAGACAAGGTGTTCAGACAAGGAGCAGAAATCAGAATGCTGTAGTATATTCAAGTTTTCTGTCTCAAATAGAACCAAGGAAATTTGAAGAAGTTATACAAGATCCATAGTGGACTGAAGCAATGCAGGAGGAGCTTAATCAGTTCAAAAGGTGCAAGGTTTGGGATCTGGTTCCTAAGCCTAAAGATCACAATGTGATAGGAACAAAGTGGATCTACAGGAACAAGTTAGATGAACAAGGTGTCATCATTAAGAATAAGGCAAGACTGGTTGCAAAAGGATATAGGCAAGAAGAAGGTATTGATTTTGATCAAACCTTTGCTCCAGTAGCCAGACTGGAAGCCATAAGGATGTTCTTGGCCTATGCAACCTATCAAGGATTCAAAGTATACCAAATGGATGTGAAGTCAGCATTCCTTAATGGTAACTTTGAAAGAAGAAGTCTATGTGGAGCAGCCTGCAGGTTTTGTTGATCCAACTTTACCTCATTATGTCTATAGACTTAGGAAAGCATTATATGGGTTAAAACAAGCACCTAGAGCTTGGTATGAAACCCTATCTAGTTTCCTCATTGAGAACAAGTTCTCAAGGGGGAAAATAGATAAGACTCTATTCCTTAGGGAATCTAGAGGCAAAGTAATACTTGTCCAAATATATGTAGATGACATTATATTTGGGTCTACTGAAAGTAGCCTTTGCAAAAAGTTTGCAAAGCTTATGCAAAGTCAATTTGAGATGAGTAGTATGGGAGAACTGAAGTTTTTCTTGGGTCTCCAAGTTAAACAGACTGGAAGTGGTCTATCCATATGTCAGTCCAAGTTCACCCTAGAACTCATAAGGAAATATGGTATGGATTCCTCCAGTACCATGAAGACTCCTATGGGGTCAAGTATGTCTCTAAGCAAGGATGATGCAGGGAAACCTGTAGATGAAACCTTGTATAGAGGGATAGTTGGCTCCCTACTATACTTGACTGCAAGTAGGCCTGACATTATGTATGCTACATGTGTTTGTGCCAGGTATCAAGCCTGCCCTAAAGAGTCTCACTTGACTGCAGTCAAGAGAATCTTGAGATATCTAAAGGGCACACCTTATCTAGGCCTCTGGTACCCTAGGAATGGAGATTTTGATCTAACAGGCTATTCAGATGCAGACTTTGCAGGATGCAAAGAAGATAGAAAGAGCACTACTGGATTCTGTCAATTCCTAGGTGGAAGACTCATTTCATGGAGTAGTAAGAAGCAAACCAGTGTGGCCATCTCCATAGCTGAGTCAGAATATGTAGCTGCAGGAAGTTGCTGTGCTCAACTTCTGTGGATTCAACATCAGCTAGAAGACTATGGATGTCAGGTAAGTAGAACTCCACTTTATTGTGATTCTACAAGTGCTATTTCCATAGCTAACAATCCTGTTTCACATAGTAGAACTAAACATATTGAGATTAAATATCACTTTCTTAGGGAGCATGTAGAAAGAAATGATATTGCACTTGAATATGTTAGAACTGATAATCAGATAGCTGATATGTTCACTAAGCCCTTAGAAGAAGCTAAGTTTAATAGGTTCAAAATTGAACTAGGTATGATAAACCTAGACTAAGTTTACAGAACTAAAAATTGGCTAAGTAAAAAGGTGTCGACACATAGACAAGTCTATGTCGACACAGAATAGTAAGTGTCGACACTTCAGGTAGATGGTGTCGACACATCTAGGAAGTTGGTGTCGACACTTCAGACTGTTAGTGTCGACACATGTCGAGTTGGTGTCGACACTTCAGAATGTTAGTGTCGACACATGTCGAGTAGGTGTCGACACATCTAATTAGGTGTCGACACTTAAGTTTTACTCAGAATTTTCTAAGTAAAGTCTCGACTACATGTCGAGTATAGTGGTGTCGACACTTAACCAAGTGTCGACACATAAAATCTGTTGACTAAACTTGTGTCGACACATGTGTGTCGAGACATTATAAGTCAGTGTCGACACTTATTGACAGTGTCGACACATCTTTAGTAATCCATCCCGCCTGTTCGTCTTCAAACCAGAAAGGTATAAATAGGATTCTGTCTTTGTTTGTCGACACGCTTTCAAAAGTTTCGAGACCAAAACTCTTGTGTCGACATTTCTCTCTTCTCAAGACTAAATCTTCAAACCCTAATGGCTCCCAAGCTCGAGGAGAATGTTAACGAAGGCTATGAGCTCGTGCGAGGTGCTTTTGACGATGGCGATCAAGAAATCAAGTCGGTGGTAACCCTAGTCACCGATTCAGGCTTGGAGTTCTTGGTTTCAGAACCATCCAAGATATGGAAGAAAGAAGTGCTTGAATTTCTTACTGGAGCAACTGTGGATGACTCTGGATACATGATCAAATCCAGAGTGCATGGCACCAAGGTCAAGGTATCACCCAAAAGTCTGAGAAAGGTACTTCAGCTACCTAAGACTCAAGAAGAAGAAGAAATTTCTACATCCAAGACCAGGGAAGCTTTGGTCTGGTGTGGTCTTGATTCTAAGATGAAAATAGGTTCTGTCTTTAACAGAAAAGGCATGAACATTCAAGGAAAATTTCTGTCAGAGATAGTAGGCAAGGTCATTCTCAGTAAAACTGGAGGGCATGACAGGGTGTCAGCCTCCATGTTCAATGTCATGACCAGAATTATCTTCAATCTAAGGACAGACTGGTCTATGATTGTATTTGAGAAAGTGAAGGAAAGTCTGAAGAAGCCCAATCTGGGCAGGATACTAAGTCTCTACCTGGCTGGATCAATTCCAGAGGTAATGAGCACTGCTGCTGGAACTAAAATCAATCACATGAGGAGAATGGATTCAAGGATATTCTCCAGGTGGGAAAGGGTGCTGTCAAAGGAATTGACCACCCTTGAGAAACAAGCTTCAAGGAAGGATTCCCCTCCAAGGAAAAAGAGAAAAACTGCTGTTGTGGCCCAAGTGTCCTCAAGCAGTTCTGGAAGTGAAGAACAGGTGGTGTTCACACCTGATAATCAAGTGGAGGAGATAGTAGAAAAGACCCCAGCTGGTCAAGATGTGGCTGAGATTCAGGGGGAGCTGCCTCACACTAGCCCCATCCCTAGGGATCCAAGCCAGGGGGAGCTTCCAGGTGTAGCAGAACCATCTACACTGGAGAGTGAGCAAGCCACCATCTTCATCCAAGAGGTACTTGTTGACCTTAATACTTTCAATTTTTCTATAATAAATTCTGATTTGTCTGATGACCATCAGCAAAATCAGCAAGCAACTCAAGAACCAGATGTTGTTCTCCAAGACACATCTGTTGTAGCTGATGAACACAGTACATCTCCTGCACAGTCACCCCCAGAATATACAATGGAAGATCTATTTCTGAATTTAGATCAAGATGATTTTGACATGGAAAAGAATGCTGCTGATGAAGAGAAGGATGCTGCTGCTGAGGGGGAGAACTTGGATGTTCAGGAAGAGCCTATAAGGCTAGATACTGAGAAGGCACAAGATGTGCAAACTGAAAAACCATCAAGCCCTAAGGATAGGGTGGAAATAGCCAGTACATCAGAGTCTGAGGATGATGAGACTGAGCAAGCTAAGAAGAAACAATTCTTTGTTTTTAAAAGAAGGAGTCAGAGCTACAAGAAGGCTCTACAAACAGTTGCTCAACACTCTCTAATTCAACAAGCTCCATCAACAGATTACAGCAGCTTAATGGTAGCAATGCAAGTTAAGCTGGATGAGCAAAGAAGGGCTATAGAGACATATATTGATGAAGGCCACAAGTCTTTACAGTTTGATTTAGCTCAAGATATCAAGTCAATCAGGTTTGAGATAAACCTGAATAAGAAGGAAATGACTGACTGCTTCCACAAGGGTGGTAATGCAGTGGTCTATTTGGCAACTCACCAGGAGAAAATTAAGTCTCAAGTAGATGATATAGCACAGAAGCAAGGCTATGTGCTGGAGAATCAATTGAGGATGAATGATAATTTGACTGCATCTCACAATGCAATAGTCACTGAACTCAAGAATAAGTCTGCTGACCCTTCACCATCCTCTGCTGCTGCCAAGGCTGAATTTGATAAAGTCTTTCAGGAAGAAATTACTGCTGTCAAGACTGCAATCAAAGATTCACAGAAGGTCATTTCTGAACAACTTACAAAGCTAAGACCTTTCTTTAAAGAGGGAATCAGGTACTTGGACAGCCAAATCAGGTTTCAAAAAGATGATGTGAGAGATCATGTAGCACAAGAAGTCATAAAAGGGGAGAGGGTGTTAGTCAAAGCTAGCTCTGACCATGCCAAATGGATTTCTAATTCCATCAGAGCTACACTGGGCTATCCTCCCCTGTGTGATGATGACAATGTAGCTGAATCTGGTATTCAAAGTGCATATCTTGGAGGTGAGCAACAGGAAGTAGCTCAGGTGATCTATCCACCTCCAGATTTTGAAATGGTTCATGCTGATGTAAGCACAATGTACAGTCCAACTGCTGGTAAGCCTAATATTGTTCTGGAAAAGGTTGTTCAACCTATTACAGCAGCTATGCAAGAGGCTTTGGACAAAGAAGAAGAGACTAGGCTGTCAAAGAAGAAGTTCAGGGAACTTGCTGAGCAAAAACCAGATTTTGAACAGTGGAGCCCTACTTTTAGGAACATCATTCTCACAGCCTGGAAAGCAGCCAAGGACAATGCACATGAGAGGAACAAGTGGTTCTCAGAGGCAGAATGGAGGAAGCATGAGAGTAGGCAGGAAGCCATTGTCCAACATAGAAGGAAGGCTAAGTTAGGAAAGCTACCTCCAACAGCTGTGGAGCCTAGCAAGTACTTTCCTAAGCCCTATCATTACTTTGAGAGGCAAAAAATCAAGGCTGAAGAACAGAAGAAGAAGGACTCCAAAGGGAAGAAGACTGCTGAAGCTGAGCCTGCTGCTGCTGCTGCTGGTGTAAAGGCCAAAGTGCAAGCTGGAAAAGGCATTGTCATAAAAGAACCAGAGCAGAATTAGACTAAGATTAAACTGAAGAATGTTGTAATCTGTTACATCAAACATTTTGTGTAAATCATTGAAAATGTATTAACAACAATGTTTGAACAATTTTTGTTAAATAAATTTCATGATTGTTCAGATGAATGTGTCTAATTCTTGTTTGTTCTGTAATGCTGAATGAGTATACATGTGTGCTTTATTACATGTTTAAGTTTAACTCTGTTGACATATACCTGTTTTACATCATTTTATAATTTTTAATTATGAGTGGTGTATATCATTGACTAAGGGTTATGACTTCTCCAAATAGGGGGAGATTGTTGGGTACATTGGTCAAATGTACCTGATTTGAAGAAGCCTCACCTAACTCAATGATATACATCATAGTGTATTTGATGTTTGTTTGAGTTACTTGTGCAGGTTAGGAATACACTGGACTGAAGCTAAAAATTTCTAAGTCCATGTGTCGACACCCAGAGGGAAAGTGTCGACACTTGAGAAAGCTTGTGTCGACACCCAGACAAGCAGTGTCGACACTTGGAGTCATTGTGTCGACACCTGAGAAGAAGAGTCGACACCAGTCAGAAAGTGTCGACACTTGGAGCTGTGTCGACACTCAGTGAAGAAGTATGCAGAAAAGCTGTGTCGACACTTAGCAGAAGTGTCGACACCTAGAAGAGCTGTGTCTACACCAGAAAGTGTCGACACTTGGAGCTGTGTCGACACTCAGCAAAAGTCTGCAGAATCTAAGTACAAGTGTCGACACTCAACACAATGTGTCGACACTATGCTGAAGAGTGAGTATTTGAAGTAAGTGTCGACACTCAACACAATGTGTCGACACTATGCTGAAGAGTCAGTATTTGAAGAAAGTGTCGACACTCAGCACAATGTGTCGACACACAACCAGAAGAGTCAACACTTGAAGAAAGTGTCGACACCCAGCACAATGTGTCGACACTTAATTGAAGACTCTACACTTGAAGAAAGTGTCGACACAAGGAGCTGTGTCGACACTTAGCAAAGAACAGAAAAGTTACAAAATATTCTAAGTACAAGTGTCGACACAAAAGGAATGTGTCGACACTCAGCTGAAGAAACAAAAGTGAAGACTTGTGTCGACACCAAGAAGCAGTGTCGACACTTGACAGTTTCAACACATGAAGATGTGTCGACACAAAGAACATGTGTCGACACTTAGAAGAATACAGTTAAAGAATGAAGTACAAGTATTTGTGTCGACACTCAATTTCAGTGTCGACACATGCAGAAGAATCTGTGTCGAGACATACAAGGAATTGTGTCGACACCTTGTAGACTTGTGTCGACACTTACACAACATGTGTCGACACTTAGTCTATAAGTGTCAACACTTAAGAACAGAAAGTCTCGACACTATCTGACAGTTAGGAAATTTCAAGAAGTGACTGGTTGACATGACAGCTGCCGATCCAGCCGGTCTACATCAACTGTCAGAGATATCAGAAGTCTGTTATAAACCGGACCAGCCGGTTACCATGAAGGAAGCCTATAAATAGACACCCATAGTTTACAGAATCTGATTGATAGAAAGATTGATCAAGTGATATAGAAGTAGTTGAAAAAGTTTTGACAGAGAGAGTTCAGATCTTTGAAAAAGTGGTATATTGAAGTATCAACTCAAGAAGAACTTGCTGTGCATCGGCAGATCTAAGAAGTTGGAGAGAGAGAGCTCCAACTAAGAATTCAGTCTTTGGAACTAAGGCTGAGAAGAAGAATTCAGAGTCATCTGGATTTCAAGAAGCAGAGGTCAAGGAACAACTGCAGAAGATTCAGACTAATTCAGTTCTAATCAAGAAGCTTTGAAGGAAGCTAAGTCAGTTTGGATCTAACTGAGTTCTTCCAAGAACTCTTCAAGAATCTCTCAACTCCTCTCTTATTTTCTGAGTTGTAGAGTTAGCTATTGAACTTTCTATTTTAACTTGTAGGATCCATTGGATCTGAGAGAATTGTAAGCCTATATTATAAAGGCTGAGGGTAGGGCTTGATTGCCTGAGTGTAGGAGTTGAAGAACTCTGAGTGTAGGCCTTAATTGGCTGAGTGTAGGCCTGGGTGGCTGAGTGTAGGCCTTTTGGCTGAGTGTAAGGCTTTGGGCCTGAGGTAGGAACCTAGTTGGGTTCTGAGTTAGTGGAGAAGTTTGGCCGAATCTAGTATACTGCTAGATAGGCGAAGGGGGAAAGTGGATGTACCCAAAGATTGGGGAACCACTATAAATTAGTGTGTCTGCTGTGGTGTGCTGAGCTGTGCTGTGAATTGACTGTTAGATTTCTGTAATTGCTGTTAGTTGTAATAATCTGTGAAATAACTGTTGAGCTGCCAACAAAATTGTAAAAAGGTTTAGGTCACCTATTCACCCCCCCTCTAGGTGTTTAGGTACCATATCGTTCAGGATGCTCTCGGCATATGACCGGGACTAGAAGCCTACTTCAGAACTTCTCTCCAGTCTTGAAAGGACCAAAGGTTATCTTTGGAGGTTCAGACCGTGGAATCACTAAAGGCTATGGTACGATTACTAACGGTAGTGTATCTTTTTCGGATGTAGCTTATGTTGAAGGATTGGAACACAATCTTATAAGCATAAGCCAACTCTGTGATAAAGGATACATAATTGAGTTTCACGCTGATAAGTGCTTGATAAAATCTGTTGACAATATGGAAACGATTCTATCCGGCACTCGAAGCAGAAACATATTTTGTTTGAATTTCATTTGTATAAACTCTTCTACACCAGTGTGCTTTTTAGCAAAAGATAGTGCATCTCTTGGTGACCAATGACATAAGAGACTGACACATATTAATTCCAAAACTATTAATAAATTATTTTCAATGAACTTAGTACGTGATGCCCCAAATGTCAAGTACGTCAATGATAGACCTTGTCATGCATGCGTAAAAGGCAAGCAAACAAGGGCTGCCTTTAAAAGTGTTATTGGCAAGGATTCTAATAGATGTCTTCATCTGCTTCATATGGACTTGTTTGGTCCACTGCAAATTAGAAGTGTGGGAGGTAAGGATTATACGTTAGTAATTGTTGATGATTACTCGCGCTTTGCTTGAGTGTTCTTTCTGAAACACAAGTCAGATACCTTCGACATCTTTACTAATTTCGTCAGGCAAGTCCAGAATGAATACAACTGCTCCATAGTCAAAATCAGAAGTGACAATGAAACAGAGTTCAAGTCTGGGGCCATGACAGAATTTTGTGAAAGCTTGGGTATCTTTCATGAGTTTTCCTCTCCTCGTACTCCGCAACAGAATGGAGTGGCCGAGAGAAGGAATAGGACACTCATAGAGGCCTGCAGGATCATGTTGAGTGATGCCTCACTACCAGAATATTTTTGGGCTGAAGCCATCAACACTGCATGCCACGTACAAAATCAAGCACTCATAAACAAGAACCACGATAAGACACCATACGAACTTCTAAAGGGCAGGAAACCAACCGTCTCATATTTTAGAATTTTTGGTTGTAAATGCTTCGTGCTTAACAATGGTAAGTATCATACTACCAAGTTCAGCAAAAAGAGCTTTGAAGGTATTTTTGTAGGATATAGTAGTCATAGTATGACATACAAGATATTCAATAGAAAAACCTTGGTCGTAAAAGAATCAATACATGTTGTATTTGATGAGACGAGCCTGCTACAAGGCAACTCTTCTAGTGTGCTTACTGAAGATGCAGGTACAAAGTTGAAAGAACTCAGCTTGGATGAACCATCTGAATATAAAGGTGAAAAGTTCATCAAGATCACCACTCCAACCCCTATTGGAGAGGTTGATGATCCAGATGAAGAAATTGTGCAAGATGATGAAGTCACTCCGATGATTGAAGAGAATCCAGATGCAAGAACTCTAGAGCTCAGACATTTGAAGGATCACTCCATGGACCAGATCATAGGAGATCCCCGGGATGGTGTCAGAACTTATAGAGGTACAACTAACGAAAATTTATATCTAAGTTTTCTCTCACAGGTTGAACCAAAGAAGTTTGAGGAAGCGAACTCAGACACATCGTGGATAGTGGCAATGGAAGAAGAACTAAATCAGTTCAAGTGCTGCAAAGTATGGAAACTTGTTCCAAGACCCAAAGGTAAGAATGTCATTGGCACAAAATGGGTCTATGGGAACAAGATGGACGAAGATGGAACGATCATAAAGAACAAGGCCAGACTCATCGCTAAAGGATATCGTCAAGAAGAAGGAATCAACTTCGATTAGACGTATGCTCCAGTGGCAAGGCTGGAGGCCATAAGGTTGTTCCTAGCATATGCTGCACTCAAAGGGTTCGCAGTCTATCAGATGGATGTGAAGTCTGCCTTCCTTAATGGTGACATAAAGGAAGAGGTGTATGTAGAATAACCTCCAGGTTTCGTTGATTCTAACTTTCTTGATTACGTTTATTTATTGCATAAAGCCTTATATGGTCTGAAACAAGCTCCTCGAGCTTGGTATGAGACGCTGTCTAGCTTTATACTTGAGAATAAGTTCACAAGGGGAAAGATAGACAAGACATTATTTCTTAGGGAAATAAAAGGCAAGATTTTGCTAGTGCAAATCTATGTCGACGACATTATTTTTAACTCTACTGATGACAACCTCTGTAAGAAGTTTTCAAAACTTATGCAAGTAAAGTTTGAAATGAGCAGTATGGGCGAGCTGAAGTATTTCTTAGGGCTTTAGGTGAAACAATCTGAAGATGGAATTTTCATCTCGCAGACCAAGTTCACCAAATAGCTAATTAAGAAATTCGGAATGGAGAATGTAACCTCGATGAGGACTCCAATGGGTTCAACAATGTCTCTGGACAAGGATGAAAAAGGGAAACCTTTTGATGAAACCAAGTACAGAAGCATAATTTGATCCTTCCTCTACCTTACTACAAGTAGACCTGACATAATATTCTCAACATGTGTCTGTGCTAGATTTCAGGTGAACTCTAAGGAATCTCACTATGCTGCTACAAAGCGGATTTTGAAATACCTTAAAGGTACGCCAAATCTTGGCTTATGGTACCCAAGAAGTAATGATAGCGCGCTAATAGGTTTTTCAGATGCAGATTTTGCAGGGAGCAAAGACGACAAGAAAAGCACTTCCGGGACTTGCCAATTCTTTGGAAGAAGGCTTATCTCATGGAGTAGCAAGAAGCAAAACTGTGTAGCAATCTCAACGGCCGAGTCAGAGTACATCTCTGCAGGCGGTTGTTGTGCACAGCTGCTATGGATAAAGAATCAACTTGAAGATTATAATATGAAGTTCCAGAAGATTCCATTGTTTTGCGACTCTTCCAGCGCAATTGCAATAGCCAACAACCCAGTCTTGCACAGCCGGACAAAGCATATAGAGCTGAGATATCACTTCATCCGGGAGCATGTGAAGCATGGGGACATAGATCTACAATATGTCTCTACATACAGGCAGATTGCAGATATTTTCACAAAGCCGCTGGACGAGACCAAGTTCTCGTTCTTCAAAATGGAACTTGGAATGCTCAACAAAGAAGATTAGAGAAGTTGGACTCCCAAGAAGGTTCAGAGATCAAGAATCGGTCAAAAGTTGGAATTCCACAAAATTCTAACATGTTGACTCGAGTAAGCAGTAAAGTACACGAGTAGTTCAAAATGACTTACTCGAGTGGTAAGAATGACTGACTCGAGCGGTAAGATTGACTTACTCGAGTAGCAGATTGTCTTACTCGAGTAGTCAAATTACCTACATGAGTAGTCAAACTTCTCTCTAGTAAATAAGAAATTCCATAATATTTCTACACGAAATCAATTCCGCTCTCGAGTACCCCGACTGTCTCTTCACCTTCCTCCAGAAGTTGCAGAGCCGCGTTTTCTTCCTCCCCGCCGCAATTTTTCCTACAGTTCCTGGATCATGGATGCTTCGTCGAAGATTGGGATTGGTTCCGAACTTGTCGCCGCCAGCATCGCCGAATTATCAGATGATTTCCATAACCTCATGATACTGCTCGACACCGCCGGTCTCACCTTCATACTCCAAGAACCCTACAAAATACTCTTTCCAAAAGTTGCCGAATTCTTCAGAAATATCAAAGTTAAGAGACATGGAGCTATTCTCAAATCGAAGGTCAGAGGTATTAAAATCAAACTCACCAAAACCTCTGTATCTCAACTTCTCCGCTTGCCGATTGTGGATGAGGAAGACCATCTTGGACCAGATGAATCCAACAGAACTTGTCTGTTCTGTGGTGTGTCTACTGATTCTAAATATATCAAACGCTCTGATATGAATCCTGAAGGAAAGCTACTTGTGGACATCATAAGAAAATTTCTTCTTTGCAAAACTCATTCCATCAGAGATATTTTACTCACATTCTTTGACATTATGCAAGCCATAGTGTGCAGGAAACGATTTCAGTTTGGGATGATGATTTTAGATAAAATCAAAGACAGCATAAAAGCTCCCAATTATGCCAGAATTATTTCTCTGCTCCTCCATGAAATCAACCCAGAGGTCTTCAGTTTTTCTAAAGGGACTGTTCTTCACCACATGAAGAAAGTCTCTATATCCTCCATACACAGATGGGAATTGAAGCTGCAAAATCCAACACAAGCTGCAAAAGGTCAAGAGATTCCAGGCACACAGGACAGGACCCCATCTCCCTCTCCACATCAGATTGCCAGCTCCTCTGGTGCATCTATTGAGGGGGAGCCTGCTCCTTCTGCCCCAGCAAGGATTCCTACACCTCCAGCAGTACCTCCTCCACCTCCTCAGACTCCATAAGAAACACCATCTGAACAGCAACTTCAAGAAGCCCTACTCTCCTCAGAAGCTGCTATCAATGAGATGATAGAAGAATTGACTGCAAATGACCTTCCTCCTCCTCTCTCTCCAAAGGAAACCACAACTGAAATTCCACCAGAGTCTCCAGTACAATCTCCAGCACATACTCATTTTCCAGCGAAGTCTCTTGCTGCACACCAAGAGCAGGTTGAGACCATTTTTATTCCAGATGAGCAATCTCCTGAGCCAGCTGAAGCTCCTTTAAGGAATCTGGACTTCTCCATACCCTCAGTCACTGATGAAGGGGATGCCCTAATTCACACTACAAGAGCAAAAAGCTCTGTCACCATTACAAAAATAGATCCATGGGTAGCTCCTCCTCTAGTTCCCTCTACTAGTGCTCCTCCTGCTGCTACTGCTGCTTCATCCAATGATTTGATGACTCAAGTTGTCCTTCTGCTTCAAGAACAGAGAACCTACTTTGATGCTTCCATTAAAGCTGTTACTGATAAAGTCACTACTCTAGAGACTGAGATGAGCAAAGGATTTGCAGAAATCCAACATAATACTGACCAGCTAAGACACCTTTTCCAAATTGGTGGGAAGGCTCTAGACCACACTATTACTAGTGTTGGTCAAGTGATGGAGCAAGGTGTAACCCTTGCTGGTAACCAGATTGAAATGGATAAATGAGCTGGAACTACAAAGATGAAGATCTGTGAAGAGGTTGGTACTTTCAAAGAAGATGCAATCTCTAAGCTATCTGTTGAAGTCAGAAAGGGGGATAATTTGGTGAAAGAATATCTTGAAAAGTCAGATGTTGTCATGCAAGAACTTTGGAAAGCCAAAATGACAGAAATCCATGAGGATGTCTTAGCACAAATTCAGAGCGTTAAATTCCATACATATGACACTGCTGTCTGGATAAACAATCAAATCCTTCCTGAATTTGCTGCTGATCCAAATATCATTCCTCATCATATCAACCCTCTAGCTGATTTTGTCCCTGCTCCTCCTCTGCAACCTACTTTCTCTCCTAGACCTGAAGGACAGGAAGGCCCTCCTCCAGACTCTTATGCTCAAATCTGGGAGGATGATCCTGCAGATATTTTTCTCCAAGCTCCTCCTGAGATACAGACTTCTGGAAAGAAAAAAATATGGTGAAGGTCCCTCTGCCAGCAGGTCAATTCCAGTTTCTGATGATGATAAGAGGAAAGCTCCAGAATTTGCAGAGATCTGGTCTCTTACCTCTAAGTCCCTCATCTTGGATACTCTCAAACTTGTAATGGACTTCCATGAAAGCAGGAACATTCATTACAGTTCCCAGGAATGAGAGTTATATGAGAAATCTATGACCAAGAGGAGACTGTATGACAGAGAATTTGGGAGAAATAACCCTGCTGCTCCTCCAAGACCTCCTAAGTACTACCCCAAGCCTTACAACTATCATAGGAGACAACAAGAGAAGCAAGACAGGCAACACCACCAAGTCTAAGCTACAAGAACATATGAATTTGTGGAAATGATTGTTGTAGAAATGATATTTTGGAAATCACATTTATATAATTCTAAGTTTTTGATCATATTATCTTGTTCATAGTCTTATGCTTGCTTACACTGATTTATTTATTTAGCACTTTTTATGTCTATAATTCATCTTAGTGTAAAGGGTTCTGACTTCTACAAATAGGGGAAGATTGTTGGGTATTGTATCCACATTAACCCAGATTTGATGAAGTCACTCTTGAACTAAGATGAATTAAGTTGTATTTGATGCTTTGGTTGAGTTATGTGTTTGCAGGACTCTAATGGCAAGTGTAGACCAATGTCAGTCTACAATAGGTCACCAAACACAGGACCATACAATGTAATCCCTCATTGTGTGATCCAAGGTGTTGACTCATGTGTAGTCTCTCTATTGGGATACACTTCATATTCAAGCACTAGGACTATTGGGAAAAGACTTGATGCTGGTCTCACCAAAGAGAAGAGAATTCTGTCAAAGAGAATTTACTAAGTATTTTACTCGAGTAGTTCTATACCTACTCGAGTGAATAGCTTAGTTTATACTCGAGTAAAATGATTCTTACTCGAGTAAGTTTGTTAGATCCCGAGTAGTCAATTTATGGCTCTCGAGTAGTTAAGACAACTACTCGAGTAGTTTCCCTCTTATTCTCGGGTCTACAGATTTTCTTCTCCAGATATATTCTAAGTAAATTACTCGAGTAGTACTTTATAGTACTCGAGTAGTTAAGTCATGTACTCGAGTAGTTCATTTACTACTCGAGTAGTCCAGTATTTATACTCGAGTAACCAGAACTTCTTCCCTCAGAATTTCTCTAAGTCAAGTACTCGAGTAGCTACTTCCATATACTCGAGTAGTTCTTATTCACTCGAGTAGTTCATCTTCACTACTCGAGTAGCCCAGAATTCCAGTTAAGAAAATATTCTAAGTCCCTGACTCGAGTAGTTCATCTACCACTCGAGTAGCTTATTCTCATTTACTCGAGTAGTATTTCTTGTACTCGAGTAGTCTAACTCCACTTCACGTGTAATTCCTTAATTACTCGAGTAAGTCTTTTTGGTACTCGAGTAGCTGATCAACTTCTCAATTTTCTTCATAAATATACTCGAGTAGTTTTCTTCAGGTTACTCGAGTAACTGTCTCTAAGTACTCGAGTAGTCATCTTCATCTCTCTCGAGTAGTTCTGTAAAGTACTCGAGTAGTCACTTCTTCACTCGAGTATGTCACTTCAGTTTTCTGAAATATTTTGTTAAGTCCAGATTAATAAATTCCTTAATGAGCCTTGACGTGATTGGTCCACTTGTACCTCATTATGAATTAATTATGACAGATTATCACCGATCCTATATAAGGTCTTGTCAAACCCTAAGAAGAAGAATCAGAAGTTTTTGCAGCCGAATTTTTTCAAGTTTTCTGTTCCTCTCTCTCTCTCCAAGAAACCGCCATCGCTGATTCTCATCTGGCTAGGGTTTTCGTTTTCAGAGGATTCAGATTAAGAAGGTTTTATAGATCGAGATTGCCGCACCGCTCTTCATCTTCTATTCGATCGTGTGAAACCAAGAAGATCCAGATCTGATTTTGCCGAGATTTTCTTCACCTCTCTGATAAAGCCGCAAGTCTAGAAGAAGAAGATCCTGGCCGATTACTTGCAGATCTGATAGAGATTCATTATTTATATTTCATACACATTTTATTTCATTCCTGTAGGAGAAGTTTTCTCCGAGTGTAGGAGCATTTGACTCCGAGATTGTAGGAAGTTTCATCTTCCGAGTGTAGATCCGCTTTGTGGATCGAGATTGTAGGAACGTTGTTCCGAAGTGTAGGATTGGTTTTTCAATCCGAGATAGTGGAGTAGCCGAGTCTAGTTTATTGCTAGATCAGTGAGGGAAAGTGGATGTACCCAAGATTGGGGAACCACTATAAATCTTGTTTCATCTGTGATTGATTGGTAGATAGTTCTGTGCATAGATCTAATTTTTTATTCCACAAAAAGACGCACATCTCACCTATTCACCCCCTCTAGGTGATTTAGGCAGATAACTAATAACTTTCAGGTGGCGAGCCCGAGCACGGATTGCCCTGCTCACGAGCTATGAGCCCGCCAAGCTGTCAAGACTCAACGAGCAATCTGGAGGTCAGCAAAAGGGTCGAGAGAACAACGAACGTCGAGCTTCGTTCGACGAACGTCGAGCTCAGTTTGTCGAACGCCGAGCTCGCGAGGTTGGCCGTGTAACACCCCCAAATCCCAATTTTGGGTTCAGATTGGGTGACACGGCCTAGGACACGGGCATATACCATGGCGTGTCGTGCTCGGGTTGAGTGGCTCTCGAGTGCTCGATGAAATGTACTCGAGAAGCACTCGAGAAGAAGGAACACGCCCGACGACACGGGTGTGTCAGGGGGCGTGTCCTCCTCGGGGTCGTCGAACTCCTCTCGGCGAATACACGGCAGGGCGTGTCTACAGCCGTGTAAGGGTACACGGCCGGTGACACGGGTGTGTCATTGGCCATGTCATTCTCAGGATCAGCCCGGGGAATGCGTGTGCTGGTGGACACGAGTGTGTCTTGGGGTACACGGCTTGGGACACAGGCGTGTCCCATGCCGTGTCCCGCTCGGGTTAAGTTGATGTTGTGTTGTGTGCGGTACACGGCTTCTAGACACGAGCATGTAGGCCATGACACGAGCGTGTAGGATGTGACACAGGCGTATCACACGACCGTGTACTGTTTGGGTTTGAGTCGGTTGTGTACCGCTTAAGGGACACGGTCTGTGACACGGGCGTGTCACATGGCGTGTCAGGCCGAGTTCAGCCTTTTTCTGGGCAAATCAAGGCCGTTCTTTTCCCTTATCCTGGATCCTAGGGTCCAGGCCCTTCCCTGTTGATAAATGGCCGAGAATGAGGGGTAAGCTCATTCATGAGCCATTTCTTCTTCTTCTCAAAGAGAGAGAGAGAGAGAGAGAGAGAGAGAGAGGGAAAGCAAGGGATGAAGGAAAGGGAGGAGGAAGCCAGCTGCTAGAGGAGCTACAGAGTGCAGAATCAAGATCCGAGATCAGATTCGTGGAGGCAAGGCCGTGGTGGTGATTTCCATCCGGCTAGTTCATGGCTCCAAAGCGATCATCAAGGGTAATGATCTCCTTCTTGGACAATAGAAGTCCTTTCTTTATGCATGACATGGAATCCTCCACCAAGAGGTGGAAAGCGCAAGTGATTCCTGGTTGAGTCTGCATCTAGAGCCGGAAGTGTGTAGTACGACATACGCATGCTGTGTGAAGCCCATCCGGATGATTAGTCTGGATTGGTGATGATTATGGGTAAACCGGAGAAGACTCCGTGTATTGTTGTATGTATATGTATGGATCGTGAATGTAAGCTCTTTTGTATGAATGTTGAGCGGGGATGCTTTGAGTAAGCTCCTTGTGGTGTAAGCGCTATGAGCGCTAGTTGCTCTAGGAGAGTGAAAAGCTGCGGCTAATTAGGAGGGAAGGCCGACCCGCGTTGAGTGGTGCGCTACTGACGATTTGAGCACGAGAACGGCTGACCTGCCCCTGATTGTTTGAGAGGTCGATTGGTGGCAATGCCTGGGGAGCGCGAGATAAACCCGTCTTGCTACACCACTAGGGTGGGTCGATCTGAATGAGGTTGGGAGGTCGATTGGTGGCAATGTCTGGGGAGCGCGAGATAAAACCGGCTTGTTACACCACTAGGGTGGGTCGATCTGAATTAGGTTGGGAGGTCGATTGGTGGCAATGCCTGAGGAGCGCAGATAAACCCGTCTTGCCACACTACTAGGGTGGGTCGATCTGCTGTGGTAATGCTCATGTTTAGTATAAGGTGCCCTGAGTGCACGGAACATCTGGTGGATCCCGATGTTTGTGATATTATTGTTCCTGAGAGCACTCGTTGTGATTGGTAGATAGTATGATTGCAATGCATACATGGAATGAACCACTGCCCCGGGCAAGGGGTAGGGTCGTTATAAATGGTCAGCTAATGCTGACCGTTGCTTTGTTTCCCGTTCTTTGGGTGGTTGTCTATTTGCAGGTGGTGGTGAATTGAATTGAATTGAGCGTAAGGAAGGCTTGCTGCTTGAAGGCCCTTGAAGGCCGTATGAAGAATACTTGGATTTCATGTGTGGCCGGCTTATGTGACGATGTATGAAATTGTATACATTTGTAAAGAGTAACCTGTAAGGCCTTAAGGCCGTGAGCGTGTATGTGTTGTATACATTCCCGGGTTATGTATAAATGTTGCATTTATATATAGTCGTGGACATTCGGTATGTTGAGTTCTTATTGTTGAAATTTATGAAGTGAAAGTGGTTGATGGGCAGGCCGGACGGCCTGAGCGGACATAGTCGGCGGACTGGGCGGACTGCTGTTATGCGGCCTGGTGATAGGCCTAGCTGGTCTGGCTATTCTTCTAAGCGGCCTGTGCGGACTAAGTCCGCGGCCCGGGCGGACTGTGTCTGCGGATAGGGCGTTTGCTGACTTGATGGCTTGTCTGAGTAAGGAGCGGCCTGAGCGGATAAAGGTTCGCGGTCTGTAGGCAGCTCTTTGCTCAGTGGCCGTGTTACAAGCTAGTGTTACCCGGCAGATTGGGTCCTGTCCGCGGGAGGCTCGCGGACTGACGTGTCCGCGGTGTTTGCTGTTGCGGACTGGCCTTAGAGTTTTGGCTGTGGCCTTGTCAAGCTCTGGTAGTACAACAGTGTTGTTGTTGTGGCAGACTGGTGTGTGAAGTCCGGCTTGGCAGACTTGCGAGGAGCTTGCAGACTGCCTTACCCTGACGAGGTGTTGGCGGTCTGTGATTTGGTTGTCTTGCGGACGGAGCTATGTCCGCCGTGCTCGCGCTAGGACTTTGGTGGTTTATTGGACTTGGTCACATTCTGTGACAAGTCCAGTGTGTTCGCTGTTTTCGCTAAGTCCGCTGTTGACCGGGCGGACTGCCCTTGGTCATGGATTTGTGGCGGATAGAGGTGTTGCTCTGGTGGTATGCGGACTGCCTCTTGTATGTGCGAACAGTCACTGAAGGGGGATGATGTCCTGCGGTGTTGCGGGCTCTGCGGGCTAGTGCCTTGTCCGCATAGCTTGGGCGGACTAATGAGAGTTCGCCTATAAGGTGCATCGCTATTGCTCCTAGCGGTTTGTTCCTTGGAATCCGGCTAAGTCCTTGCGGACTCAGTGGATGGAGGTTTTGCTAGCGCGCGGGCTGGGGTGGTGAGTCTATTCACTAGGGTGGTGACCACACTCCTCACCTCGTCTATAAATAGGACCCCCCGACACGTCTACAACAACTGAGTGAACAGTAAGTGGAGGCTCGGGGAAGTGCTGCGGTCTCAATTTTCTGTCCGCATGGATTGATTCAGAGTTAACTGTTTGCTGTGTGCAGGTCGCGCAGCTAGCTTCAAGGAGCCAGAAGTTTGGCTTTGACTTCGGTCAAGTACTTGGAAGTGTGCGGTCTCTGCGGTCTCAGCAGGTCGCTCTGCGGCTTGTCAGTTCTCTGTTTCAGCTTTGCCAAGTTCCAATAACCTGTCCGCCGGTCTCAGGCGGGTAGGCGGTCTGTTCATCAGTTCATTAGCAGTAGGCGAATAACAGTGTGTCCGCGCGGCTTCGCGGCCTCGGCGGACTCCGTGTCTATTCGGCGTGTTGTAGCTTCAGCTCGGGCGGCTTCGGCGGACTTGGCGACTTGGCGGTCTCGGCGATTTCCAGTGCTGTCCGCCCGGCTTGTGTTTGTTTTGTGCTTTCTATTATAGCTTGTGTACTAGCGAAATCATGTCTCGCTATGTATACCTCGCCTTGTAAAGAAGTGTAAATGAATATAAGATCTGCTTGTTCTTCCATGTGCATGTTGTGTTGAGCTTACTCCTTGGGTTTCCGCATGATCAAAGTGTGAACTGGGTAGTGCCGAGAATATTAATTTGGCTTTGAGCTATCTTGCTGACCACTTTGAGTAAATTCAACATGGTATCAAAGCGAGGTTCAGTTGCTTGAGCGGTGTTCAACCAGTGTTGTTACTCTGTTCTTGAGTGGTGATCAACCTGTGTTGGTGCTCTGAGCTTCTGAAAGGTTGCTAACCAACAATTGTTGCAATGGAAGGGAGTTATGCAAGAGGTCTTGGCATTGAACTCTTAACGCCGACTAACTTCAAGAAGTGGAAGTCGTGCATGAAGAGTTACCTTCTTGGTGAGGAGCTATGGGAGGTCGTCGGTGGTGACGACAAACAGGAAGTGACGGCTGCTTTCGGAACTGCTGAGCAAGTGAGGCTCTGGAGAAAAATAAATGCTAAGGCGGAGTTTGTTCTCAAGAGAGCTGTGTCACCAGAACTGTTTGATCACATCATTGGATGTGAGTCTGCTGCTGATATTTGGACAACTATTGATGAGTTGTTCAATGAGAAGAATGTGGCCAAACTTCAGTTTCTGGAGAATGAGTTGGCCAGAACAACTCAAGGAGACCTTACTATCTCAAAGTTCTTCTTGAATATGAAAAGCTTGTGCGCAGAGATATCAGCGCTTGACCCTGATGAGCCTATCTCAGAGGCTAAGTTGAAAAGACACATTATCCGCGGCTTGCGGAAGGAATATGTTGTCTTTGTAACATCTGTTCAAGGGTGGACAACTCAACCATCCTTGCTGGAGCTTGAGAACCTGCTTGCTTCGCAGGAAAGCTTGGCAAGGCAGATGACAGGAGTGACTGTCTCTGAAGGTGGTAGTGAAGCGCTGTTCACAAGCAAGAAGAAGAAGAGATGGGAAGGGAAGAAGAAGAAGCAGGTCGCTGCTGAGAATGAGCCTTCAACTTCTTATCAGCCAGAGAGGAGCGCTGCTCCGAAGAAGGACTGGAAGGAGAACTTGAAGTGCTACAGGTGTCATCAGCGAGGGCACTTCAAGCGAGACTACAAGGTCAAACTACAGCCTGAGCATGCTGCAGGAAAGGAGGAAGCTTGCTCTAAGAGTGAGGAAGCAGAATGGGGCGGAGCTTTCATGACGGGCACTTGTTTCCGCGCCTTGTCTGCAGAGGACTTCAACGACGAATGGATCGTGGACTCCGGGTGTGGTCATCACCTCACCGGAGACAAGTCGAAGTTCTCTTCCTTGCAAGCATACTCAGGTAACGAAGCTATCATAACTGCTGACAATACTGTTTATGCAGTAGAGAAAGAGGGGGTTGTGTCTTTGGGTAGTGATCAGGGGCCACTCACATTAAGGAGTGTGTATCACGTACCTGGCATGAAGAATAACCTCTTCTCGGTGACCAATGCGGTGGACGCTGGTTATTACGTTCTATTTGGACCAACAGACGTGAAGTTCCTTCACAACATATCAGCGGTTAAGGCTGATGTTGCTCATGTAGGAAGGAGAGTTAAGAACTTGTTTGTTCTTGCCACCAATTCTTATGTTGATCGAATGAGAGTCAATGATAGTGCTGCTATCTGGCATGAGAGGCTGAGGCACGTAGGAATGGACAAGCTGAAGGCTATGACTAGTAGAAGTTTGGTGAGAGGTTTGCCTAAGTTGTCCTCCTTTGGTGACAAGCATGTTTGCGCGGGATGTCAATACGGTAAGGCACATAGTCTTCCGTTTGATAAATCACAAACAAGGAGCAAGCAACCATTGGAGTGCATTCATGGCGACTTGATGGGACCAACGGTCACTGCCAGCCTTGGTGGAAGCAGATATATGCTTGTCCTGATTGATGACTACTCAAGATATACTTGAGTTTATTTCTTGAAAGAGAAGTCAGAAGCCTTACGTTTGTTTGTGGAGTTCAAGGAGTTGGTGGAAGTCCGGCTTGGATTGCGGATCAAGAAGCTTAGAACAGACAACGGTGGTGTAACAACCCCATCCGTTCATATGATATATTCTAGAAGGTCCGGCCGGGGCCCCACAGTATATATCACAAAACAGGCGGTGAAGGTACAAGATGATACCAGAGTAGCGCATCGCACCTATCACAAATCATTCTAGCGGAAGCCTAAACTACTTGAACTCCACATGAATGTCCAAACATAAAACTCCACATTTTATATATATAGGAATGTCTTACACCAAGTCCAAAGAGTTGGCCTTATGGCCTTACATGGCTTTCATACAGTGGCCTAAACAAATTGGCGTGCAGGCCGGCCACAAAAGAAAGAAAACACACAACAACATAGCTAGCCTTCGAGGGCTAGCAGCAGTAGCAGCAACAACAGCAGGAACATCAACCTCTATGCGTCCCGCTCGGCTCTCCAGTACCTGTACAGGGACAATCCACCCAACGGTGGCAAACAAAAGCAACGGTCAGCGTTCAGCTGACCAAATTATAACGACCCTACCCCTTCTCTCGGGGCAGCGGTATTCTTCCCTGCAGGCATAACAAATCACAAGTATGACAAGATCTATATCATTCAAATGTGCTTTCATGCACACAAGCCATCACAACCGTTCGCCACCCGGCCCAACGGTCCGTGCACTCAGGGCACATTCTTGGTGTTCTGGCAAACCTCTTGCCCACCACCGTATCAGGGTCATAACCCAACGGTAAATCTCTTGAGCATTTACTCTATGGCGTGCAGCCGGAGTTAGTCTTCCTACACCGGGATGGCCCGTAGCCCCCCATTGTGTCATGGCGCGCAGGCCGAAGACTCTTGCTATGCGCTCCAACAGACCGCACCTTTTGGTCTCACGTCGGACGGACATAGCGCAGGTCGGATCCTCCACCCCCCGTTGCTCAAATCGCCTTGCCTTCTCCGAGTACAGCGTACTCATGGCTATATCAAAGGCGCGGGTCGGTCTCACCAATCCTGTTCTTGGCATTCAAGCCTGGGCATAAGTCTTACACCCATTTTCTCACAACAACAGCGGGTCTTTCCTGGGAACACCAGTACTTCCTGTTACTCTCTTCACAGGTGGACACCGCAAAAGCACAAATGTCAGGGGTCTTTCCTGGCTATCCTGCCAGTACTTCCTGTTACTCGCTTCACAGGTGGACACCCTACGACATCAAACATCACAAAGGGCATTTCCTGGTCACACCAGTACTTCCTGTGCCTCACTCACAGGTTGAACCCAAAAACATTACATGGCTATTTTCCTGGGCTACCACCCCAGTACTTCCTGCTACTCCTTTTCGCAGGCATAACCCGTTGACTCCTCAAACTACACGTTATCACGGAGTCTTCTCCGGTTCGTATGCAACATCACCAATCTAGACCAACCTGTCCAGATGGGCTTCACACAGCATGCCTATTCCGTACTCCATTTCCGGATCTATATGCTAAAACAGGGGATTTCAAGCATCCACCCAAAGATTTCCAAAATCAGCCACCTCTTGGTGGGGGAAATCACAAAGCTATGCCAAAAAGAAAGCCTTCACATGGCTAGGAAGAAAAGTCGTTACCCTTGACGACCGCTTCGGTGCCATGACCACAAAGCTTGCTTGCAAGACTCGCAAGAGCGTTTCCTCCGCAACGACGGCTTCAGATTTCTTGTCGGTAACTAGCAGCACCACCAGCAGCAGCCCCCTTTCCTTCTTCCTCCTCCTTTCTCTCTCTCTTTCTCTTTTAACTTGAAGAAAGCTTAAGGCCAAATCAAATGAGAATCACTTCTCAGTTTTCGGCCTTTAAGAAAAAGAGGAAGAAGCTTCAGCCCTTGGATCCCAGCTGAAGGAATGGACGACCACGATTCTGCCAAAAACACCGATTTTGACCCGACACGGCCTCTGACACGGCCGTGTGCCAGGCCGTGTGCCTCAAGCGGTGGTCAACCGACTTATCCAAACCAGTGACACGCCCATGGGACACGCCCGTGTCATGGGCCGTGTCACCAACACGCCTTCAGACACGCCCGTGTCTGTGGCCGTGTGCCTGAGCGAAAAAAATCCCAAAACATCCCGAGACTTCACACGGCCTGTGACACGCCCGTGTCCCAAGCCGTGTGCCCAGACACGATACAAAGACACGCCCTGTCGAAATCCTTCGGCGGGCTGAGTTCATCGACCCGATTTGACACGCCCTGTGACACGCCCGTGTCACAGGCCGTATGCAACTTCTCGACACTCGACACCCACGTCTCGACACTCGACGATCGTCGAGTAAAAGTCGTCGATACAATGACACGGCCTTGAACACGCCCGTGTCCTGGGCCGTGTGCCTCCTCTCGACACATCGTCGAGTGAAAAATCGTCGAGACAAAGCCCGATCGTCAACACAACTTCGACACGCCCTGCGACACGCCCGTGTCGCAGGCCGTGTCAGCTGACACGCCCTGGGACACGCCCGTGTCCCAGGCCGTGTCACCCAAAAATTTCCTGTTTCCAAAATTTGGGCTGTTACAGGTGGTGAGTTTATCTCCTCCGAATTTTCTAACTTCTACAGGAAGCACAGGATCCAACGAGAGCTCACTTGTGCTCACACTCCACAACAAAATGGAGTAGCAGAGCGGAAGATCCGTCATCTGACGGAGACTTGCAAATGCTGGCTTCATGCGAAAGACATTCCAAGATCCTTTTGGGCGGAAGGGATGTCTTGTGCTTCTTATGTCATCAACTGGATGCCGCTCAGCCCTATCAATATGAAGACTCCTTTTGAAATGTTGCTGAAGGAGAAGCCGAGTGTGGGACACCTTCGGGTGTTCGGATCAACTTGCTATATGCATGTCCCGGATGCTTCACGGACTAAGCTGGATGCAAAGGCAAGGAAGCTTGTCTTTGTTGGCTACGATGAGCAGAAAAAGGGATGGAAATGCATGGATCCTGCGACGAAGAAGTTCGTTGTGTCAAGAGATGTTGTCTTTAACGAGCTGACGTCGTATGGAGGTGGATCGGTTGATCAACCCGAAAGCAAGGTTGATGAAGAATAAAGGGTGGCTGCTGAAGTTCCTGAAGAGGAGCTTGCTCTTTCACCAGCAGCTCCTATTGCTTCTCACTCTGAGGCTGAGCCTTCTGGCTCAGGAAGCAGGGGGAGCATTGCTCAAAGCTTGCCCCGAGTAGGAGTTGAGCCTGAAGAAGCAACGGAAGCAGTAAGCAAGGAGCAGACCCTGAGAAGGTCAAAGAGAACTATCAGGCCAGCTGCTCGGTACTATGATGGGAATGCAGTGAGCTTTGTCTCCTACTTCTTTGCAGGTCCTCTGGATGAGCGAGAGCCTGCAAACTTCAATGAGGCCACTGGAGTCAAGGAGTGGGAAGATGCCATGAAGGAAGAGATTGCTGCTCTCAAGAAGAATGAAACCTGGGATCTTGTGCCCAAGGTTGATGACATTACTCCGGTGACTTGCAAGTGAGTATATAAGTTGAAGAAGAAGGTTGATGGGAGCATTGATAGGTTCAAAGCTCGCCTGGTTGCTCGAGGATTCTCACAGCAGTATGGAGAAGACTATGAGGAGACGTTTAGTTCAGCTGCGAAGATGACTTCAGTTAGAGTGGTAATCGCCTTGGCTGCTAGCAAGGGATGGAGGATGTGGCAGCTTGATGTGAAGAATGCTTTTCTTTACGGAGATATTGACAAGGACATCTTCATGGATCAGCCACTTGGATTTGTCTCTGAAGTTCATCCGGACTATGTCTGCAAGCTCAGGAAGGCTCTCTACGGGTTAAAGCAAGCTCTTAGAGCTTGGTATGAGAAGATAACAGAGTATTTGCAATTCTGCGGGTATCTTGCTTCCAACTCGGATTCTAGCTTGTTCGTCAAGAAGAAGGGGGAGCTTCAAGTCTTGGTCCTGCTGTATGTGGATGATATGATCATCACAGGGAATTCAGAGGAGGAAGTAGCAAGGCTCAGGGCTGAGCTTGCTATACGCTTCGAGATGAAGGACTTGGGAGAGTTTCATCACTTTCTCGATCTTGAAGTGGAGAGGAAGAAGAGCGGTATACTCATTTGCTAAAGAGGATATGCAGACCACATTGTGAAGCGGTTCGGCATGGGCGAAGGAAAGAGTTGCTCTACTCCACTGGAACATGGGCTGCAGCTTCGACGAGATGAGGGAAGGATTCTTCCTGATCCCTTGGTGTTCATAGCTCTTGTTGAGAGCTTGATCTACCTGACGATTACAAGGCCAGACATTGCTTACGCTGTTGGCCGAGTAAGTCGGTTTATGGCTGAACCAAGGAAGTCTCATCTAGTGGCGGCAAAACACATCTTGAAGTATGTCAAGTCAACTTTTGACATGGGACTTCTCTATAGAAGGGACTCAAATTTTGCCTTGCTTGGGTACACGAATGCTGACTATGGCGGTGATTCGGATGATCGAAGGTCGACTTCAGGTTATGTGTTCACTTGCGGATCAGCTAGCATCTCGTGATGTAGCAAGAAGCAGGACTCGGTGTCCATCTCAACTACGGAGGCAGAGTATAAGGCTTCGGCCTTGGCTGCTCGGGAAGCCATCTGGTTGAGGAGGCTTATAGAGGATGTTCATGAAGAAGTGCAAGGGCTAACTTTACTCCGAGGTGACAATGAGAGTGCTCTCAAGCTGTTAAACAATCCAGTGTGTCATGCTAGGACCAGACACATTGAGATCGATCACCACTTCATAAGGGAGAAGGTGTTGGAGGGATCTCTTCTGGTCGGGTATGTTCGGAGTGAAGATAAACTTGCTGACATCTTCACGAAGCCACTGTCAAAGGGTCCCTTTGAGCGGTTGCGCAGCTTGCTAGGCTTGATCACAACTTCTCACTTCAAGGGAGCTATGTGATTTGTTTTGATGTACATCTAGCTTGCATGTCGTATCGGATAATGAACTGTTTGTGCACACCTTCTTTTATTTCGGTGATCGATCAATCAAGGTGGATGTATATGATGTTTGGATATACCTATATGAATTTGTGGATGGACATATACTTGATGTACATATGTTAGAGATATGTATGTATGTATGGTAGGATATGTTATGTTTGTTTTGTGCGATGTCGTGGGGCGAGACAAGCCGCGACCTCTGAGCTCTAACCTGGATCGCTTTCTTCGGGTGATCAGTTGCTTATGGTGCAATGAGGAGTGATCAGGTGAATGTCTGTAGTTGAGCTAAATTTCGGGACGAAATTTTTTGAAGGAGGGGAGAGTTGTAACACCACCAAATCCAAATTTGGGTTCCGATTGGGTGACATGGCCTGGGACACGGGCGTGTTCCAGGGCGTGTCGTGCTCAGGTTGAGTGGCCTCTCGAGTGCTCGATGAAATGTACTCGAGAAGCACTCGAGAAGAGGGAACACGCCCAGCGACACGGGTGTGTCAGGGGGCGTGTCCTCCTCGGGGTCGTCGAACTCCACTCGACGAATACACATCGGGGCGTGTTTGCTGCCGTGTAAGGGTACATGGCCGGTGACACGGGCGTGTCACTAGCCGTGTCGTTCTCGGGATCAGCCCGGGGAATGCGTGTGCTGGTGGATACGGGTGTGTCTTGGGGTACACGGCCCTGGACACGGGCGTGTCCCATGCCGTGTCCCGCTCGGGTTAAGTTGATGTTGTGCTGTGTGCGGTACACGGCTTCTAGACACGGGCGTGTCGGCCATGACACTGGCGTGTAGTATGTGATACGGGCGTGTCACACGGCCTTGTACTGTTTGGGTTTGAGTCGGTTGTGTGCCGCTTAAGGGACACGGCTTGTGACACGGGCGTGTCACAGGGAGTGTCAAGCCGTGTTTAGCCTTTTTCTGGGCAAATCAAGGCCGTTCTTTTCCCTTATCCTGGATCCAAGGGTCCAGGCCCTTCCCTGTTGATAAATGGCCAAGAATGAGGGGTAAGCTCATTCATGAGCCATTTCTTCTTCTTCTCAAAGAGAGAGAGAGAGAGGGAGAGCAAGGGAGGAAGGAAAGGGAGGAGGAAGCCAGCTACTGGAGGAGCTGCAGGGTGCGGAATCAAGATCCGAGATCAGATTCGTGGAGGCAAGGCCGTGGCGGTGATTTCCATCCGGCTAGTTCATGGCTCCAAAGCGATCGTCAAGGGTAACGATCTCCTTCTTGGACAATCGAAGTCCTTTCTTTATGCATGACATGGAATCCTCCACCAAGAGGTGGAAAGCTCAAGTGATTCCTGGTTGAGTCTGCATCTAGAGCCGGAAGTGTGTAATAGGGCATATGCATGCTGTGTGAAGCCCATCCGGATGGTTAGTCTGGATTGGTGATGATTATGGGTAAACCAGAGAAAACTCTGTGTATTGTTGTATGCATATGTATGGATCGTGAGTGTAAGATCTTTTGTATGAATGTTGAGCGGGGATGCTTTGAGTAAGCTCCTTGTAGTGTAAGCGCTATGAGCGTTAGTTGCTCTGGGAGAGCGAAAAGCTGCGGCTAATCAGGAGGGAAGGCCGACCCGCGTCGAGTGGTGCGCTACTGACGATTTGAGCACAGGAAAGGACGACCTGCCCCTGATTGTTTGAGAGGTCAATTGGTGGCAATGCCTGGGGAGTGCGAGATAAACCCGAATTGCTACACCACTAGGGTGGGTCGATCTGAATGAGGTTGGGAGGTCGATTGGTGGCAATGCCTGGGGAGCGCGAGATAAACCCGGCTTGCTACACCACTAGGGTGGGTCGATCTGAATTAGGTTGGGAGGTGATTGGTGGCAATGCCTGGGGAGCGCAGATAAACCCGACTTGCCACACCACTAGGGTGGGTCGATCTGTTGTGTTAATGCTCATGTTTAGTCTAAGGTGCCCTCATTGCACGGAGTGTCTGGTGGATCCCGACGTTTGTGATATTGTTGTGCCTGAGAGCACTCGTTGTGATTGGTAGATAGTATGATTGCAATGCATACAGGGAAGGAACCACTGTCCCGGGCAAGGGGTAGTGTCGTTATAATTGGTCAGCTAATGCTGACCGTTGCTTTGTTTCCCGCTCTTGGGGTGGATGTCTATTTGCAGGTGGTGGTGAATTGAATTGAATTGAGCGGAAGGAAGGCTTACTGCTTGAAGGCCCTTGAAGGCCGTGCGAAGAATACTTGGATTTCATATGTGGCCGGCCTGCGTGCCGATGTATAAAATTGTATACATTTGTAAAGAGCAACCTGTAAGGCCTTAAGGCCGTGAGCGTGTGTGTGTTGTATACATTCCTGGGTTATGTATAAATGTGGCATTTATATATAGTCGTGGACATTCGATATGTTGAGTTCTTATAACATAAAATGCAGCGCTAGAATGCTCTGAGTTAGGAAGCGAGTAGAACAAAATTTGATATTCACACGTAATTCCGTCGTTTGCCTGTGAAATATGGCGTGGGGCCCCGACCGGACCCACAGTTCTATTCCATGGGACGAGTGGAGGCGTTACAAAGGAGTTAGGAAGCAAGTAGAACAAGATTTGATATTCACACGTAATTCTGTCATTTGTTTGTGAAATATGGCGTGGGGCCCGGCCGGACCCAACGTTATATTCCATGGGACGAGTGGAGGCGTTATAGGCCGAACTCGCGTGGCATGCGTCGGGCTTGCCTGGGCGAGCTGGACGTTGCCGAGCCTCGTCCCCCCTTGGTGTTCGCCCGAGTCCCAGAAAATGGGGGGCTGGCTGGTCTGGTTCCTGGCAACCCCACTCGCCGGATACGGGGTTGTACACGGAGCCCCCCTAAGAAGACTCCTCATAAAAGTTCAGGGCCTATTCCCGGTATCTGTCTTACCTCAAATGTAAACCGACGAAAATACTCATTAAGAGTCTCCCCTTTATTTTTACGGATGCCTGATAGATGTTAGTTAATTCTGGAAGGATCGTCTTCAAAATCTTTCTTGATTTTTTAGCCATGAACTGGTCTAGGAATTGTTAAGTTAATTCTGCGAAGCTTCCGATCGTTCCTTCCCTAAGAGAGTACAACCATGTTCGGGCTTGACTTTTTAGTGTGACCGGGAAAACTTGGCAAAGGAGCTGGTTAAGAACATTGTAAATATGTAAAACTGTGGTGAATTGGTTGATATGTTCCAACAGGTCGTCAGTCTCATCATAGGACTCAATTTCGGTTGTTTGAAACCATCCAGGACGGGATGCGTCAAAATCTCGTGTGCCAGAGAGGACCCGGTCCGAACAGGGCAATGCAAATATGTGTCCCTTCAGTCTATCTGACCATATTCTTCTACAATCAGTGAGCTCTAAGACCCTCCTGGGAGGAAGGTGAGGAGCCGGCTCATCAATCCTCTTGGTAAGAAGAGAGAGGGCCAACCGGTCCTAGTCGAGGGTCGGTATAAAAACTAAAAGAGAATTGTTTGATTCATCTCATCTGATCTCCGGTGTCACGGAGATCTAGTTGTATTGTTGTAAACCCTTATTCTTTGTTTTGAATAAAATTATATTTCTTATATTTCATCTCGAATTCTTGGGTGCATGTTGCTAGGGCTCTAAGGGGTACGTGGAATAGTAGAAAACAAACTTTCACAGGGGAAAGTAGTTCTGTGACCTAACACCACATGATAGTAGTCTACCACTTCGCGGTAGCTTTCAGAACAAGTTGCCCTGCCAAACTTGTGTTTTTTGTGACATACCGCTGCGCGGTAGTAGCCTACCGCCCTGCGATAGCTTCCAGAACAAGTTGGGTTGCTGAAATTCTTTTATTCTAAATTTTAATTGAAAACCTTATTCGCCACCCCCCCTGAAGGTTGGCCACCAGATCCAACAGTCACGAGTATGTCTAGGTGGCAGATACCGTCTTCAACATCTTCTTTAAGCTCGGGGGGGGGGGGAGTTTGCTTCACACAGACGACGCAAATTGTTGTGACCAACTAAGTTTTGGTAGACAGACTCAATGTAGTCTGGCCTTAGGAGCCGACTATACTAGTCTGATAGCCCAGCCCCGATCGAGCGAAACTAATCACAAAATAAGTAAGAAAGTGCACAAAATGATTTTAACATGGAAAATTCCCTCAACTAAGTAAAAAAACATGTGACCGATTTGGTGTTGGTCAAACTCCACTATCAACAACAGTTTAAAAATTGTCGGTGGAATCGAGAGCGACAGATCGCTGCTCGTTACATCATGGAGATGAGAGAGAATACAAACGCGCTTGGAGGATGACAGACCGACTTACATGAAGCTTTGTTTTCACTGTTTACTGGCGGTGGCAGACGTTCTTGGATGCGATCAGGTTGCACAAATTCTGCTGCGAGGTTTGTTACATTGTGTTGATGGGAATTTGCTGGATGCCGCACATGTAGGGGGCTTCTTGGAGTGGCCGACGAAGTTTCTTCTCCCTCGAGAAGTTGTGCACTTGAACAAATTTTCGGGTGGCTCGATGGGAGGCGGTAACCCGTAGGAGGATTTTGACAGGGCTCCGACCTGAGAAAAAAGAGAGCTGGAATGAGAAATTTTTTCATCATTGTGTATCTGGTATTGACTCAAAAGGTTGATAAAGACGTGCCTTTATTATCGGGTACTACTCGTGAAAAGAAGACATTGATTGTTGAAATTTAAACTTGATCTGCAGATAGTAGTTTATAAATATGAAAAATTTTATTTGCAGATAGACATTTATGGTTTGTGAATACAAACTGCCTAAAATTTTTTTACTTGTAAGGTGAGCGACAACACCACTGTGTGCCATTGATTTTGATGCCACCCACCAAACTCAAATACAGATCTCAACCGAGGTTGTTGACACGGTTGATTCATTGCGAAATAGGCATGATTTGATGCCACAAGTTGCAGACCGCCACATCAACTGTTGCAGCTCTTCAGCCAACAAAGCTTCACTGTTGCCATCAACATTGTTGTAGTTTATTATTATTATTATTAGATTAAATATTATAATAATTTAGTATAACATGGTATTAGAGGAAGGTTCATCTCTTTGATAATGTTTTTTTTTTAATTCTAAAGAATGGGTGAGAAAATTGAATTGGTCACATCAAAAGCAATGAAAGCCCCTCGCCGTTTATTCTCGGCCCACGAACGTCCTTGACACGATCCTCACATCGTGTTTGTTTGTGGAAGGAAACTACAACATGTGGGAGAAGGATAAAGAAATTAAGTGAGAGTTAAGAACGAACTTGGTTTTGTTGACAAGTCTCTACCTCGGCCTAATGATGACACACAAGAGGCAAGCTTATGAGAGGCATGTGACTCCATGCTGATCTCCTCGATCCTCAACTCCATGGATAAGACATAGGCTTCGTTTGGGGCGACTTATTTTCACCGGTCAAGCGGTCACGACCGCATGTCCGGTTCATGCGGTTATGACCGCTGGACCGGTGAAAATAAGTCCCCGAAACGGAGCCATTATAACCAAGTGTTGATTGGATGGTTACAATAAATGAGGTCGATCTAAAGGAACATTTTGATGTAGGAAATGCACCAAAGGTATATCAACTCAGGTATGAAATTGCTGGTGGTCGGCAAATCCGTTGGCGGTGTCCGGGCAGGACGCCGGTGGCTCCACCGCCGACGATATTTGCAAAAGGCCCTCCAGGAAGGCTGGATCGGGAGGACCACCTGTTATTTATTTTTTTTATAAAATATATTATATAAAATAATAATTATATTATCTATACTATATTAAAAAAATAGAAGATCTGCTAATAACCATGAATTAAAAACTCATTCAAAAAATTCTGACCGTCGTATTAGGCCTGCAAATAAAATTTTCCCCAAAAAATAACCTCCTTCCAACAACCTAAATCCTTATCCTGTTTCACCCGAAAAAATTGACAACTTGCAAATGCCGACGACGGCGGTGGCCCAGCCTGCTTGCCGCCGGACAACCCACGAAGGGTTCGTCGGTGGCCAGCAAACCTGCCAATGGTGACCGGGCAGGACGTCGGCTTCTCCGCCACCGACGGCATTTGCAAAAGGCCCTCCAAGACGGCTGGATCGGAAGGACCGCATGTTACTTATTTATTTATAAATATATATATAAAATAATAATTATATTATATTATATAATAATTTACAAAATATAAAATTAAACAATTAAAAAATATGCAAATAAGAAAACAAATAATATAATTGGGGGGGGGGGGGGGGGGCAAGCCCGCTGCCACGGGCGAAAGCTACCGCCGCATCCGAGTATTATCGCGCGAGACACGAGTACCAGATGACCGTGCTCACTCGTGTGTGTGTTCATAATCTAATACAACTACATAAACATCTAATATTCTCCAAAAAAATATAAGGATGATCATACATCATTAGCCTAAAATAAACAAAGCATTTTTAAGGGGATATGACGGGAACCTTGGTGCAATCAATTATGATCTATCCCAATAGAGATACAAATAAGGCTCTGTTTGGGATGGTGGGGATGATTGAAGAAATAGTGGTGAGAAGTAAATGTGGAATAATCAGTTGTTTTGCAGAATGATGATATGTTTGAAAGAACAACATTTGCAATATTGTTTCTGCTCCATCTCCCACATCATGTTCTCCCACAAACCCTAACTACAACAAAAAAAATTCTGAACTTAAGAATCGAATAAGATCCAAAAAAACAGATCAATGTCGAAGACTCCTTCACCTAAACAAAAAATGTGAGAAGAAGCTTGCCGAGAGTTGGGTTCCTCAGGGAAGGTGCAGATAGGGAAAGCATCGCCGAGGGAGGCGTGAGCGGCAAGGGAGACACGATTTATGGAGTTGATCGTGACGGGGAATGTGGTCGCCGACCGTGACGAGGAAGATTCCTGTGGTTCACGACTCCCAGTGACGGGCGGAGATTAGCGGGGGAGGCATGATTTTTGGAGTCACGATAATTTTTCGCAGACTCCAGAATCGTGAAAAGCGGCAATTTGGGAGCGCCAGCAACTCCAATCGCCTTCCCAAAAAACAAGTTTGGAACAACGTTTTCAAAAACGCAGCGCCAAACAAAGCCTAAGCCGTAACTGCTGATTTGTCATCTTGAGCATCATTTTCGAACCGATCGCGCACGAGAACATGAAATTATACTCATAAATTTATCGAAATGCATAAGTTTATGCCACCACACTGACTATCCATGTTCTAAATTCTCAATAATATGAACAACAATAACATGTTAAAGGCATTACAATTAATAAATATTGCTACACAATACAAAACTTTCATTAACAACAAAGTTTATTTTATTCAACCCATGAATAACATCATACATAATTATTCTCTGGCAAATATCAAAGCATATAGCCTTATGAACACAATATGCGAATAAATAAACATTCAACAACAATTACATGTATGCCGCAAAGCCTAAAGCAATATATAATTAGGCACCTGCGAAATGACCGGCGCACATTAAACTTAGCACTTTATCATTCTTGTATTTTTTCCACAAGAGCTGGAGAAGAATTTAAGCTCCTACTTTAACTGAAGCATCCATAGTAGTATCAGTGCTGTTCTGCTGCAGCCATAGCTGGGCATATCTTCCAGCTCTCAACAAAAGAATTTCATGGGCTCCTTGTTCTACAACCTTCCCATTTTCCAGGACAATAATCTGTAAAAAAACAAGTCCTTCCATAAAATACAATCCAACTAGGGCTTCGTTTGGCACAGTGGTGGAGGTCGTAAATGCATGAATTAAACTGTCATTCGCTAACAATCACCTAACAAACTTTATCCATTTAAACATAAAAGTGGACAAAGTTCCTAAGTGTGCGTCAACGAATGACAATTTAACCCCCTGTTCACGAATATCACCACCGTGCCAAAGGGAGACTAAGGCTTCGGTTTGGGGGAACTTATTTTCACCGGTCAAGCGGCTACAACTGCATGAATCCGGCCTTAATTAAGACCCAATTCATGCGATCGTAATCGCTTGACCGGTGAAAATAAGTCCCCCCAAATGGAGTCTAAGGCTCTGTTTGGGGGGACTTATTTTCACCGGTCAAGCGGTTACGGCAGCATGAACCGGACCATAATTAAGGCCCGGTTCATGCGGTTACTGCTTGACCGGTGAAAATAAGGCTCCGTTTGGGGGGACTTATTTTCACCGGTCAAGCGGTCATGACCGCATGAACCCGGACTTAAATTAAGTCCGGGTTCATGCGGTCATGACCGCTTGACCGGTGAAAATAAATCCCCCCAAACGGAGCCTAAGTCCCCCCAAACGGAGCATAAGACACAAAACAAGGAAAATTGATATTGCGCATCATTTCTCCTTTTCGTTCAAGTAATATATATAGCACGCAAGTACACTATTATTTTATAGAGCCTAAGTCCCCCTCAACAGATGACTCATGACCCTCAAACACTAATAATTCAACCAGTAGTTGCATGTAAATAGGATGCATAGTCCCCTGTAAATGATAGATAAACAAATATACATTCTCTGTCTTTCTATATATATAGGGCAATTTACTGGGACCTCCCCACTAAATTTACTAAATTACAAGTTGCGCCCCTCTTATTTTCGAAACTACAAAACCTCCCCAGCAAGAGTACATTTTGTAACATTCATGTTATGAAATATTTGGATATTTTTTTGCATGCATGTTATGAAATATAAATTTTAGGGGAGTTTTTTGTAATTTCAAACGTAAGAGGGGTGCAAACTATAATTATGTTTAACTTCATAAATAAATAATAACTGGCATAAATAATAATAACTATGTATATATATGTACATCATTATAACTTCAAAAATAAATAATAACTATATAAGTATATATCCATATTATCATCAACAGGAATATCCCAATTACTTGTGGTTGACTTTATGGATCCACATTATCAATTAGGCTCTGTTTGACAGGGTGGTGGTGGTCGTAAACGCATGCGTTAAACCGTCATTCATTAAAGATTACGTAACAAATATCCTCTGTTTGAATATAAAAGTGGATGAAGTTCCTTAGGTGGGCGTTAACAAATAACAATTTAACCCCATGTTCATGATCGGCCACCACTGTGCCAAAAGGAGCCTTGGTCTACTGCTGCTATATAATCCTTCGACAGTAACTCTATATACTTTCTAAACAACTTTTATATAGTCCAACACTAAGATCCATAAAATATTGTCCGAGTTAATTGTGGTTTTAAAATTTATCTTTAATGTATATGAAATCTGCTTATTGCACAATACTCCAGAGAAAATTTTCCATTTTAACAACCAAGTCTCAACTCCAGAGGTTATATCGTCACATGTATCTTCATTCTTCTGAATTATCGATCACAGGTACTCTATCATGTTGAAAATCATGAAGTGAAAGTGGGTGATGGGGCAGACCGTGCGGTCTGAGCGGTCCGAGTCTGCGGCCTGGGTGGTCTGGCCAGGTTGGTCTTGGTGGCTTGGCTGTTCTTGTGGAGCGGCCTGCGCGGCCTGACGCTGGCGGCCTGGTGGCGGTGCTCAGCTCGGCCTGCGGTTCTGCAGATAGGCCGGTAATGGAGTAACCGCGCGGGTTGGAGGATAAGTCCGCGGAGTGTGACGGACTTGGTTAGAGTCCACGGAGTCCGCTATTGCGGACTGGTTTTGGAGATTGGCATTGGTCCTTGCCGGGTTCTTCGGTGTTGCGGTGGATGAGCCGCATTCTTGGTGGTGGACTGACCATGGTGATTGGCGGTCTGATTTTTTTGTGTCCGCCGAGCTCGCGCCAGGCTCTTGGTGATTGCTGGACTTGCTCACACTCTGTGACAAGTCCAGGGTGTCCGCAGGGTCCGCAAAGTCCGCTGTTGACCGGGCGGTCTGCCTGTTGGTCGTGGACTCTTGTGGCAGGCTGAGGAGATATTCTCGAGCTGTGCGGACTGTCGCCATGTCCGCATATGACATGCAGACTAATGTAGTATGGGCTGTGGCAGTGTCCGTGTGCTGTGCAGTATGGCGGACTGGTCGGGTGCTTGCGGGCTGTGCGGGTTGTTGCCGTGTCCGCATGTAGCATGCGGACTGACGCAGTGAATGGATGTTGCTGTGTCCGCGTGCTGCATGTGTGCGGACTGGCGCGGTGTCCGCCTATTGGTGGAATGTCGGCTTGGCTCCTGGCGGGTTGTTTGAAGTCCGGCTAAGTCCTTGCGGACTTGGCGGACTGGGCTTTGCTAGCTGCGAGCTGGGGTGGTAACTCTATTCATTAGGGCGGCGACCACACTCCTCACCCCGCCTATAATAGACCCCCCCGACACGTCTACAGTAACCTAGTGAACAATAAGTTGAGTCTTGGTTAATTGTTGCGGTCTGGGTTTTCCTGTCCGCGCGGGTTGAAAAGAGAACTGATTGCTGTTTGCAGGTTGCGCGGCTAGCACCGTGGAGCCAGGAGTTTGGCTTTGACTTCGGTCAGGATCAGTGAAGTTTGCGGTTACAATCGGCGGTCTCAGCAGGTCGCTTCTGCGGGTTGTCAGTGTTCTCTGCTTCAGTTTTTCCAAGTTCAATAACCTGTCCGCCGGACTCGGGCGGGTAGGCGGTCTGTTCTTCAGTTCGGCAGCAGTCAGCGAATAACGACGTGTCCGTGCGACCTCGCGGTCTCGGCGGACTCCGTGTTCTATTTGTCTTCTAGCAACAACAGTTCGGGCGGGCTCGGCGACTTTGGCGGACTGGGCGGTCTCGGCGGTCTCCAGTTCTGTCCGCTCAGATTGATTTGTTTCTTTCTATTTTTCCTTGGGTACTGGAGAAATCATGTCTCGCCACGTATACCTCGCCCTGTAAAGAAGTAAATAAATATATGATCTGCTTGTTCCTTCTATTTGCATTTGGTGTTTGAGCTTGCTTTCCTGGTTTCCGCTTGATCAAGGTGTGATCTTGATAGCTCTGAGAATATTAATTTGGCGTCAGACTATCTCGTTGACCACTTTGAGAAAATTTAACATGGTATCAGAGAGAGGTTCAGCTGCTTGAGCGGTGATCAGCTTGTGTTGTGCTCTGTGCTTCTGGAGGCTTAACCAAGGTTGTTGCGATGGAAGGAAGCTATGCAAGAGGTCTGGGTATTGAACTCTTAACGCCGACTAACTTTAAGAAGTGGAAGTCGTGCATGAAGAGTTATCTTCTGGGCGAGGAGCTATGAGAGGTCGTCGGTGATGACGATAGGCAGGAAGTTACAACTGCGTTTGGGACTGCTGAGCAGGTGAGGGTCTGGAGGAAAACAAATGCAAAGACGGAGTTTATCCTCAAGAGGGATGTTTCACCGGAGTTGTTTGATCACATCATTGGATGTGAGTCAGCTGCTGATATTTGGACAACCATTAATGAGTTGTTCAGCAGGAAGAATGTGGCAAGATTACAGTTCCTGGAGAATGAGTTGGCTAGGACAACTCAAGAAGACCTGACCATCTCGAAGTTCTTTCTGAAGATGAAGAGTCTGTGTGCTGAGTTATCAGCGCTTGATCCTGATGAGCCAATCTCGGAGGCTAAGTTGAAAAGACACATAATCCGCGACTTGCGGAAGGAGTATTTGACCTTTGTAACTTCTGTTCAAGGCTGGGCAACTCATCCATCTCTGCTGAAACTTGAGAACCTGCTTGCTTCGCAGGAAAGCTTGGCCAGACAGATGGCTGGAGTCACTGTCTCTAAGGAAGGTAGTGAAGCGCTCTTCACAGGAAAGAAGAAGAAGAGATGGGAAGGGAAGAAGAAGAAGACTGCGGTTGAAAATGAGCCTTCAACCTCTTATAAGTCAGAGAGGAGCGCTGCTCCTAAGAAGGATTGAAAGAAAAATTTGAAGTGCTACAGGTGTCATCAGTCGGGTCACTTCAAGCGTGACTGCAAGGTCAAGCTGCAGTCTGGGCATGCTGCAAGCAAGGAGGAAGCTTGCTCTAGTACTGAGGAAGCTGGCTGGGGCGGAGCTTTCATGACGGGCACTTGTGTCCGTGCCTTATCAGCCATCGAGACTTTGAAGACGATTGGATCGTGGACTTCGGGTGTGGTCATCACCTCACCGGAGACAAGTCGAAGTTCTTCTCTCTGCAAACTTACTCAGGTAACGAAGCTATTATTACTGCTGATAATACTATTTATGCAGTAGAGAAGGAGGGGGTTGTGTCCTTGGGTAGTGATAAGGGGACACTCACATTAAGGAGTGTGTATCATGTACCGGGCATGAAGAACCTCTTCTCTGTGACCAATGCGGTAGACGCAGGTTATTACGTTCTGTTTGGGCCAACAGAAATGAAGTTTCTTCGCAACGTATCAGCGATAAAGGCTGATGTTGCTCACGTTGGGAGAAGAGTCAAGAACTTGTTTGTTCTTGCAACCAATTCCTATGTTGATCGGATGAGGGCAAATGATAGCGTTGCTATCTGACATGAGAGGCTGGGGCATGTAGGGATGGACAAGCTGAAAGCTATGACAAATATGAGCCTTGTGAAAGGATTGCCTAAGCTTTCAGCTGTTGGAGATGGTTAAGTTTGCGCAGGATGTCATTACGGTAAGGCTCATCGCCTTCCGTTTGATAAGTCACAAACGAGGAGCAAGAGAGCATTGAAGTGTATCCATGGTGACTTGATGGGGCCAACTGCCACTGCTAGTCTTGGAGGCAGCAGATACATGCTTGTATTGATTGATGATTACTCAAGATACACTTGGGTGTATTTCATGAAGGAGAAGTCGACAGCTTTCCAACTGTTTGTGGAGTTCAACGAGCTGGTGGAGGACCGGCTTGGCCTGCAGATCAAGAAATTTAGATCAGACAACGGTGGTGAGTTTGTCTCCTCCGAATTTTCTAACTTCTGCAGGAAGCACGTGATTCATAAGGAGCTTACTTGTGCTCATACTTCACAACAAAATGGAGTAGCGGAGAGAAAGATCCGTCACTTGACGGAAACTTGCAAATGCTGGCTTCATGCAAAAGACATTCCCAGGTCCTTTTGGGCGGAAGGAATGACTTGCGCAACTTATGTCATCAATCGAATGCCTCTGAGTCCGATCAATATGGAGTCTCCTTTCGAGATGTTGCTGAAGGAGAAGCCAAGCGTGGAACACCTTCGGGTGTTTGGATCAACTTGCTATGTGCATGTCCCTGATGCTTCAAGGACAAAGCTTGATGCAAAGACAAGGAAACTTGTCTTTGTAGGATATGATGAGCGGAAGAATGGATGAAAATGCATGGATCCTGCGACAAATAAGTTTGTTGTATCAAGAGACGTGCTCTTTGATGAACTAACGTCGTATGGAGGAGGCTCGGTTGAGCTATCAGAGAGCAAAGTTGATGAAGACCAGAAGGTGGTTGCTGAAGTCCTTCAAGAGGAGCTTGTTGTATCACCAGCAGCTCCTGTTGTTTCAAGCTCTGGGGTAGAGGCCTCTGGTTCAGGAGGCAGGGGGAGCATTGCTCAAATTTTGCCCGAAAATGAAGCTGAGCCTGAAGAAGCAACATTGGTGGTGAGCAAGGAGCAGACCCTTCAGAGATCAAAGAGAACTATCAAGCCATCATCTCGAAACTGTGATGGGAATGCAGTGAGCTTTGTCTCCTGCTTATTTGCAGGTCCTTTGGATGAGCGAGAGCCTGCAAACTTCAATGAGGCCACTGGAGTCAAGGAATGAGAAGATGTCATGAAGGAGGAGATTTCTGCTCTCAAGAAAAATGAAACCTGGGATCTTGTGCCCAGGGTTGATGACATTACTCCAGTTACTAGCAAGTGGGTGTACAAGTTGAAGAAGAAGGCTGATGGGAGCATCGAAAGATACAAGGCTCGCCTTGTTGCTCGAGGATTCTCACAACAGTATGGAGAGGACTATGAGGAGACATTTAGTCCAGTTGCAAAGATGACTTCAGTTCGGGTGGTGATCGCCTTGGCTGCTTGCCGAGGATGGAGGTTGTGACAACTTGACGTAAAAATGTCTTTTTTTACGGAGAGATTGATAAAGACATCTTCATGGATCAGCCGCTTGATTTTGTTTCTGAAGTTCATCCGAATTATGTCTGCAAGCTCAGGAAGGCTCTCTATGGTTGAAGCAGGCTCCAAGAGCTTGGTATGGGAAGATAGCAGAATACCTCCAATTCTGCGGATACCTTGCTTCTAACTCAGATTCAAGCTTGTTCATCAAGAAAAAGGGGGAGCTTCAAGTCTTGGTCCTGCTGTATGTTGATGATATGATCATCACAGGAAATTTAGAGGAGGAGGTAGCTAGGCTTAGGGCTGAGCTAGCTATTTGCTTCGAGATGAAAGACTTGGGAGAGCTTCATCACTTTCTCAGTCTCGAAGTGGAGAGGAAGGAGAGCGGGATACTCATTTGCCAGAAAGGATATGCGAATCGCATTGTGAATCGATTCAGCATGAAGGAAAAGTTGCTCTACTCCTCTGGATCATGGGCTGAAGCTTCGACGAGATGAAGGAAGAATTCTTCCTGATCCCTTGGTGTTCAGAGCTCTAGTGGGGAGCTTGATCTACCTAACGATTACAAGGCCAGACATTGCTTACGCTGTTGGCCGAGTAAGTCAGTTTATGACAGAGCCAAGAAAGTCTCATCTGGTGGCGACAAAGAATATCTTGAAGTATGTCAAGTCTACTTCTGATATGAGGCTCCTTTATAGGAGGGATACAGACTTTTCTTTGCTAGGATACGCGGATGCTGATTATGGTGGTGACTCGGATGATCGAAGATCAGCGTCGGGTTATGTTTTCACTTGCGGATCAGCTAGCATCTCGTGGTGTAGCAATAAACAGGACTCAGTGTCTGTCTCAACTACGGAAGCAGAGTATAAAGCTTCGGCTTTGGCTGCTCGAGAAGCCATTTGGCTAAGGAGGTTAGTTGAGGACATCCATGAGGAAGTGCAATGTCCAACTCTGCTCCGAGGTGACAATGAAAGTGCTCTCAAACTAGTGAACAATCCAGTTTGCCATGCAAGGACAAAACATATAGAGATTGAGCACCACTTCATAAGGGATAAGGTGTTGGAGGGATCTCTTATGGTCGGGCATGTTCGGAGTGAAGACAATCTTGCTGACATCTTCACGAAGCCGTTGTCGAAGGAACCATTTCGGCGGCTACGAGATTTGCTGGGCTTGATCACCAGTTCTCGCTTCAAGGGGGAGTGTTGAAAATCATGAAGTGAAAGTGGGTGATGGGGCAGACCGTGCGGTCTGAGCGGTCCGAGTCTGCAGCCTGGGTGGTCTGGTCAGGTTGGTCTTGGTGGCTTGACTGTTCTTGTGGAGCGGCCTGCGCGGCCTGACGCTGGCGGTCTGGTGGCGGTGCTCAGCTCGGCGTGCGGTTCTGCATATAGGCCGGTAATGGAGTAACCGCGCGGGTTGGAGGATAAGTCCGCGGAGTGTGGTGGACTTGGTTAGAGTCCACGGAGTCCGCTATTGCGGACTGGTTTTGGAGAGCGGCATTGGTCCTTGCCGGGTTCTTCGGTGTTGCGGTGGATGAGGCGCATTCTTGGTGGCGGGCTGACCATGATGATTGACGGTCTGGTTTTTTTGTGTCCGCCGAGCTCGCGCCAGGCTCTTGGTGGTTGCTGGACTTGGTCACACTCTGTGACAAGTCCAGGGTGTCCGCAGGGTCTGTAGAGTCCGCTATTGACCGGGTGGTCTGCCTGTTGGTCGTGGACTCTTGTGGCAGGCTGAGGAGATGTTCTCGAGCTGTGCGGGCTGTCGCCATGTATGCATATGGCGTGCGGACTAATGTAATATGGGCTTTGGCTGTGTCCGTGTGCTGTGCAGTATGGCGGACTGGTCGGGTGTTTGCGGGCTGTGCGAGCTGTTGTCGTGTCCGCATGTAGCATGCAGACTGACGCAGTGAATGGATGTTGCTGCGTTCGCGTGCTGCATGTGTGAGGACTGGCGCGGTGTCCGCCTATTGGTGGAATGTCGGCTTGGCTCCCGGCGGGTTGTTTGAAGTCCGGCTAAGTCCTTGCGGACTTGGCGGACTGAGATTTGCTAGCTGCGAGCTGGGGTGGTGACTTTATTCATTAGGACGGTGACCACACTCCTCACCCCGCCTATAAATAGACCCCCTCGGCACGTCTACAGTAACTGAGTGAACAGTAAGTTGAGTCTTGGTTAATTGTTGCGGTGTGGGTTTTCCTGTCCGCGCGGGTTGAGAAGAGAATTGATTGCTGTTTGCAGGTTGCGCGGCTAGCACTGTGGAGCCAGAAGTTTGGCTTTAACTTCGATCAGGATCAGTGAAGTTTGCGGTTACAATCGGCGGTCTCAACAGGTCGCTTCTGCGGCTTGTCAGTGTTCTCTGCTTCAGTTTTTCCAAGTTCAAAAAAATGTCCGCCGGACTCGGGCGGGTAGGCGGTCTGTTCTTCAGTTCGGCAACAGTCAGCGAATAACGACGTGTCCGCGCGACCTCGCGGTCTCGTCGGACTCTGTGTTCTATTTGTCTTCTAGCAGCAACAGTTCGGGCGGGCTCGGCGACTTTGGCGGACTGGGCGGTCTCGGCGATCTCCAGTTCTGTCCGCTCGAATTGATTTGTTTATTTATGTTTTTTCTTGTGTACTGGCGAAATCATGTCTCGCCACGTATACCTCGTCTTATAAAGAAGTAAATAAATATATGATCTGCTTGTTCCTTCTACTTGCATTTGGTGTTTGAGCTTGCTTTCCTGATTTCCGCTTGATCAAGGTGTGATCTTGATAGCTTTGAGAATACTAATTTGGCGTCAGACTATCTCGTTGACCACTTTGAGAAAATTCAACGAATCATGAGTTGTAATTATACATAAGGTTGCAGATGTCGGATGTCGGACTCATGTCGGTTTGAATTTTTTATATCGGATGTCGGATTGCAAGGGATATATCGAGGACATTTCAAAATGTCGGATTGCATTGTTATATATATATGTTTCATAATATTTTCATCTATTAATTAGATGGTAATTATTTTATCCGATTAAATGTAAAATAAAATTCATTAGAAAAAAATTAAACTACTAGCAAGTGTTTAATTGTATTTGATTGGTGTCATTTGAAGTCACATTCTCACCAAATGTCCAATATAGATCTCTACATGATATGGAAGAAGCATTAGGTATCTTGCTAGAACCTTCTGATGAATTCATTCTATAAAAAAAATATAATGTTTTTTAAACAAAAAAAAACCGCAATAATTGGCCGACATTACTCGACATTTGCCGCAATATTGGGCCGACATGTCCGACATGTCAGCCACAATACTGGAAAACACCAGAATTGTCATATGTGGCGATAACGTGTCGTTTCATCCTCAAAACTGACATGTCGGCCGACATGTTGGACATGTCGGCCGAAGGAGACATCTGACAACCTCAAGTAGGTACCAGTTCTTGCGCTAAGCTACCCCATTCTGAGTTAGGGTGTAAACACAGGAGGTTTGATATATGATACCAAGATCACTAAGATATTGCTCAAAGCGGGAGTCAATATACTCATGGCCATTATCACTGCGCAAAATCATAATGGTAGCAACAAATTGAGTAGTGAACATCCTATGAAAGCATTGAAAGAGAGAAAACACATTGTTTTTATGTTTCATTAAATATACTAAAGTACAACGAGAGTACAATCAATAAAAAAACAAACCATGAACAACCAAAAATAGACGCAGTACGACTAGGGCCCCAAACATCAGTATGAATAAGAGTAAAGTGTAAACAAAAGCGAGTTACGTGGAGACATAAGAGTAAGAGAACTACGATGATGTTTAGCAAGTTCACATACATCACAATGAAAACACTAAACAAAGTAGAAGAAATAGTAGGAAGCAACAACTTTATAATAGCGATAGTAGGATGTCCAAGATGACAATATCAGGAATCAAAATCAGAGATCTGATCTACATGAAGAGCATTTGGAGGCGGAGTGAGGCTGGATGAAGTGGAGGATGAAGGGTCATAGACATAAAGCCCGTTGCACAGTCTACTATAGCTAATCACTGTCCCCGCCTTCAGGTCCTAAAAAACACAAGAGGTGGGTAAAAAGGTTACTGAGCAGTTCATAGAGTTAGTCAAATGACTAATAGACAGAATATTGCGAGTGAAAGTAGAAACATGAAGGACAAAGGAGAGTGTAAGAGAGGAGTATGGAATGGATCTTTTCCCAGCAATGGGAGATAGCGATCCATCAGTAATGCTCATTTTGTATCTGCTGGAAAGATGGGTGTAGGACACAAAACCTGTGGCTGACACAGTCATGTGATCAGTGGCTCCGGAATCAACGATCCACTGTGAGGACGGGTGGATGGAAGTAGAATGAGCACCTGCAGGTCCCTGGTAGGCATCAAAAGAAGAGGTTGAACTGGACTGCTCAACAGAAGAGCCATGCATGAACCAGCAGAAAGCCAGAATTTCTTCAGCTGAAAGAGCGAGGGGTACCGCGTTGAAATCCAAAGTGTGATGAACAGAGCTATCCTCCATAGCATCAGACAAGTGTGCCAATCTAGACAACGATGATCGATGCTGGAAGCGACCAGGACCAGGACCACGACCACGACAAGGTGTAAGGCCGCCTCTCGGAGAAGGAAAATCATGGAGCAAGAAGCAAGTATCTCTGGTATGGCAAGACTTCCCGCAATAATTATAGACAAGGTGATCTTTCTCCGTAGGCTTTGATCTAGTGTCACGAGCAGGATGAACTCCGTGTTGAGAAAGAGTGACAAGAGCAGATCCCTCGGTGGCAGAATCACGAAGGAGAGTCAGTCGGTGGTTGAATTCCTGCTGGACAAGGTTGTACACCTCTGGAAAAGAAGGAAGGGGAGAGCGTCCGAGGATCTGAATGCTAATCGGGTCAAAATCCCGATGTAAACCATGAAGAAATTTGAAGATGTGATTTCATTCTTCCTGGACTCTCACAAGCACCTCATCTTTAGGAGACACCAAGGTCATAGAATCAAAATGATCGTACTCCTGATAGAGTTGAATGAACTCCGAGTAGTAGGCAAATGGGGGTCGATCACCCTGTCGCAGGAGGAATATCCTGCGTCGAAGTTGGTAGGTCTGAGCCACATTTCCACGACATAGTAGGTGGTCTGCACGCTTCCATATATCTGCTGCAGTATCCAAGAAGAGACAATTCTAAGCGATGGGATCCAACAAAGAGTTAAGCAGTCAGGACATCACTAGGGAGTTCTCAGACTCCCAATAAGGCCACTCAAGAAAAGAAATAGAAGAATATGTCTTCGTCATGCCACTGACAAAACCAAACAACCGGCGACATTTGAGGGAAAGAATGATAGAGCGTACCCAAGGGAGGTAGTTGGAGCCATCTAATTTCATAGTAGTGATTTGAGGGGTGCCATGCTCCGAATTTGAGGGGTGCCATGCTCCACTGAAAAACATGTATCTAGAGGAGTCACTCCCAGCCATAGAAGACACCAAATATATATCGAGGGCATATACAAGAGACCACAACAGATGTCGGAAGATAAGGATAGCCCTCATAGAATGAGGGGAAGAATCCATACGCCCAATAGAAGGAGAAGGAAGGAAAAAGAGAAGGAGAATGAATGCTGGAAACGAGGAAATCAAGAATCCATGAGACCGACGCCCCTAGAGGACGAAAGAGAGCGCAAACGAGAGAGAGAGAGAGAGAGAGGAGGCGAGCGGACGCTGGAGCACCCCTAAATGAAGGAGGTGCGGTTGAGCACTGTAGCAAGGAGCGGAAGCGGAAGCGGAAACGACTAGTGACGGAAGTGGAAGTCGCATAAGCGAGCGATCGGCGGAAGTGGAAGTCGAAGATACGGGCTAGCGGCGGAACGTGCAAACCCTAAGGCTCCGATACCATGTTGGAATATCGGAAGAGGGAAAAATCAACTCGCTTATTCTCCATAGGAGGTTATATATATAGAATTACATTATCTCATTAATAACTCTAATAATAATAAGAGAAAACCAATTTCTCCAGCAGAATATTTTATTAATAAAGATATGGATCCTCTGTTATGGCCCTTGCACTTGGATCGTGTCACCGGCGGAGGAGCTATGGTGGTGGGAGGAGATGCAGGCGATCAGCGACGTTGGCGGGGTGCGATGTCGGCCAGGGCAAACACGGGAAAGAAAACCCGTGGGGTTTAGAGAGAGAGAGAGAGTGAGAGGGAAATAAGAGAGAGATAGAGAGGGAGATTTGTTCTAGTTTTCTTCTTAACAAAACAAGGCACAACTGGCCCTTAAGTAGGTTCCAACGGGCCTCCCATTTGGGCTTACTACATATGGGTAAAATATTACTAAAAAATAACACAACATAAACAACATAAGTTTAATATAACTGGGCGTCGTCACGCCTCATAAGATCCTCCCAAATATTTCTTCGGACTTGAAATTGCAAGATGCAATAACTCTTTGTTCTCTCCAACAAAAGTATGCACATGTTTGTATGTACTGACAAACTTTAGGATGAGCCATCCTCATTTCTACAAGATAATACTCGTTATAGGTGATTGACCAGTAAACTTATTTTTCTTATCGCAACCAGACCCGATATCAAAAAGTAAATATACACTCAATTTGTCTTCTGATAAAAAGTTGGCTGTCATCTTTATCAAATCAGCATAATCTTTATCAAACCAGCTTCATCTTTTTCAGATATTTGAGCCAAGTTGAATGATGGACATTTATGCTCTAGCTTGAGGGGGAGTGTTAAGAGTCGAAAGATGAAAAGTCCAAAAGGATCCATTGTGGGGAAGCGACGACAGAGGAATGTTTGAGGGAGGCGGCTGGCTGGACAGCAGCTGGAAGGGGGTTTTTGTAGGAGGCGGTTGGCTGGACAGCATGGTGGAAGGGTGGGGGAGGAGGAAAACACAAAGATACAAAGCACCCAAGGAGTCGTCACCAAGGGGTTCCACAGAGTCGGCACCGCGAAAAGATCATCAGAAATGAGGAAGAAGGTTCTCTAAATTTCAGCAATGAATAAAATGAGCAGCCCTAACATCTATTTATAAGAAATTAAAATTAGGGCACCCAAAATCAACGAATGTGATTGGGCGAAGGCTTCAGAACCAAAAATATATGAAATAATATCCGAAAAATAGAGCTATATAAGAAAAAACATCGAATCACGGATCCGGACGAATCCGCGAAGTCCGATCATCGATCCGGGCATGCCACATATGGTAAGTCGCCAATCGGCATCAGATCCTTGGCGCACCGGTTGAGGTGTTGTCGTGTGACCTTGAAGTCATGAGTACGAGTCCTGGAAGCAGCCTCTTGCAAAAATACAGGGTAAGATTTGCCTACATTCCACCCTTGTGGTGGGACCCTTCTCCGGACCCTCACTGTGTGGGGATTCTTTATGCACCGGGATGCCCATTTTTATGTTATGAAATGTAAACTCATAGGAGAGGTTTGTGTAATTTTATAAGTTAGAGAGGTGCAACCTTTAATTATGCTAACTCCCATGTAAGTTTACATTACATAACATGCATGCACAAAAGTACACCCTAGAGGGGAGCTCCAATGGGGTATTTTTGTTCATGCACTATATGAAATATAAACTCAGAGGGGATGCTAGTATATTTTCAGAAAATAGAGAGGTGTAACCTATAATTATACCAACTGCACGAAGAAGTCCCGGTGAACGACCCTAAAAATAATTGAGTGAACATGCATTGCCATGAACCATTATGCCAAAGAGATTAAGCAAAAACAAGCAACAAAAATTGCACTTAAAAGCAGTCCAACTTAATGAGGTACAAGAAATCAATCAGTAAATTTCAAATTAGTGCCAAATCAAGAAAGAACATTGCACCAGTAAGCTCTGAGAAAGTGCTCTAATCATCTTTAGAAAAAAAATAAAAATTTGCAGTGACAACTTCTCCATACCTCATCACACTGCATGGCCGTGGTAAGTCTATGAGCAATGAAGATAGAAGTACGATTCTTTGACAAGGTTTTCAGTGCAGTCAAGATTTCCGATTCTGTCGTGCTATCAAGTGCACTTGTTGCTTCATCACATAATCTACATACAAATATCAATAGTTTAAGCTTGTATTGTGAATGAATGTTTTTCAATAAGCATAAAATAAGCCAGACTAATTCCCCATAAGTATGGAAAGAATATGAGAAAAATTGTTCACTATGATTGGTATATATATCATACAGTTTCCATTGTGATATAAACACAGCTGTCATTTTATTTATCAACTGCTTGAAACAATTCCGGTAATTAAGATGATATTATATGTCCTAGTTAATAAACAGCTTGGGCCATGTTCCAGCATTGCAATAAAGTTTTCGCTAAATTCACGGATAAGCCTCCACAAAACTACCAAACTAGCAGCTGATGTGTTAATTATATATGGACATCAATATACCTTTCCTGTTATAAATCATATGAATAATCTTACTTCTAATGCAAATATAAGATAGCTTAATTCAGAAAATACAAATTTTGTAGGATACAGGGAGCTATACAGATTTTGTAACTGTGATAGCAAAAGCTTTAGATAACCTAAATTGATGATTAAAAAAAATTAGGTAAAAATAATTATTTGGACCTTAATAAAATATGAGATGGGTATATGAGTTTTCATTTTATAATTCAAAATTAAAAAAGATGTTCTATTCAAAAAAAATGAAGTATATAAATATTATTTCTAAAAAAAATATTAAAGTGATAAGGACATAACTCATATTTTATACTTCAAATTTATGTATTATACTTTTGAAGTTTGAAAGTAAGCGTAATTTTCCAACAACATTTAAAAAGATATGGACATGGAAGTATTTTTAAGTATTCTGTACATTATGGATATTATATCAGTACAATAATGCAAATTTATTAATAGAAACAACTGAAATATCATATATTTTGCATTAGAAACACAATATTTCTAATGGAAAGCAGAGAAGGCAAATCGTCCATAGGAAATAATGTCTATAAAAAAAGGCAAAATACATAAATCATTCCTAGCTTCAGCCTAAGTTTGAAATAGGCCCCTAAACTTCTATTTTCCTCATAACTTTATGCTGAGTTTGAAATAGGTCCTTCAGATGTTGAGGAGAGATCACACATCAGACACTGAATCTCAAGGAAATGAAATGAATCTGTATCAGGAAGTTCATCTTTCGTGTATGTAGAGGTAGTAGTAGTAGGTATGAGGGTAACCTTGGGATGAGAGTGACTAACCATAGGACAATCCAAGTGCAAGTATACTCGACTAAGTCTAGTAGCTGGTTCTCAAAGATTGCTCATAATGAAGGGCAAGCCGGTATGTCTGCTCAAGAAACTCTAAGTAATGCTGAGTCAACTTAGTATGTATCTCAGATCGAAGTTCAGACCGAAATCGATAAGTGGTCATAATTGGCTACTCTTGGATGTCGTTCCTCACTCCCTCTACTTAGACAAGGACATGGATCTTTAATGAAGGGTATACAGTTGCTCGAGCAGACGACTCTTATATGATGTTGGTAAATACACCTATGACAACCTCCACTTCATCTCCACCCAACTAGTGATGCGCTCTCGCTCACAGACCCTCGCAGTACCAGACCAATATACTGCGCTCACCAAATAATTCAAAATGATCAAATAGCTAGACTCAGAACTCGATGAACCGTGAAACGATAAGGCCACACTACGAAACCTATACTCAAGATCATTCTCGAAATGATGGTCATCTTAGTAATCACCACTAAAATAATCGAGTCATGCTAAAAGTTCAACGCAGTCTACACACATGGTGCAAGGATGGGCACGACGATAATCATTGCAGTGATCGTCTCTAGCATGGTGGAATCCTATCAAAGAGTCGACACAATCTCTGGAAGTGGTGTGCTGCAAACGAGAATAAGCACCATAACAATATGAAGACTCTCAGGTGAAGTTCTACAGAGTCGAATATAAATGGACTCACATTTCTCAAATAAAGAAGATAGGTGGCGAACATAATGCGTCACGAAGGAACCTACAGATTCAACGATTGCGTATCAAAATAAAGCTCGAATCTAGGGCTTTGATAGCAACTGACGCAGGACAAGTCTACAGGAGACGAACATGTGAATACTCAAACCCTAAATGTAATGCAAGCAAACACACGATGAATGCAATGGATCTAAGATGAACCATAAAATGAAGATGCAAATGAAAGCACGCAGGTAATTCGATGAACTTATGACGACTAATCTAAACCTTAATGTGATGCTCATAAGTGTTTCAATCATACAACGATTTCCAACGCGTTATTAACTAAGAATTATTAATTTTAAAATTCACGTAGACGTCACAATTGATCACAAATATCACAATTTAATATAGTAGAAAATAATTGCAATTAAATGAGTACACTAAATTTAGAATGCAGGGCGGTTATATAAAACACGTCTAACGAGAGCTAAATATTACTAGCAATAAAGAGCGCTTCCATATAACGTAAAATTTGAAAATAAGTGCAGAGCTGACCAAGTATAAGTTTGTCAGTGTAGGTGTAGAAATCTAGTTGTTGCAGATGTGGTGTTGGTACTCTAGAGGGACAAAAGTCTCTGGATGAGATTTTTGGAGGAGGTGGGGTGGCTATTTTGTGGCTAGGCAGGTACGGAAGGACTGGATTTTGAGGTGGAGGTAAGGGGGAAGATAGGGAGGAGATTTGGCTAAGTATGGAGGGTGTAGGGTGGTTGACTGTTGTAGAAAAGAGGGGGAAATGGTTGGTTTCAGTTCCTGGGGTTCAAATGGTGCTAAGATTAGAGGTAGCACCTGTAGGAGGAGTGGAAGGCCGCGACATGGGCTCTAATGTAAGGCATAGAGGCGGGTAAGGGAAGATGGAGGCTAGGGATGACAACGACGATGCTGGAGGCTAGGGATGACAGAGAAGGCGATGTTGGAGGCTAGGGATGACAACAGAGGCATTGGAGGCTAGTGATGGTGGTGGCGGCCCTGGAGGCTAGGGAAGGCGGTGGCAGCGGCGTTGGAAGCTAGGAATGGCGGCGGTGGTGCATCTGAGGAGCTCTGATAAAGGATACTAGCAGCCTTGATGATACTGCTGGAGGGGCAAAGAGGAATGTTGGTCATAAGGGTCATAGCGAAAGGCAGACGGGGGCGCTGGCACCTTCAGAGGCGATACTTGATGGCTTCACACCGCGCAGGAGGTTTGGTAATGCGTCGTGCCACAAATCAAGGGGATTTCTCCTCCGGGAAAGCCTAAATCCCAGATACCTTTAGAAGTCGGTTGCCAGCATGATATAAAGGGAGGGGGATTAGGTTAAATGCATATGATGACCACGATCGCGCTACGGATAATTTAACCCAACTCTCAAAATATAACTTGGAAAATACTTAAAAATATCAAAAAATGAGTCGGGAGCGATCATGATCTCTGATTGTCCATCTGACATTCTAAAAATGTCAATCTCGCAATTATCTGAACAAGCGCGCCATCAATCTTCATCACTCACAAGGTAGCATACTGTCTCTAGCTTCCCCTAAAAGCTGAATCCACCATGTGTTCCATGTATCCTGTCAAGTTGAAAAGTCCACTGAGTAGAGGGCACCCATACCAACACAAATGGCTATGAGAAATTCTTATATTTTCAAACTGACCACAATTATGGGTCATTATACAACAACCCAGACATTTATCAAGTTTTAACTGCATAGCAGCACCACTCGATGATGGATGCCATTTGGGTTTGATGACAATGACTTTCACCAATAGTTTCCAATATTTTGCCTTGAGGACAACGCAAATTTAAAAGATTGAGATATTTATTGAGGTGGTGGAACATAAAAAAGGGATGTTAGTGATGAGGTGAATACTAACACTTTGTGCCCAGTAGAAACACAATGGACAAATGGTTTTTGGTGATGGGCACTTTGTATTTAATATATTTTTTAGTTTATGTACTTCAAGGAATAGAAGGAGAGAGATAAATAGCTCACATTCCGCGGTTGTGTCATGTTTCCTTGGACGTCCTAAGAACGAACCAAGGATTGTCCGGCTCTCCCAGCGAATGTGAAAGTCAAGGGTTGCTACTCACCTAGGGGGGGGGGGGAGTAGGTGATTTACTAAGTTTATTGATTCTTGTTGTTTTCTTTTCAATTAGCACAGATGAATAGTATAGAACACAGACAAGTCACAGTACACAGAGATTTATAGTAGTTTCTCAAGAATGGGTACATCCACTTTCCTCTTTCACATATCTAGCAGAGAGCTAACTTAGGCCAAACTTCTCCAAACTTTCCTCAGATCCTCAGATCTTACAACTCAGGAACACAGGTTCCCTACCTCAGACCTTTCCCCAGGACCTACAGCTCAGGCTACACAAGAGCCTTACACACTCAGGCACTAAGCCTTACAACTCAGGCACTAGGCCTTACAACTCAGGTTATAATACAAGCTCTACAACTCAGCCTACAACACAAGCCCTACAACTCAGACCATAACACAAGCCCTACCTCAATCTCCACACACAGAGATTTACACTTAGATCAGAGATCCTACAACTCAGATTCATAAGGAATCCTACAGAGATAATAAAATACAGGTTTTGACTCAAAACTTTGAAGTTTGATTCTTCTACTAGAAGCCCTCACAACGGGCTTCCTCTTCTTTATCTTGATCAACACTTGAAATATCTCCTTTGAAATAGCTTGCTTGATCAAAAAAAACTTGTGGCAGAGAAGGGTCCTTCACAAAAGATGTTGCTGAATAAAATCAAGAAGGAACTTTTTTCTGAATGATGCAGCAGTGGTTGAAGATAAAAATATTTGAAGACTTGATCACTGCTACAGAACTTTCACAGAAGACTTGAGAAAATTTCAAATGCTAGTACTCAGTTAAAAAACAAAAAACATGTTTTTGAAATTTTTAAGTCCTTTTATACTTGACTTAGCTGTCAGAGGAAAAACAGATGTTAAGTTGAATTATCTAACGGCTAAATTGATTTTTCTTTGACAAATGATGTATTAGAAAAGTCCAACGGCTCAAATATAATTTTGTATGAGAAAGACTTTCAGAATAAATTTATTCTTGACAAATTCTCTTTCAAACAGCTAACAGACACTTTAGGAAATAATCCTCCTTTGGAATAAACAAAGGCTATCGAAATCTGATTAAAAACAAATTTGGAATTAAAAATTATTCTCTCATAAATTAGAATATTTTTTCCTGTTGGCTGACCCTTGAAGTATACAACAAATCCTATTTTTTTATTTGAATATTCTGCATAATTTGTGTCTAAATTAAAGGTTATAGCTGTGGTGCCACATGTCAGGCCGAGAGAAATTGGTCTATATGACCATGACATGATGTCATAAACTAAGTCTAATAATATCATGAAATTTACATGGATAGCCCTTAAACCTTATAAGACTTATATAAGGAAAGTCCTGACACTTAGCCATTTCAGCCTGCTTAAAAGCTTCAGTCAGTTTGCAGTCGATCCAGTCGAATTCTATCTCTGATGCAATCGATGCAGTCGAACTCGTGTAGTCGATGCAGTCGATATTTTACTTTGTCATAAACTTGATGTCTTCGATCCAGTCGAACTTTTGCACTCGATGCAGTCGAATTTTTACTTATTTATAAATTCGATGCTTTCGATCCAGTCAAACATTTGCACTCGATGCAGTCAAATTTTTAGCCTATGAACCCGATAAATTACTAAGTCAATTTTCTGATCTTGTCATTAATTTCTTCTGCCCTTGGTGACTTTTTCCAATGATATTGACATGTCAAATATATAATTAGTCCAAAGGTCGACATGAATTCTACTACTTGAAAGATTACAAGTGCAAAATCATGTTTGGGTGACCAAGTGTCTAATCATACATCAGCCATGCACTTTAGTTATACCTGTCACACAAACTAGAGAGCATCAAATAGAAGATGTTTATTGTCATCTTAAGACCTTCAAATCAGAAATCTTGGGGACAATATTCCCAACATAATATCTTATAGAAGAGAGAACATACAAACATATGGCTGTTACAATCATTTTTGGATAAAATCAAAACAAATTAGTTACAAATTGTTGAGAATATTGTCCCTAAGATTCTTGATTTGAATAAGACCTTAAGATGACAATAAACATCTTTTATTTGATGTCCTCTCTAGTTTTGATGTGACAGGTTTAACCTAAGTGCATGACTAATGTATGGTTAGACACTTGATCACCCAAACAGGGTTTTGCACTTGTAATCCCTCAAGGAGCAAAATTCATGTTGACTTCTACACTAATTATATATTAGACATGTCACTACCATTGAGAAAAGTCACTTAGGACAGAAGAAAACAAAGGTAGAATAAAAGATTGCTCTAAGTAAATAATCGGTTACATAGAGTTCAAGACGAAGGAAAAGTTCGTCTGCATCAAAGAGAAAAAGTTCGACTGCATTGAACGTACTGAATTTACGGCTAAGTAAGAAATCGACTGCATCGACTGCAAGAGTTCGACTGCATCAACTGTATCGACTGCATTAACTGCAGAATTTGACGCATCGATTGGATCAGAGATATAATTCGACTGCATCAACTGCAAGGTGATAGAAGTTCTTCTACAAGCTGAAATGGCTAAGTGACAGGAGTTTCCTTATATAACTTTAATAAGGTTTAAGGGTTATCCAAGTAAAATTCATAAGTGCTATTAGACTTGGTCTATGGCATCATGACATGGTCACATAGACCAATTTCTCCCTGCCTGACACGTGGCACCGCAGCTATGACCTTAATTTAAGGAGCAAATTGTGCAGAATATTTACATCAAATTGCAAAGCAAGATTTATATCAAGGGTCGGCCAACGACAAAAAATATTCTCATTTATGATAGAATATTTCTTTGTTTCAAAATTATTCCTTAATCAGATTTTGACAGCCGTTGTTTATACCAAATCGGGATTATTTCCTAAGTACCTGTTAGCCGATTGAAGAAGACTTTGTCAGAATAAATTCTAGTCTATATATCTTACTTATACAAATTTATTCTAACTGTTGAAGTTTCCTAATCACACAAGTTGCCCAAAGAAAGATAGATCCAGCCGTTAGAGATTTCAAATTCAACATTTTCTCTCGGCTGACCAAGTGAAGTATAAAAGGACTTAGAGATTTTCAAAAAATATAGAAAGAGAAGCTTTTGCAGTTCTAGACTTTGAATATTTTTCAAAAATCTCTCAGTATTCACAGAGATCCTTCACTACTCATTCTCTCTAGTCTATTGTGAAAGTCCTGTAGCAGTGATCATTCTTTCAAGTGCTTACTTCTTCAACCACTGCTGCAACATTCAGAGAAAGAACTCTCTCTAACCACAGATTCTTCTTGATCAAACAATGGTATTTCAAAGAAGATTTTTCAAGTGTTGTCCAAGAAGAAGAAGAAGAATCCTATTGTGTTTGCTTCTAGTGGAAGACTCAAACCTTAATCTATTGAGTCAAAATATGTACTCAATTTTCTTTGTAGGATTGCTAGTGAATCTGAGTTGTAGGATCTTTAATCTGAGTATAAATCTCTATGTTAAGATTGAGGTAGGGCTTGTGTTAAAGCTTGAGTTTGTAGGGCTTGGTGTCTGAGTTGTAGGGTTTGGTGCCTGAGTTTGTAGGGCTTGGTGTCTGAGTTGTAGGGTTTGGTGCCTGAGTTTGTAAGGCTTGAGGAAAGCCAGAGTTTGTAGAGCTTTTGTGTAGCCTGAGCTGTAGGACCTGAGTAAAGGTCTAAGGTAGGAAACCTGTGAGTTGTAAGATCTAAGGATCTGAGGAAAGTTTTGAAGAAGTTTGGCCTAAACTAGCTCTCTGCTAGACAGGTGAAGAGGGAAAGTGGATGTACTCATTCTTGGGGAACCACTATAAATCTCTGTGTTGTGGTTTGATTGTGTGCTTTACTATTCTTCTGTGTTGATTAAAAAGAATAAACAAGAAACCCAAAAATAAGTAAATCACATATTTACCCCTCCTCTAGGTGAGTAACAACCCTTGACTTTTAAGTGATATCAGAGGTAGGTTGTTCAAAAAGGCCTAACAGCTGAACAAGATCCTAAAAGGGTTGAACATGATTTATAATACTATGGGTTCTGGAGAAAACATCAAAGACCTCAGCCCCATGAAACTTCTCATATGCAGAAAAGAAAATTTTAGAATCTGGAAGCAAAAAGTCAAACTCTTCATGGAGGCATCTGATCTAAGAATTTATGTTACTGTTGAAGAGGGATCCTGTGTTCCAATGAATGTCTCTGCTATGGACGCAAATCTGAAAGTTCCAAAGAAACTCTCAGAGATGAATAAAGATGAAGTTATTCTGGCTACAATGGACAAGAGGGCTAAGAACATCATTGTTACTGCAATTGATGATTCTACATTCCAGAATCTTCTCCACTGCAATACAATCAAATAAATGTGAGACACATTGATAATCTACATGGAAGGAACTGAATAAGTTATGGATGACAAAAAATCCCTCCTCAATCAATAGTATGAGTTACTTAGACAGGGAAACAAAGACAGTATTGCTGAATGATATGAGAAATTTTTTTAGACTTGTGAATGACCTAAGAAACCATAAAAGAGCTCTCACAAACTATGAACTGAATGACAAATTTCTCAGATCCCTGCATAAGAAATGAGATGTCAAGATTGTTGTCATCAGAGAAATGAAAAACCTGGGAATATTGAGCCCCAAAATCTCTTTGGGAAATTGTTGTCCTATGAGATTCACCTCAACACCAGAAAGGATGAAGATGACACAAGAAGGAGAGATCCAAGATCCAGAGAGCTGAAAGCTCCAGCAGAGGGAAGGAAAAAACAAGTAAAGCAGTGGTGTCAGAAGAATCTAAACCAAGCACCTCTGGAGAAGAAATGTCTGATGAAGATCTGACCTTGTTCACAAGGCAATTCAAGAAGAAGGAAGTATTGGAACAATTCTAAACCATCCTCCTCTTCTAACTTCAAAAGGCAAAACCATAATTCTGAAAAGTTCAGAAAGGACCCCAAGACGGACAGGTATGACTCTAAACAGAACAAACAATTTAATAGTGACATTGTTTGTTGTTGCTATAACATGTTTGGGCATGTCATAGCCGACTGCCCAGACAAGAGAAAATAAAAGAAAGGAAATAAAGAGGGTAGACACCAGAAAGGCAAGAGATCTGAAAAGAGCATCTTGGCCAAAAAGGAAAGAAGCTGTTGTGACAGTGATACCAGCTCCTCTAAATCAGAAGAGGAAGAATCCTATGTAGGGTTGATTGCATCATCTAAAAATACAACACTTACTGTCAGCCATATAGGCATCAGGGCACCATTATCATCCCTAGATAGTGATGATGATGAAGAGGAAAGGAGCTATGAACTGATGGAATAGGATGACAAAGAAGATCAGGATGAGTGCCGCACTCATCCTGATAAGGTACAAAATAAAACTATCTTGTCTGATTCAAATTATGAAACTGGTGCCGAGTTAGAGGCGACCCCATCTTTTGGAAATGAGAATTCTGAACCAAAGAATTATTATGATGAGATTGTGGAGAAGTATGAGGCTCTCCTAAAAGCCTTGGGAAAGAGCAGGAAGCTTGCTTAGAAGCAAGCTGAAGAGCTTGAGATTCTAAAACCTCTCAAATCCCAACTTAAGGAGATGATAAATAAAGTCTATGGCAAACTTCCAAAGTATTTGAGGTCAAACAAATCATTGATGAGCAAAATGAATTGTTGATTCAAAACGAGAAAATCATTAAGAAGTTTGAAAGTGAACTCCTAAAGGTGAGGGAGTTGGTGGCAAAACTTTCAAAGCCCCAGGACGTTTTTCCAATCATTGACACCTTCTCTGCTCTATGCAGAAATGATGTAGGATATGAGGGGAAGAATAGGAGGAAAACCAATGCTAAAGGGAAAACACTCATGCAACCCATAAATTTCAAAAAGGTTCTCTTATCATTCAACAGCTATGACCTGGAAAGTGTCCATGGACATTGGAAAAATGGATTTTCCACTAGTGGAACTAAAGATGTTCACTGTGGAAAGAGTGCCCTCAAAGCAGCTCATGAGGAAGTTGTGATGAAGGATCATGATCCCTTTGTGTTTGGTGTTAACACCAGCACCATGGGTAAGGGGAGACTGGAGAGGCCCTGTAAAAAGAGATGCTAAGAAGGGCAAGGATGTGGTTGTGGATGTTAACTCACCACCAACACAATACCACAAGCCCAACAAAGACACATATGAAATCTCTTGCAGACACTGATCGAAAGAGGACTCATCCAACTCCTGTTGTGAGCTCCAAGAGAAGGAATAACAGATTTGAGTGCTGGTGCTGTAGGAATATTGGACATTTTGCTATTGACAGTTAGTTCAATCCAACAGTCCATAAAACACTCTCCAACAGACCAGCTCCCAGATCCTGACAACTCCACAATCAACCTCAACAAGGTTTAAAGCAAGGGCAAGGAACAAATACTAATAAGAATCTAGGACCCAATAAGATTTGGGTTCCTAAGAAATGGTAATCTCTTTTGCAGGGATGTCCAAAGGCCAACCAAACTCTCATTTGGTACTTGGACAGTGGATGTTCCAGAAACATGACTGGAACTAAAAGCCTTCTGATGGACTATTCTTCAGTTGAAGATAAACCCAAAGTCATATTTAGAGGTTCTGACAGAGGGAAGACCAAAAGTTATGGTAAGATCTCGAATGACATAGTCACCATCTCATGGGTAGCTCATGCTCAAGGATTGCAACACAATCTAATAAACATAAGCCAACTATGTGACCTTGACTATGTCATTAGTTTTCACAAAGATGAGTGCCTGATTAAGAAGTCTGAAGAGACAATTCTGACTGGCACTAGGTGTGGAAACACTTTTTGCTTAAATTTTCTTTGTAATGATTCTGATTTTTCTATATGTCTTATGACTGAGAATAAAGCTTCATTATGTGTGCAATGACACAAGAGATTGACTCACCTCAACTATAAGACTATCAATAAGCTGATCTCAAAAAATCTAGTTAGAGCTGACCCACAGTAGAAATGTGTCCAATAAAGTCCTTGTCAGGCATGCCAAAAGGGCATGCAAACAAGGGGAGCTTTCAAACTCATTGGGACTAAGGACTCCACAAGATGTTTATACTTATTGCACATGAACTTGTTTGGTCCTATGTCAATTCACAGCTTAGAAGGAAAGGTCTATACCTTTGTGATTGTTGATGATTACTCAAATTTACTTGGGTATTCTTCCTTAAACAAAAGTCAGATACCCTAGAAACTTTGACTAATTTTATCAAGCAAATTCAGAATGAAATAGACAACCTCGTAGCAAAGATCAGGAGTGATCATGAGACTGAGTTTCAATCTAGTGCAATAACCAAATTTTATGAAAACATATGTATCTTTCAAGAGTTTTCCTCTCTCAGGACTCCACAATAAAATGGAGTTACAGAGAGCAGGAATAAAACACTAATTGAGGCTTGTAGAACTATGCTAAGTGACCTCTTACTCTTAGAATATTTCTAGGCTGAAACTGTCAACACAGCTTACCATGTTCAGAACAGGACTATAAACAACAAGTCTCACAATAAGACTTCTTATGAGCTTATGAAGGCAGAAAACCAACTTTGGCCCACTTCACAATCTTTGAAAGTGCTATATATTGAACAATGTGAATCATTTTCTGATCAAATTTGCTGAGAAAGCTTATGTGGGGATTTTTGTTGGATATTGCTCTCACAGTAGAGCCTACAAAATATTTAACAAAAAACCCAGAGTTATAGAAGAGTCCATTCATGTTGTATTTGATGAGACTAGTCTGATCTAGAAGAGTTGGTCTAGTTCTCCTAGTGTTACAGGTATAAAAAAAAACTTGAGCATGCAATCATCAATGAACCAAGGAAGAAAGGTGAACAATCTTCTTTAAATAAATTGGTCATGAATGGAAACCACCTCAATGAAGTAGAAGTTGAAGCAACTGAAAGGACAGAGCCACCAATAGTTCAACTTGAACCAGTGAAACTGGACAATGCAGAAGTGTTGCCAACTGCTACAAGACATCTAAAGGATCATCCTCAAACTCAAATTATTGGAGACCTGGATCTAGGAGTACAGACCAGAAGAAGGGCTATGAATGAAGTGCTCCATCTGAGTTTTCTCTCTCAGGTAGAGCCAAAGAAGTTTGAGGAGGACAACACAAATCCTTCCTGGATCTTGGCCATGCAAGAAGAAGTTGAACAATTCAAGACATGCAAGGTCTGGAAGCAGGACCCCAGACTTCTCAACCACAATATCATAGGGACAAAGTGAGTGTTCGGAAACAAGTTGGATGAGCAGGGAGTAATTATCAAGAATAAAGAAAGACTGATTGCAAAGGGGTACAAACAAGAATAAGGAATTGACTTTGATCAGATCTTTGCACCAGTGGCAAGATTGAATGTCATAAGATTGTTTCTAGCACATGCAGCTCACAAAAAATTAAAAGTATATCAAATGAAAGTGAAGTCTATTTTCCTCAATGGAGATATAAAAGAGAAAATATATGTAGAACAACCTCCAGTTTTTTTAACCCAACTTATCCAACTCATGTTTTTTATTTAAGAAAGACCTTATATGGTCTTAAGCAAGCATCTAGAGCCTGATATGAGATCTTATCCAATTTCTTCATTGAAAACAAAATTTCAAGGGGAAAAATAGACAATACATTATTCCTAAGGGAAATAAAAGACATGATTTTGCTAGTGCAAATCTATGTTGATGACATCATCTTTGGATATATAGATGATAACCTTTGCAAAAAGTTTGTCAAACTTATGCAAGGGAAATTTGAACTGAGCAATATGAGAGAGCTGAAATACTTCTTAAGGCTCCAAGCGAAGCAATTTGAAGATGAAATTTTCATCTCACAGACCAAGTTCACAAAAATACCTAGAAAGAAGTTTGGAATGAAGAGTGCAACCTCTATGAGAACTCCAATAGGCTCCAACATATCTCTAGACAATGATGAAAAGGAGAAACCTTTTAATGAAATCATGTATAGATTGGGTCCCTGCTCTACCTTACTGTAAGTAGACCAGATATCATGTTCTCCACATGTGTTTGTGCTAGGTACTAAGTGAACCCTAAAGAATCTCATCATTCCTCTATCAAGAGAATTTTAAGAACCTTAAGGGTACACCCAATCTTGGCTTATGGTATCCTATGAGTAACGATTTTGAACTAACAAGATTTTCAGATGCAGACTTTGCAAGATGCAATGAAGACAGAAAGAACACTTCAGGAACATGCCAGTTCCTTGGAAGGAGACTCATTTCCTAGAGCAGTAAGAAACATACAAGTGCGACAATTTTCACAGCAGAGTTTGAATACATCTCAACTGGAACTTGTGCTCAGATGTTATGGATACAACATCAACTTCAAGATTATAACATCCAACTAAGTATAATATCTTTATTTTATGACTCCTCTAGGCCAATATCAATTGATAAAAAGCATGTGTCACACAACAGGACAAAACATATTGATATAAGATATAAATTCATCAAAGAGCATATGAAAAAGAAAACATATGCCTTAAGTTTATCCTTACTGACAAACAAGTGGCAGACATATTTATCAAGCCTCTGGATGAAGAAAAGTTCAATTATTTCAAAATTGAACTAGACATGGTAAACCTTGAATAAATATCTGCGTAGTCTATTCACTAAATGAGGAACTTCATATCTCCTCTTAGTGGCCTGCATATAGCAATTTTATCATATTATTTAGTTACATTTATTATGATTTGGCCTGCAAATAGTGCTCGGAATACTAATAAAGTGCATGCAATAAAGATCAAATCTGACTCAAAAGGAGAAATAAAGAACATGAGGGCAAAATTTCAAATTTCCATTAAAAGGACAATATCTTCGTCTATTATATCCCTTAAATAAGTACGCGTCGTTTCATATTCATTTTTATTATTAAATTAGAAAAAGCGGGAAACATTAGGTTAAATAAGCCCAAAAATCACAAACGTCGGTACCCTAGTTCTCACATTCTCGCTCCGGTCTCGACAGAAGATTTCCCAATTCTCTCAAAGCCTAGTTTCGTCTATGACACCGAAGGAGAGCGCGTCAGAAAGGATCAACATTGGAAGTGAAGTCGTCAGAGGATGTTTCATGACCTGCTCTGAAGACATACATGAGGTTATCTTCCTCTTAGGTGTGGATGGGCTAGAGGTAATCTTATCTGAACCTACAAGGATTATTCCTTCAGTCGTCGAAGAATTTTTCCAGAATGCAGAGGTGAGCAGTTCAGGAACAAAAATCAAAACTCCAGTGCTCAGTCATTGACTGCGGGATACAGCGAGAAGTTTAAACTGTCACTTGGATCTGCCTACCCTTCAAGAGGGCGAAGAAGAATAAGAAATCAATAAGGAGGATATAGCTGATGCCCTAACTTTGTGTGGGTATACTAGAAAGACCTATGAGTCTCTGGAGAAAAATGACATGAATGCTCCAGGGAAACTACTGGCAGACATTATAGGACGAGCCCTATTGTGTAAACCTGGATCACATGACAGGATATCCATAGAAGTTCAAAATTATGACTGTTGTCATACACTCATACTGACAAGTAGAACTGACTTGAGCAAGTTCATTCCGAGAAGACTGAAGGAGTGCATGATTGCCACCAATATGAGAAGGATTGTATCACTTTATCTGTTCAAAAGTCTAGGAGAAAGGCTGGCAGAAGTTCCAAAAGTCTCTCTTCACTATCTTAAGAAGATGGACTACAGGACTTTGGACAGATGGGATAAGACATTTCCCAAATCAGAGAAAGGAGAAGCAAGCTCCAAGCACTCCTAGGGAGAGGAGAAGAAGAGTGATAAGAAAAAGGATGCATCAAGCCCCACAAGGCAAGTGACTGCCAAGAGAAGACGACTGAGGAAAGCTCATCTTGCTGATAACCCTCACCATACCCCCATACATGTTGATGGGGAGCAGACAGGGGACCATTACCCTGATCTCCATGAAAAATTGATTCCTGAAGACCTGGAGAGCACAACCCCTATGGAGGAATCAAGGGAGTGTCTGGTCATGAAGTACCTGTGGTGGGGGATATTCAAGGACCAGATCATGAAGAACTTGGTCCTTAGTTCACAGCCACTGAGGTACATGAAGTCTCCATCTTTTACACAGAAAAAGGGAGAAGGAGAGAGTTAACCTCCTCTACAGAGGCAAGATATAGTTAAGGGGGAGCCTATACTTGAGTCCTCTGCCCAAGAGACTGAGGTTATTGAATCAACTGCAGAAGCTCAGGGGGAGTCTAATATGAACGACCCTGCCCAAGGAGGAGTGGCCCTGGAAGTAGTCGAAGAGGTTGTCAGCAAAGTTATAGCTGTCAAAACCAAAGAATCTGTTGATGCTGAAGATCTACCCCGACTATCTATATGAGGGCTATGAAGCTCCTGCAATGATCTACCAGCAAGCTATTAAGGATGAGACTTAACCAGAAGTTCCCACCAACAGTCCTGTTGAAGAATCAAGTTCTTTTCTGGTACAGCTGCAGAGAATGATGGATACTCAAAGGAAGAATATTGAAATATTTGCTGAGAAGACAGTCCAAGAACTGAGGACTGAAATGACTAACATGATTTCAGAAGTTGAAAGGGAGATGCATTTCCTGAACACTCAGACCTTTCAGTTCTTCATGAAGGCTACAAAAGCAGTGGACTATACTGCACTCCAAAATGAAATGACTCATGAGGGTATTCAAGCAGTTATAAACAATCAGAATGTCACTGCAGAAAATATGCAACAGGACTTCCTAGCCACACATATGAGACCGGCTCAAAACAGAACGACCATTTTGGATAGAATGGATTTCTGCAATCAGCTACTAGATGCACATCTTCTGTAAACAGAAAACACTATAGTAGCTGATGTTGATGTGTTGCAAGAGAAAGTTGGTCAAGCCCAAGAAGTCATCTGCAAAAAAATAATTCAAGAAATCAGAAAGGGGGAGAGCAATATAACCTACCATTCTGCCCAACAGGCTAATTGGACAACAAACACCATCAAAACAGCTTTGGGTCTAAATCCACTTGAGTTCTCTCCTCAACCTCCCTTCCCTGAGACTAACCCACCTGCTGAAAGTGACTATCTTCCCCAGAGGACTATGAAGCAGCTTGGGGGGAAGAGTACAAGCCTACACCTACACTTGCAAAGCAAGGTGATCCTTCCTCGAGGAAGAGAAGGGCTGATCAAAGTCATGAGGAGAGAATGAAAGCAAGACAGAGGAGGATAGAAATTCAGAACATGCCTGGGTATGAAAACAGGAGCCCCATTTTAGAGAACATCCTCCTCTATACCTGGAACAACTATGAATAGCATGACAAATATCTCCAGGTTCAACACTCTCCGTCAAGCTGAAGGATATATATCCACCATGCCTAGCTTGCTACAAACCTCTCCAAAAGGAGTAATTAGTTTGGTGAAAAAATCAGTCAGTTCTCTCTCTGAGGTAACAAAAGGTGTGTAGATCTGATTCTTCAAAATCTCATCTCTGATGAAGTGACAATCCACCTCGATATGCTTTGTTCTCTCATAAAAAATTGGATTTCTCGAAATATATATGACTACATTATTGTCACAGAACATAAGTAGGGGATGATTATAAAACTCTCCCAGATCAAGCAAGAGTGTCCGGAGCCACTTCAACTCACAAGCCGTCTGAGTCATGCTTCTATATTCAGCTTCTGCACTTGATCTGACAACAATATCATGTTTCTTGCTCTTCCAGCTGACTAGATTTCCTCCAACGAAAGTGCAGAAACCAGATGTAGACCTTCTATCTTCCTTATCATCTGCGTAACTATCATCAGAATAAACCTCAACCTTCAAATGTCTCCTTTTCTGAAACAAGAGCCCTTTTCCTGGTGCACCTTTTATATATTCTAAAATCTTTAGAGCTGACTACAGATAACATTCTCTAGGAGCATGCATAAACTGACTTACTTTCCCTACAACATAACAAATATCTGGCCTTGTGACTGTTAGATAAATGAGTTTACCCACAAGACGCTTGTATCTAATAACATCTTCAGGAACAGGAGAATTCTCATTTCAGCATTTGTCATCTCCAACAGCCATAGGAGTTCGAGCGTGTTTAGCCCCAAGAAGACCTGTCTCTTTCAAGAGATCTAAAGTATACTTCCGCTGTGAAAGAATAATAGAACCAGACTTCCGAGATATCCCAATCCCTAGAAAGTACTTAGGAGACCCCATATCCTTGGTAACAAAATACTGAAGCAGATGCTTCTTTGTCATGTCAATACCGTTGCTATCATTCCCTGTAAGAAGAATATCATTCACATAAACTGCAAGAATAACAAGACTAGTCGAGATTTTGCGGATGAACAAAGAATGATCTGCAGCAATTCGAGCAAACCCAATCACAAAAATAACTTCATTAAACTTGTCAAACCAGACCCTGAGATTTTGCTTAAGACCATAGATTGTCTTTCACAGCTTATAGACCTGAGACTCCCCCGAGCAACATACTCGGGAGGTTGCTCCATATAGACTGTTTCCTGCAAATCTCTATAAAGAAAGACATTCTTAACATCCAATTGAGACATTTCTCAGTCCCTATTGACAGCCACAAAAAATAGAACACAGATTGTAGTAATCTGGACTACAGGAGAGAAAGTATCAAACAAATCCACACCGTAGGTTTGTGTAAACCCTTTGACAACAAGCCGGGCTTTGTACCGATCAATAATACCATCAGTAAGAAATTTGATGACAATGACCCAGCGACAACCAACCACAGTAGTTCCTGGAGGAGTTGGAACAAGAGTCCAAGTAACTCGTTTAGTGAGAGTTTTCATCTCCTTATCCATAGCAGCTTTCCAATGAGTAATAACCAGAGCATCTTTATAGGAAGCTAGAACAACATTTGCTGATAGAGCAAGAGCAAAACTTTGAGACGAAGGAGATAACCCCACATAAGAAACCACATCCTGAAAAGGATGTTGAGTGCAAGACCGAACACCTTTTCGAAGTGCAATAAGAAGATCAAGATCAGTCTTGTCAATAGTATCAGTTCCACCCAAAGGAGAAATAACTGGCTCAGGAGCTGGTGGCAGAAGCTCAGTAGATGAATTAGAAACAGGAAGAGAATCAGAAAGAGTAGGAGAAGGAAGAAGAACATGCTCAGAAATAGGTGTCGACACTAGAGGTAAAGAAGCAGAATCAGAAGAAGGAAGAGTAGGAGTAGAAGAAAAGAACATCACATCCTAAAAGAAAGTGACATCTGCAGAAATGTATTGTTTCTGGAGAACAGGATCAAAGCACTGATATCCTTTCTGTGTCGAGCAATAACCTAGGCAGATGCACTTAATGGAGCGAAAAGACAGTTTGTCACGACCAAAAGAAAGTGAATGAAAAAACGTTATGCATCCAAAGATGCGAGGAGGTAAAGGGAATGAAGTCCCATCAGGATATAGAATAGAAAACGGAGTCTGTCCATTGAGCACCGAAGACAGAACTCGATTAATGAGAAAACAAGAGAGCAGAACAACATGACCCCAATAAGACTGGAGAACATGCATATGAGTGAAAAGGCTACGAGCCACATCGAGAAAATGATGATTATTGCGTTCAGCAACACCATTCTGTTGAGAAGTGTAAGGACAAGTAGTTTGATGGACAATGTCATGATCCACACAGAATGATGTAAACTGATGACTGAGATACTATTTAACATTATCAGTGCGAAGAATCTTAATATAGGTATCAAATTGTGTACGAATCCCATTATAAAACGCAGTGAAAATAGAAAATATTTCAGAGCGTTCATGTAACAAATATAATCACGTACACCAAGAAAAATCATCAACAAAGGTAACAAAATACATGCTACCCCTACCAACAGTCGGAAGGGGAGCAGGACCCCAAACATCAGAATGAACCAGATCAAAAGGCCGAGAAGAACTGCGTGCATGCTTGGCAGGAAAAGTAGAGCGGTGATGTTTCCCAAATTGACAAGCGTCACAATTAAGAGAAGAATCTTCTCGAGGTAAATCAGGGAAAAGCTGATAAAGAATCCGGGGAGGAGGATGCCCAAAGCCAAGATGCCATTGAAGTAAAAAGGATGAAAAAGCAGAAGCGGTATCAAGGTAGAACAAGCCACCACATTCAGTTCCCGTAGAAATCGACTCTTTGGAGTGAGGGTCCCGAAAAACACATGTAGAAGCAGTAAAACCAACTTCACATTTCAATTGTTTGCAAAAAGCAGTGACAAAAAGAAGATTGCATGGAAAACTTGGAACATAAAGAGTATCATGAAGCTCAAGTGAATGAGTAAAACATGCACCGTGTCAGACCCACAAACAGGAGACGGAGATCCATCGGCAATTAGAACCAGAGGCAACCGAGTACTCGTATCAAGAGAAGAGAAAAGACGAGAACTTCCAGTCATATGATTCGTAGAACCAGAATCAACGAGCCATATTCCTGTAAAACCAAACTGAGCAGCATCAGAAGTAGCAAGAGAGGAAGGAGTCGCCATAGAGAACAAATAGAAACCACACGGTTTCACAAAACAAACCGCGCGAACAAAACAACGTAAACAAACCTCGCGAACAAGAGGAGAGACCGCACGGTCTCGGTGTCAACGCACCAGCGGTAGAAAAGATGCCGCGACCAAAATGCGGAGCCCGCAACGGTTAGAGAAGCCGCAACGAGAAGAGGAGAGACCGCAAGAGTAGAGAAAACAACCCGCGAGAAAAGAAAAAAGCCGCAGGAGGAAACAACCCGCGGGGAGATAGGAGAAAGAAGAATGCGCGAACTGAACAAGTCGCAAAGAATAACGACTAACAAAGAAGACGGCTAGAACAAACAAGGCGCACAACAAACCGCAAAGAAGCAAAACAAGTCGCAAAAAAAAACAGCGACTGGCAAAGAAGAGACGCGGCAAGAAAGACCGCACAAACAAGCAGCCGCAAGGAAGAAAGAGCAAGACAGAGTTGGTAGCAACAAAGGCCGCCCGAGCAGAACGCACACAAAGAAGAAATCGCAGGAGAGAGACAAACAAGGGAGGGAGGGAAGCGAATTGGAAGAAGCCGGCTCGGTAAGCAAACCGGAAGAAGCCGCGCAGGAAGCAAACCAGAAGAAGCCGCGCGGGAAGCAAACCAGAAGAGACCGACACGGTTAGACAAATAAACCACAATCTGATTGGAGCAAAAGATCGATTTTCTCTGATACCCTCTAAAAAAGTACTGAGTAAACCGAAAAAAGTTAAAGAAAGACAAATTTTATTGCTCTAAAAAGATAATCATTACATAAATATGTCCCCTTATTTATAAAATTTGGGGGAGATGAGAGAATACATCAATCAATGTGGGACTAAATACAAGTCGGACGGCTTATGCGGGTTGACATGGTCAAACCACACACTATACAATGAATAACTGAACAACCAGCGAGAAGGAAAAACCGCCACACTGCCAGGGAAGAATGCTGGTACAGGCCGCCAGACCGCCACAGCGTGTTGCCACATGACCACAGTTGCGGTTAACCATCTGCCTGCTGTTGCGGCTTTATCCAGACCATTGCGGCTTTATCCAGACCATTGCGGCTAACCTCCAGACCACTGCGGCTAACATCCACTCTACTGCTGCGGCTACACCCAGACCGCTACGGCTATCCTCTAGACCACTGTCGCAGCTAACCAACAGACCGCTGTAGCGGATAAACTCCAGGCCGCACCTGCGGCTTGCCAACAGACCGCTGTTGCGACTAACCTCCAAACCCCTGAGCCAAATCGCCAGAACAAAGAAACTAACAACCCACTGAGCCAAACCGCCAGACCGGGGAGATAAGCCGACCATTGTGGCTAAACATCAAGCCGCCCGATCTCTTCAAGCTTCAACAGTTCTAGAATGAAAAGTTGAATTTTTGGCCACGTGAATGACACTGTCTCTGAATAGGCTGTAGCCGACCTGCTCAGAACCGGACTCCTTCATTAAACGCTGCAGCCTTATCAACTCCTTGATGGCTTCAGATGCATCAATATATTCAACTTCCGTTGTTGACAGGGCAACAACCTTTTGTAATCTTGACATTCAAGTAATAGCAGCACTTTCAAGGGTAAACACAAACCGTGGTATTCTTACTGTCATCGACCTCCCCAGCTAAATCAGAATCAACATATCCCTGCAAATGGACTTTTGAGCCTGAGTAGCACAACACCATGTCATTAGTTTTCACAAAAACGAGTGCCTGATTAAGAAGTCTGAAGAGACAATTCTGACTGGCACTAGGTGTGGAAACACTTTTTGCTTAAATTTTCTTTGTAATGATTCTGATTCTTCTATATGTCTTATGACTGAGAATGAAGCTTCATTCTGTGTGCAATGACACAAGAGATTGACTCACCTCAACTATAAGACTATCAATAAGCTGATCTCAGAAAATCTAGTTAGAGCTGACCCACAGTAGAAATGTGTCCAATAAAGTCCTTGTCAGGCATGCCAAAAGGGCATGCAAACAAGGGGAGCTTTCAAACTCATTGGGACTAAGGACTCCACAAGATGTTTATACTTATTGCAAATGAACTTGTTTGGTCCTATGTCAATTCACAGCTTAGGAGGAAAGGTCTATACCTTTGTGATTGTTGATGATTACTCAAGGTTTACTTGTGTATTCTTCCTTAAACAAAAGTCAGATACCCTAGAAACTTTGACTAATTTTATCAAGAAAATTCAGAATGAAATAGACAACCCCGTAGCAAAGATCAGGAGTGATCATGAGACTGAATTTCAATCTAGTGCAATAACCAAATTTTATGAAAACATAGGTATCTTTCAAGAGTTTTCCTCTCTCAGGACTCCACAATAAAATGGAGTTGCAGAGAGCAGGAATAAAACACTAATTGAGGCTTGTAGAACCATGGTAAGTGACTTTTTACTCTTAGAATATTTCTAGGCTGAAGCTGTCAACACAGCTAACCATGTTCAGAACAGGACTATAAACAACAAGTCTCATAATAAGACTTCTTATGAGCTTATAAAGGCAGAAAACCAACGTCGGCCAACTTCAAAATCTTTGAAAGTGCTATATATTGAACAATATGAATCATTTTCTGACCAAATTTGTTGAGAAAGCTTATGTGGGAATTTTTGTTGGATATTGCTCTCACAGTAAAGCCTACAAAATATTTAACAAAAAACCCAGAGTTATAGAAGAGTCCATTCATGTTGTATTTGATGAGACTAGTCTGATCTAGAAGAGTTGGTCTAGTTCTCCTAGTGTTGCAGGTATAGAGAAAAAACTTGAGCATGCACTCATCAATGAACCAAGGAAGAAAGATGAACAATCTTCTTTAAATAAATCGGTCATGAATGGAAACCACCTCAATGAAGTAGAAGTTGAAGCAACTGAAAGGACAGAGCCACATATAGTTCAACTTGAACCAGTGAAACTGGACAATGCAGAAGTGTTGCCAACTGCTACAAGACATCTAAAGGATCATCCTCAAACTCAAATTATTGGAGACCTGGATCTAGGAGTATAGACCAGAAGAAGGGCTATGAATGAAGTGCTCCATCTGAGTTTTCTCTCTCAGGTAGAGCCAAAGAAGTTTGAGGAGGACAACACAAATCCTTCCTGAATCTTGGCCATGCAAGAAGAACTTGAACAATTCAAGACATGCAAGGTCTGGAAGCAGGACCCCAGACCTCTCAACCACAATGTCATAGGGACAAAGTGGGTGTTCGGAAACAAGTTGGATGAGCAGGGAGTAATTATCAAGAATAAAGAAAGACTGATTGCAAAGGGGTACAAACAAGAAGAATGAATTGACTTTGATCAGATCTTTGCAGCAGTGGCAAGATTGAATGTCATAAGATTGTTTCTAGCACATGCAGCTCACAAAAAATTCAAAGTATATCAAATGAAAGTGAAGTCTGTTTTCCTCAATGGAGATCTAAAAGAGAGAATATATGTAGACCAACCTCCAGTTTTTTTAACCCAACTTATCCAACTCATGTTTTTTATTTAAGAAAGGCCTTATATGGTCTTAAGCAAGCACCTAGAGCCTGATATGAGACCTTATCCAATTTCTTCATTGAAAACAAAATTTCAAGGGGAAAAATAGACAATACATTATTCCTAAGGGAAATAAAAGACATGATTTTGCTAGTGCAAATTTATGTTGATGACATCATCTTTGGATATACAGATGATAACTTTGCAAAAAGTTTGTCAAACTTATGCAAGGGAAATTTAAACTGAGCAATATGAGAGAGCTGAAATACTTCTTAAGGCTTCAAGCGAAGCAATTTGAAGATGAAATTTTCATCTCACAGACCAAGTTCACAAAAATACCTAGAAAGAAGTTTGGAATGGAGAGTGCAACCTCTATGAGGACTCCAATAGGCTCCAACATATCTCTAGACAAGAATGAAAAGGAGAAACCTTTTAATGAAATCATGTATAGATTGGGTCCCTGCTCTACCTTACCGTAAATAGAGCAGACATCATGTTCTCCACATGTGTTTGTGCTAGATACTAAGTGAACCCTAAAGAACCTCATCATTCCTCTATCAAGAGGATTTTAAGAACCTTAAGGGTACACCCAATATTGCCTTATGGTACCCTATGAGTAACGATTTTGAAATAACAGGATTTTCAGATGCAGATTTTGCAAAATGCAATGAAGACAGGAAGAGCACTTCAGGAACATGTCAGTTCCTTGGAAGAAGACTCATTTCCTAGAGCAGTAAGAAACATACAAGTGCGGCAATTTTCACAGCAGAGTCTGAATACATCTCAACTGGAAGTTGTTGTGCTCAGATGTTATGTATACAACATCAACTTCAAGATTATAACATCCAACTAAGTATAATATCTTTATTTTGTGACTCCTCTAGGCCAATATAAATTGATAAAAAGCATGTGTCATACAACAAGACAAAACATATTGAGATAAGATATAAATTCATCAAAGAGCATGTGAAAAAGAAAACATATGCCTTAAGTTTATCCTTACTGACAAACAAGTGACAGACATCTTTATCAAGCCTCTGGATGAAGAAAAGTTCAATTATTTCAAAATTGAACTAGACATGGTAAACCTTGAATAAATATCTGCCTAGTCTATTCACTAAATGAGGAACTTCATATCTCCTCTTAGTGGCTTGCATATAGCAATTTTTATCATATTATTTAGTTACATTTATTATGATTTGGCCTGCAAATAGTGCTCGGAATAATAATAAAGTGCATGCAATAAAGATCAAATCAGACTCAAAAGGAGAAATAAAGAACATGAGGACAAAATTTCAAATTTCCATTATAAGGACAATATCTTCGTCTATTATATCCCTTAAATAAGCACACGTCGTTTCATATTCATTTTTATTATTAAATTAGAAAAAGCGGGAAACATTAGGTTAAATAAGCCCAAAAATCCCAAACGTCGGTACCCTAGTTCTCGCATTCTCGCTCCGGTCTCGACAGAAGGTTTCCCAATTCTCTCAAACCCTAGTTTCGTTTATGACACCGAAGGAGAGCGCGTCAGAAAGGATCAACATAGGAAGTGAAGTCGTCAGAGGAGGTTTCATGACCTGCTCTGAAGACATACATGAGGTTATCTTCCTCTTAGGTGCGGCTGGGCTAGAGGTAATCTTATCTGAACCTACAAGGATTATTCCTTCAGCCGTCGAAGAATTTTTCCAGAATGCAGAGGTGAGCAGTTCAGGAACAAAAATCAAAACTCCAGTGCTCAGTCATTGTCTGCGGGATACGGTGAGAAGTTTAAACTGTCACTTGGATCTGCCTACACTTCAAGAGGGCGAAGAAGAATAAGAAATCACCAAGGAGGATATAGCTGATGCCCTAACTTTGTGTGGGTATACTAGAAAGACCTATGAGTCTCTGGAGAAAAACGACATGAATGCTCCAGGGAAACTACTGGCAGACATTATAGGACGAGCCCTATTGTGTAAACCTGGATCACATGACAGGATATCCATAGAAGTTCAAAATTATGACTGTTGTCATACACACATACTGACAAGTAGAACTGACTTGAGCAAGTTCATTCCGAGAAGACTGAAGGAGTGCATGATTGCCCCCAATATGATAAGGATTGTATCACTTTATCTGTTCAAAAGTCTAGGAGAAAGGCTGGCAGAAGTTCCAAAAGTCTCTCTTCACTATCTTAAGAAGATGGACTACAGGACTTTGGACAGATGGGATAAGACATTTTCCAAATCAGAGAAAGGAGAAGCAAGCTCCAAGCACTCCCAGGGAGAGGAGAAGAAGAGTGATAAGAAAAAGGATGCATCAAGCCCCACAGGGCAAGTGACTGCCAAGAGAAGACGACTGAGGAAAGCTCATCTTGTTGACAACCCTCACCATACCCCCATACATGTTGAGGGGGAGCAGACAGGGGACCATTACCCTGATCTCCATGAAAAATTGATTCCTGAACACCTGGAGAGCACAACCCCTATGGAGGAATCAAGGGGAGTGATTGGTCATGAAGTACATGTGGTGGGGGATATTCAAGGACCAGATCATGAAGAACTTGGTCCTTAGTTCACAGCCACTGAGGTACATGAAGTCTCCATCTTTTACACAGAAAAGGGAGAAGGAGAGAGTTAACCTCCTCTACAGAGGCAAGATATAGTTGAGGGGGAGCCTATATCTGAGTCCTCTGCCCAAGAGACTGAGGTTATTGAATCAACTGCAGAAGCTCAGGGGGAGTCTAGTATGAATGACACTGCCCAAGGAGGAGTGGTCCTGGAAGTACTCGAAGAGATTGTCAGCAAAGTTATGGCTGTCAAAACCAAAGAATCTGTTGATGCTGAAGATCTACCCCGACTATCTGTATGAGGGCTATGAAGGTCCTGCAATGATCTACCAGCAAGCTATTAAGGATGAGACTCAACCAGAAGTTCCCACTAATAGTCCTGTTGAAGAATCAAGTTCTTTTCTGGTACAGCTGCAGAGAATGATGGATACTCAAAGGAAGAATATTGAACTATTTGCTGAGAAGACAGTCCAAGAACTGAAGACTGAAATGACTAACAGGATTTCAGAAGTTGAAAGGGAGATGCATTTTCTGAACACTCAGACCTTTCAGTTCTTCATGAAGGCTACAAAAGCAGTGGACTATATTGCACTCAAAAATGAAATGACTCATGAGGGAATTCAAGCAGTTATAGACAATCAGAATGTCACTGCAGAAAATATGCAACAGGACTTCCTAGCCACACATATGAGACCGGCTCAAAACAGAACGACCATTTTGGATAGAATGGATTTCTGCAACTAGATGCACATCTTCTGTAAACCAAAAACACTATAGTAGCTGATGTTGATGTACTGCAAGAGAAAGTTGGTCAAGCCCAAGAAGTCATCTGCAAAAAAACAATTCAAGAAATCAGAAAGGGGGAGAGCAATATAACCTACCATTCTGCCCAACAGGCTAACTGGACAACAAACACCATCAGAACAGCTTTGGGTCTAAATCCACTTGAGTTCTCTCCTCAACCACCCTTCCCTGAGACTAACCCACCCGCTGAAAGTGACTATATTCCCCAGAGGACTATGAAGCAGCTTGGGGGGAAGAGTACAAGCCTACACCTACACTTGCAGAGCAAGGTGAGCCTTCCTCGAGGAAGAGAATGGCTGATCAAAGTCATGAGGAGAGAATGAAAGCAAGACAGAGGAGGATAGAAATTCAGAACATGCCTGGGTATGAAAACAGGAGCCCCATTTTAGAGAACATCATCCTCTATATCTGGAACAACTATGAAAATCATGACACAAATATCTCCAGGTATTACAACTCTGTGGAATGGAGAAGACATGAAGATCAGGAGACCATGAGGAGAATTCACAAAAAGAAAAGCCCATATGAACCTCCTCTTCCTAGATATATCTCGAAGCCCATATGCTACTTTGAAAGGCAAAAGAGGAAAACAGAAGGAGAAGACTTCTAGAATATGTTGAGAATATTAGGATGACATTGAGATATTTTATCTTAACTTTTTGTAAAAAATGATTCACCTCTCTGTCTATTATTTGTCTTTGAATATTTTATTGTATCTATGGTTATTGTCATGTAAGGTTTTGACTTCTTCAAATAGAGAGAGATTGTTGGGAATATTGTCCTCAAGATTCCTGATTTGAATAAGGCCTTAAGATGACAATAAATATCTTGTATTTGATGTCCTCTTTAGTTTTGATGTCACAAGTTTAACTTAAATGCATGGCTAATGTATGGTTAGACACTTCATCGCCCAAATATGATTTTGCACTTGTAATCGCTCAAAGAGCAATTCATGTTGACCTATGTACTAATTATATATTAGACATGTCACTACCATTGGGAAAAGTTACTTAGGACAGAAGAAAACAATGGCAAAATCAAAGATTGGTCAAAGTAAATAATCGGCTACATAGAGTTTAACACTAAGAAAAAGTTTGACTGCATCGAATAGAAAAAATTCGACTGCATCGAACGCATTGAATTTACGGTTAAGTAAGAAATCGACTTGCATCGACAGCAAAAGTTCGATTGCAAGAGTTTGATTGCAAGAGCGCGACTGCAGAATTCGACTGCATCGACTTGATCGGAGATAGAATTCGAGTGCATCAACTACAAGGTGACAGAAGTTCTTCTACAGGCTGAAAAGACTAAGTGCCAGGAGTTTCCTTATATAACTTAATAAGGTTTAATGGTTATCCAAGTAAAATTCATGAGTGCTATTATACTTAGTCTATGGCATTATGACATGATCACATAAACCAATTTCTCTCAGCCTGACACGTGGCACCACAGCTAAGTCCTTAATTTAAGGAACAAATTGTGCAAAATATTTAAATCAAATTGCAAAGCAGGATTTGCTGCATATATCAAGGGTCGGCCAACAGGAAGAAATATTCTCTTTTATGAGAATAATTCTTTGTTTCAAAGTTCTTCTTTAATCGGATTTTAACAACTGCTGTTTATACCAAATCAGGATTATTTCCTAAGTGTCTGTTAGCCGATTAAAGAAGACTTTGCCAGAATAAATTCTAGTCTATAAATCTTACTTACACAAATTTATCTAGCCGTTGAAGTTTTCTAATCAAATAAGTTGCCCAAAAAAGATTGACCCAGACGTTAAAAATTTCAAATTCAACATTATCTCTCGGCTGACCAAGTGAAGTATAAAAGAACTTGGAGATTTTCAAAAAATATATAAAGAGAAGCTTTTGGAGTTCTAGCCTTTGAATATTATTCAAAAATCTCTCAATATTCATAGAGATCTTTCACTACTCATTCTCTCTAGTTTATTGTGAAAGCTCTGTAGCAGTGATCATTCTTTCAAGTGCTTACTTCTTCAACCATTGCTGCAACATTCAAAGAAAGAACTCTTTCTCTAACCACAGGTTCTTCTTGATCAAGCAAGGTATTTCAAAAAAGATTTTTCAAGTGCTGTTTAAGAAGAAGAAGAAAAAGCTTACTGTGTTTGCTTCTAGTGGAAGACTCAAACCTTAATCTGTTGAGTCAAAATCTGTACTTTATTTTCTCTGTAAGATTCCTTGTGAATCTGAGTTGTAGGATATTTGATCTGAGTGTAAATCTCTATGTGTGGAGATTGAGGCAGGGCTTGTGTTAAAGCCTGAGTTTGTAGGGCTTGGTGCCTGAGTTTGTAAGGCTTGAGGAAAGCCTGAGTTTGTAGGGCTTTTGTGTAGCCTGAGCTTTAGGACCTGTGTAAAGGTCTGAGGTAGGGAACCTGTGTTCCTGAGTTGTAAGATCTAAGGATCTGAGGAAAGTTTTGAAGAAGTTTGGCCTAAGCTAGCTCTCTGCTAGATAGGTGAAGAGGGAAAGTGGATGTACCCATTCTTGGGGAACCACTATAAATCTCTGTGTGTTGTGGTTTGATTGTGTGTTTTACTATTCTACTGTGATGATTAAAAAGAATAAACAAGAAACCCAATAAATCACCTATTCACCCCCCTCTAGGTGAGTAACAACCCTTGACTTTCACAAATAAACAATCATATTCAGCTTAATGAAGAATTTGGGATATTATTCATCAATTCTTTAGATTTACAAATAGGTTTGAGATAAATTTGAGTGGATTTTGACCACTTTCATCCGTTCTAGGTTTCCAATAAATTTACAATGGAATTATGATGGATTTAATGGCAACTTTGTTACGAAGGTGCCAAAAATAATAATTCTGAAGTTATTTTGAACTCTAACATTCTAATTTGTTGCAAAAAAGCCATTAATCTGTCGCAATGTTGTCAATCAGCAACCCACATTTTGATTGAAAAAATTTGTCCCAATAAAGAGACAGATTAATGAAAAACAATACATTAGGACTTTGCAACTCCACTTAAGCATCAGTTGAAAATCATGTTTGTGACTAGATTATAGAGACTACAATTTTGCAAGGGGTAGTCTGTCAAAAAAAGCAAATCAAGAGCAATTTTAATGCTTGACATAATTGAGAACAGAAATTTGTGACCTAAGAAAAAATAAGTCAAGCCCTGCCACAAGTTGTTGACATTTATTTAAATTATTTTGATGAGGAGATAACAGAGTTCTTTATTATTAGCATTTCTTATCCTGAAAAATAGAACTTATGGCTACCCTTAAATATGAAAAAATTATTGGATACTATGAGGCATGATTTACATTCACTTCCAAGAGCTACAAAAAGATGGTAAAATGGAATGTATCCTCAAATTCTATGAAGAGCATGACATAGGACGGTCCTATTAAGACTACGAGTAATTTCTAAATGCAAACAAAATTCTGACGACTTTAACTTACAATAATGAGTCTAGTAAAAAGAGATAAATAAAGACAAATTTTATTGCTCCAAAAATACAATCATTACATAGGTATACCCCTTTATTTATAGAAATCGGGGGAGATGAGAGAATACAACAACCGATGTGATACTAAATACAAGTCGGGCGGCCTACGCTTGACATGGTCAAACCGCCCACTATACAACAAATAATAAAACACCAACCGACAACTAGCAAAGTCGCTGTCTGCCAGGGAAGACCGCTGATATAGGCCGCCAGATCGCAACTGCGGGTTGCCACCAGACTGCAGTTGCGGCTATCCACTAGACCGCAGCAGCTATAAGCTATCAGACTGCAACCACGAATTGCTACCAGACCGCAGTTGCGGTTAACCATCTGTCCGCTGCTGCGACTTCAACCAAACCGATGCGGCTCCATCCAGACCGCTGCGGCTAACCGACAGACCGCTGCTGCGTCTCTCTGCCAGATCGCTGCAGCTTCATTCAGACCGCTGCGGCTAACCGACAGCCCGCTACTGCGCCTTCCTTTAGACCGCTGCGGCTAACCACCAGACTGTTGCTGCGGCTAACCCTCTGATCGTCACTACTGCTGTCCACCTGACCGCAAGCTGAGGTTCACCACCAGACCGCTGGACCAAACTGCTAGGTCGCTGAGACATGTATACCGCTGCGGTTAGACATAAGTCTGCCCGGTCTCCTCAAGCTCCAACAGTCCCCCTCCAGCTGGAGCATATATATCTACCATGTCCAGCTTGCTACAAACCTCCTCGGAAGGAGTAACTGGCTTGGTGAAGAAATCAGTCAATTCTCTCTCTGAGGTAACAAACGGAGTACATATCTGATTCTTCAAAATCTCATCTCTAATTAAGTGGCAATCAGCCTCGATATGCTTCGTCCTCTCATGGAAGACAAGATTCCTCAAAATAAATATGTTGTCTTGTTGTCACAGAACATTGACAGATGATGATCATAAAGCTCTCCAAAATCAAGCATAAGTGTCCGTAACCACTTCAGCTCGCAGGTAGTTAGAGTCATGCTCCTATACTCAGCTTCTTGCTTGACCTGTAGATAACAGCTTGTTTCTTGCTCTTCCAGCTGGCCAAATTCCCTCCAACAAAAATACAGAACCCAGATGTGGACTTCCTATCTTCCTTATCATCTGCATAGCTTGCATCAGAATACGCCTCAACTTTCAAATGCCCCCTTTTCTGAAACAGAAGTTCTTTCCCTAGAGCACCTTTCACATACTCTAGAATCTTTACTGCCGATTGTAGATGACACTCCTTAGGAGCTTGTATAAACTGACTCACTCTTCCTACTGCATAACAGATATCCGGTCTTATGACTGTCAGATAAATGAGTTTCTCAACAAGCCGTCTGTACCTGGTGACATCCTCAAGAAGAGGTGAGTCCTCACTCCAACACTTGTCATCTCCAACCGACATTGGAGAACGAGTCGGTTTAGCCCCAAGGAGACCTGTCTCTTTTAAGAGGTCCAAGGCATACTTTTTCTGTGAAAGAACAATACACCCTGGTTTCCTGGATATTTCAATGCCCAAGAAATACTTCGGAGATCTCATATTTAGTAACAAAATGCTTAAGAAGATGCTTCTTGGTCATTTCCACACCTTCTCTATCATCTCATGTGAGAAGAATATCATTCATATAAACAACAAGGACAATAAGACTGGCTGATGTCTTGCGAATGAATAACGAGTGATCCGCAACACTTCTAGCAGACCAAACCAACAAAATGACCTCATTGAACTTGTCAAACTAGGCCCTGTGACTTTGCTTAAGACTGTAAATTGTCTTTTGCAGTTTACAGACCTGAGACTCCCCGTGAGCAACATACCGAGGAGGTTGCTCCATATAGAAAGTTTCCTGTAAATCACCATAAAAAAAGACATTTTTCACATCTAGCTGAGACATTTTCCAGTCTCTGTTGACGGCCACCGAAAAAACACACGAATTGTAGTAATCTTGCCACATGAGAGAAAATGTCAAAGAAATTCATATCATAAGTCTGTGTAAAACTTTTGGCAAGAAGTCGGGCCTTGTAACGATCTATAGATCCATCAGGTAGAAACTTAATGACAAAGACCCAGCGACAGCCAATCACGTTAGCACCGGGAGGTGTAGGAACAAGTGTCCAAGTACCCCGTTCAGTAAGAGTACGCATCTCTTCATCCATATCAGCCTTATAATTAGGGATAACAAGAGCATCGTGATACGAAGCGGGAACAACATTAGCCGAGAGGGCCAGAGCAAAGCTCCTAGACGAAGGAGACAGCTGGGCATAAGAGACCACAACCTGAACAGGATGTTGGGTGCAGGAGCGAACACCTTTCTGAAGAGCAATCGGAAGATCTAGATCTGACCTGTCTACTATATCAGCCTCATCCAAAGTAGAGACTACTGGCCTGGGAGATGGTTGCAGCGGCTCAGGAGAAGAAGCAGGGACAGTAGAGGAGTCAGAAGGAGAAGAATCAGAAATAGGAGAAGAAGAAAGCAGGGCAGACTCTGTAAGCGGTGTCGGTACAACAGGAGAAGGAGAAGAACTATCAGAAGAAGAAAGAGATGGAGAAGAAAAGAAGGGAGCATTCTAAAAGAAAGTAACATCCGCCGACACATACTGTTTCCGAAGAACAGGATCAAAACAACGATACCCTTTCTGTGTCGGACAATAGCCCAAAAAGATGCACTTCATAGAACGAGAAGAAAGTTTGCCACATCCAGAAGTAGGAGTGTGAACAAACGTTGTGCAACCAAAGACACGAAGAGGTAACGGAAAGGGTATCCCATCAGGATAGAAAATAGAAAAATGAGTTTTTCCATTGAGAACCGAAGACAGAACTCGATTAATGAGAAAACATGAAAAAAGAACTGCATGACCCCAATAGGACCGGGGAACATGCATATGAGTAAGAATACTACGAGCCACATCTAAAAGATGACGATTCTTATGTTCAACAACACCATTCTGTTGCGAAGTATAAGGGCAAGTAGTTTGATGTACCACGACATGATACAAACAAAACGAAGTAAACTAATGACTAAAGTATTACTTAGCATTATTAGTACGAAGAATTTTAATAGGGGTATCAAATTGTGTACGTATTTCATTATAAAAGGCAGCAAAAACCGAGAAAATCTCAAAGCATTCGCGGAGCAAATATAACCACGTACACCTAGAAAAATCAGCAATGAATGTAACAAAATATAAACTACCCCTACCAATAGTTTGAAGGGGAGCAGGACCCCAAAGATCAGAATGAACTAAACCAAAAGGGCGAGAAGAACTGTGGCCTTGCTTAGCAGGAAAAGAAGATCGGTGATGCTTGCCAAACTGACAAGCTTCACAATCCAGAGTAGAATCGCTGCGAGGTAAATCTGGCAAAAGATGATAAAGAATCCGAGGAGGAGGATGCCCAAGGCGAATATTCCATTGAAGCAGAGAAGAAGAGGCAGAAAAAGCAGAAGCAGTATCAAGGTAGAACAAACCGCCGCTCTCAGTCCCAGTAACAATCACCTCCTTGGAATGAAGAATCTGAAAAGCACAAGTACAGGCAGTAAAAATAGCTTCACAATGCAACTGTTTACAAAGAGCAGTAACAGAAAGAAAATTGCATGAAGAATTCGGGACATAAAGGGTGTCCTGCAGCTGAAGAGAGTGAGTAATATGCACAGTGTCAGACCCACAAATCGAAGGAGAACCACCCGCAATAAGAACCGGAGGTAACCAGTTGCTCTTGTCAAGAGAAGAGAAAAGATGAGAATTGCCGGTCATATGATTTGTTGCACCATAATCAATATGTCACCTACCCATAGTAGCCAACAGAGCGGTTCTAGAAGTAGCAAGAGAAGACATGAACGGCTTGGAGGAATCAACTGATGTTGGACGAAGATGAGAATACTTGGTCCAACATCGATCAACCAAGTGACCAAGTCGGCCACAATGAAAGCAAAGATGCTTGGAGTAACCACGTCCACCACCAGTAGGACCACCACGACCAATAGAGATGCCATGGCGAGCTGGATGAGCCACAAGATCAGGAGAAGGAGAGAGAGGAGAGCAAAGGACGTTGAAAAAGAGTAGTAACAGCAGATATCCGAGTAGCAGTAAGCATCCAGAGTCGGAGTATCCGCCTCTCCAAGAATTTGCTGATGGATCATACCATAGTAATCCGGCAGGCGAAGCAAATAACAAACAACCAGAAGCTCCTGAAAATGCCGGTGCTGCTCAGCCAGATCCGCAAAAAAAGGGCGATGCTGAAGAAGTTCAGCACCAAGAGTCTGAACCTCCTGATAGGCAGAAGCAGGAGTCATTACTGGTCGAGCGAAAAGAACGACATACAGAGTATAGATCCGCGAAGTTTGGGCTCCCTTGGAATACAAGGCGGCAAGATGATTCCAGGCAACCTTGATCGTCGGATCATGCCGGATCATAGGAAGACACTCGTCAGATAAACTGTTGGCCAACCAAGTCCGCACCAACGCATTAGAAGCATCCCAATCATAAAAAAAACAGATCCATAAGGAGGAGGGTCATCAGTCAAATGATGACGTTTGCGCTGAGAACACAAGAGAAAAATGAAAGATACTCCAGTTAGGATAATTTGGACCAGTAAGATTCGAAGCAGTCGCCAAACTACCAGAAGCAGAGAAAGAAGAAGTAGAAAGAGAAGGAGGAATAGAGAGTAGGAGTGTCCATATAAAACAGATAGAAACCGCACAGTTTCACAGAACAAACCGCGCGGACATACAACACAACAAGCCGCGCGAACAAGAGGAGAAACCGCACAGTCTTGGTGTCAACACACCAGCGGTAGGAAAGATGCCGCGACCAAAATGCGGAGTTCACAACAGAGAAGAGAAGCTGCTCGGACAGACAAGCTGCGAGAAGAGAAAAGACCGCACGGTCAAGGTGACAACACACACCATCGGCAAGAAAAAGAACGCGACCAGGATGTGGAACCCACAACGGTTAGAGAAACTGCAGCGAGAAGAGAGAAGAGGAGGAGAAGCAAAGGAAGCACGCATACAAGGAAACCGCGCGACCAGAAAGAGAAGCAAGGGATGGCAGGGAAGGAAACCGCGCAGACAGAACGGAAGCTGCGCAAACAGAAGAGAAGCCGCACGGACAGACTAGAAGCCGCACGAATTGGAGCAAAGGACTGAGTCCCTCTGATACCAAGTAAAAAGAGCTAAATAAAGATAAATTTTATTGCTTCAAAAAGGTAATCATTATATAGGTATGCCCCCTTATTTAGAAAAATCGGGGGAGATGAGAGAACAACAACCGATGTGAGACTAAATACAAGTCGGGCGGCCTACGCGATTTGACATGGTAAAACCGCCTACTATACAAAAAATAATAAAACACCAATCGACAACTAGCAAAGGGTCTGTTTGGGACAGCTCTGGCGGCTGGAGAAGCTCTTTCTAAGCCGCCAGAGCTGTTATTGGGTCTGTTTGGGACAACTCTTTAATGAAATCGTGGTTCGAAGAGCCGCTCCCAGAGCTCTTTTCCGGAAGCCCCTCCCCCCTGCGTTCAACGCTCTAAAAAATCGCGGTTGATATTCCCCCCCCCTGCGGTTCTTCTCCCCGATCCCGGGTCCCTTCATTCTCCCCGATCCCGCTGCTCTTTCTTCTCCTTCTCCCGAACACAGGCGACATCGCAGGCCGCGACAGCAGAGCTTCTTCCCGATCGACCGTCTTCTCCATCCCTAGCATCGACGACAGCAAAGATCGAGGAAAAGGATCCCTAGCATCGGTCTCCTTCTCCAGCCCTAGCTTCCGTCGGCCTGGCTTCGCGCGAACTGCTACGAAATCCAGCTTGAACGAGTACTCCAGTGGGTTGGATTTCGGCTCTCTCTTCGTCATTCCTCTTCTATCGGCGGTAATTTTTCCCCTTGTGGCCTTCTCCCACGCCTTTGGCTTAAATCATGAAGTTTGGGGGTTTGGATTTATGTGTTTTTTTTTGGGTTTTGTAGGGATGTGTGTGTGTGTGAATGTATATGAATTGTTTGTGTGTGTGTGTTTGTGTGTTTGTTTGTTTGTTTGTGTGGTTTTGTAGGGATGTGTGTGTTTTTGTGTATGTTTGTGTGTGTATATGGATGGATGTGTGTATGTTTGGGTGTGTATATGGATTCGTATATATGGATGGATGTGTATATGGATAAGTGTGGATGTGTGTGTGTGTGTGTGTGTGTGTTTGTGTTTTTTGTTTGTGTATGTGTATGTTTGTGTGTGTATATGGATTCGTGTATATGGATTCGTGTATATGGATGGATGTGTATATGGATAGGTGTGGATGTGTTTGTGTGTGTGTTTGTGTTTTTTTGTTTGTGTATGTGTATGTTTGTGTGTTTTTTTTATTGTGTATGTGTGTGTGTTTTTGGATTGTGTGTGTGTGTGTTTTTGGATTGTGTGTGTGTGTGTGTCTACAGTACGAGATAGCATTGCCGAAGAAATATACAGTACGCGGAGGTAAAAATTCGATCCATCTTTTACTAAAAATGTAAAGGATTTAAATTATCAAAAGTTTGATCCATATCAATTTATTTTCGAACAGGTGATCAGAAGGATTGGAAACAGTCGCCGGATGTTGAAAGACCTTTTTTTTTCTATTTTCTAGAACTATGTAAAAGACTCATGTTATCAGTTATTTTTATATATTTATATATTTTAGTTTTTAAAAAAACAGCTTCCAAAAGTTGTTTCTCCAAACAACTAAAAATAGAAAATCGCTCTTCAAATCGCACTTCTGCACAGAACACCCAAACACTCTGCAGTTTTTCAAAACTGCTCCCCAAAGATCTATTTTAAAACAGCTCTATCCGGACAGCAGCTTTTCAATCCGTCAGAGCTGTCCCAAACAGACCCAAAGTCTCTTGTCTTCCAGGGAAGATCGCTGATACAGGCCGCCAGACCGTAAATGCGGGTTGCCACCAGACCGCAGTTGCGGCTACCCACCTGACCGCAGCTGCTGTAAACTATCGGACTATAACCGCGGGTTGCCACCAGACCGCAGTTGCGGTTAACCATCTGTCTGCTGTTGCGGCTTCAACCAGACCGCTGCGGCTCCATCCAGACCGCTGCGGCTAACCGACAGACTGCTGCTGCGTCTCTCTGCCAGACCGCTGCGGCTTCATTCAGACCATTGCGGCTAACCGACAGCTCGCTACTGCGGCTTTCTGCCAGACTGCTGCGACTTCCTTCAGACCGCTGCGGCTAACCTCCAGACCGTTGTTGCGGCTAACCCTCAGACCGTCACTGTTGTTGTCCACCTGACCGCAAGCTGAGGTTCACCACCAGACCGCTGGGCCAAACCGCTAGGTCGCTGAGACATGTAGACCGTTGCGGTTAGACATAAGTCCGTTCGGTCTCCTCAAGCTCCAACAAGTCTTAACAAAAATTGATGCTATATAAATCACAGTGATATCTTTGTTATATAAGGAGCAAATGATGCTTGGTGTAACATTCAACGGACTCAAATACCCTCCACAAAACTTCTCCTCATTACAAGCATGGTTGGACTTTTTGGTCATTACATAAAGGCAACTCTTTTATCTTTAGTAGATTAGATAATTAATTGGATAGCTCTGCCCTCCCACTAGCAGAAAAGCCACGCCAGCCAGCAGCCCCCGCCTGCAAATCTCCTCCTGCACGCAGACAAGCATTGATTTTTTATTTGTCTTTATCTGCTATCCCCCCAGCATGGAAAGTCCAGCCAGCAACGACTATCCCTCTTCACTGCAAAACCCGCTAAAAGTTGACTCCTCCCGCCAGCACGCAGCTATCTCCTCCCCGCACGCTACCGTCCCATCCCGCCTACACTGCCGCCCGCCGAATGATGGGTGTATAACCCTACCTCTCCTCCAAGGAGCCCCGCCTCATCTCTCCTCCGCAGCAAAACTTCTCCGTAAAAAAATGCACCTCTGTTTGCTCCTCTTTCACAGCAGAACATCTCCTCCACAGTAGAACTTCTCCTCCATAGTGCCTCACCGCAAGAGGTTCTCCTCCTCGACAGCTCCTCCTACCGGCAAACTCCTCTTTCCGGCAACCTCCTCACGGTTAGAGCCCCCCATCTTCTTCGTTTTTTTTCAGCAGAAACATTCCTAACTTCCCATTTTTTTCAGCAAAAACATTTCTTCTTCCCTCTACAAAGCTCCTCCATCGACAGAGCTTCTCCTCCACAATGCTTCACCGCAAGAGGTTCTCCTCCTCGACAGCTCCTCCTGCCGGCAAACTCCTCTCCCCTGCAACATCCAATAGCTTCAGCTTCTAGGTGAGTCTCCCTCTGAAATTATTGAAGACGTTTCTCTTTGTGATTTGCTATAGCAGCTCTGTTATCTTTATTAGTGCTCTGATCTTTATTATAGCACTCATTTCACTCATTTAGCCATGTGATTACAAGATAAATGTTGTCATCAGATAGCTGGATGAAAAGCTATTTCTAAATGTGTAATAGTGTTATTAGATTGTAATAGTGTCTCTTTTGTAGTTATCAGGTAGCTGGATGATCCAGTTATGTAAATCACTAATTTCAGATTTGCTTCAGATTCCAGAATTTCAGATTTATCTTCAGATAATCTGAAGCAAACTTGATAATTAGTGATTTACTCAAGTGCATGAGTAACCATGTAAAAAAATGCACCTCTGTTTGCTTCAATTAATAAGCTTTGTGAATTCAGATTTTTTTTGGAAAAGTTTGTGATTTCAGATTTCCTGCTTTTTTTGGTGCAAAAGTTTGCTTGGGATTTTTTTTGGTGCACAAATTTGCCTCAGTTTTGTGATATCAGATTTTTATTTCAGCTTTCTTGATAATGAATGATTTGCTCAAGTGCATGAGTTATCCATGCAATGAAAGAAGATACGGGAAATAAAAATACAAGTGGTTACTTTAGAGTGCACCTCTGTGATTTCAGATTTTTTGGTGCAAATGTTGGCTTCGGATTTTTATTGATTTCAGATTTGTGATTTCAAATTTCTTTGAAAATAAGCTTTGTGATTTCAGATTTTTATTTCAGCTTTCTTGATAATTAATGATTTGCTCAAGTGCATGAGTTAGCCGTGTGATTATAAGATAAATGTTGTTATTAGGTAGCTGGATGCAAAGCTATTCTAAATGTGTAGTAGTGTTATCAGATTGTAATAGTGTTTCACTATTGTAGTTATAAGATAAACGCGTAGAGTGTGCTGGTTAACTTAAAAAAATGTAATCACAGAATGTGTTTCTCTATTTATAAATGTGTAATAGTGCAATGCAAAGCTATTTCTAAATGCTGATAACAACAATCTGATAACAACATTTAACTTAAAAAATGTAATCAGCCATTTCTAAATGTGTTAGTGAGTGTTAGAAAAGCCTAACTAAGGGCCCATCTAGGGGCCCATTTCTCTCTTTTCTCTCTCTTTGTATTAGTCCCACATCTTAGATTGGGATTTCTCTCCTTCCTCTTTTCCTATATAAATGTATTCATACTTGTAACAATTTATTCAATAAGTATATACAAGGTTTGAGACCTCTCTTTACATGGTATCAGAGCCACCGGTCTTCTCCTTGGGTTTTTCGGTCTGTTCGCGGCTACTAGCGGTCTTCCTTTTTTCCTAACCGCCCGCGCAAGGTTGTTCGGCCTGTCTGTTTGGAAACCGCCTGTTCTCCTGGCTGACCGCGCGGCTTTCCCCTCTCTAGTTTAGCCGCAGTGTCGTGCGGCCTGTTTTTCTCTTTAGCCGCTGTCTCCGTCACTCTGTTTCTCTCGTGGCTTCCACGTCTCCTCCTCCTCCTCCACCTACCTCTTTATTATAAACCTCTCTCCCACGTGGGGTCCACCCTCTCTTGTTTCTTTCTCTGACAGTCTGATCTCCCTTGCTATCCGCGCGGCCTTTCTCTTGCGCTTCTTTCTCTTCCCGCTTGTCGCGACCTCTCTAAAGTCGCCGCGGTTTCTCTCTTCTAGCCGTTCGTTGCGCCTTTTGCTCGCTGCGGCTTCTTCTTCTTCTTTTCTCGCCTCAGTCCGCATCTAGGTCGTGGCATCTCTCCTTGTCGCGGGTGGACTCACCTTGACCACACGGACTCCTCTTCTAAAAGCTTTACCGCTAGTCGCCGCGACCTGTCTTGTCGCTAGCGGTCTCTTCTCTTCCCTTAGCCGCATCCTGGTGACGACTTTCCTTGTCGCTGGTGGACTCACCTTGACCGTGCGGACTTCTCTTCTAACCGCTTCACCGCTAGTCGCCGCAACCTGTCTTGTCGCTAGCGGTCTCTCCTCTTCCCTTACCTGCATCCTGGTCGCGACTTTCCTTGTCGTTGTTGTGTCCGCCGAGACCGTGTGACTACTTCCTCTGCCGACTTCTCTCTCTCTCTTCGGCCTCTTCTCCTTCTAGCCGCTCAGCTTCTCTTGCTAGCCGCCCGGCCTTCTCTGCCAAGCCACCCGGCTTCTCTTGCTAGCCGCCCGGTCAAAACCTTGCTAGCCGCCCGGCCGTATATGCCAAGCCGCTCGGCCTCTCTTGCTAGCCGCCCGGCTTCTCTTGCTAGAAACACGACCTCTTCTGCTAGCCGCATGCCTTCTGATGCATCCGCTGCTACTTCTGCTCCGCCAGCCCGTGCGGCTGCTACAACTTCTGAACTCCGTGATGAGCTACGGATTACTACCATTTCTCTGACTGGGAAACAAAATTTCGTCGAATGGGTTCACACTGTTCGTCGTGTTCTGCAGACAAATGGTCTTCTTCACCACTTGACCCGAGCTACCCTCGATGCTCCCTTCGATGACTGGCTTCGCAATGATGGTCAGGTCCAGTCCTGGCTCCTCAACTCTATGGACACCGACTCCTACAGGATGGTCATGTATCATGACACGACCAAGGCCATGTGGGAGGAGCTCCACTCTTTTTACTCTGGTCACAACAGTCTTCAGCACTTATATGACATTCTCCCTGACCTTCAAAAACTTGCTCCTGGTGCTCCCGACGATATGATCTCTTTCGTTGCTCAGGCAAAGACCCTGGAAGAGGCTTGGATTCAACATCAGCCTCCAACTACTGATCTAGCTACTCAACGGGCCCAGAAAGAGGCTGTCACCATCGCGATGATGATGTCCTGTGTTCCGCCCCACCTGCATAGTGTTCGGGCCCAGATCCTTTCTTCCACGACGACTCATTCCTTGTCTGATGTCTGCTCAATGTTGCTTAGAGTTACGCCTCCTACTGAGGCTCCTCCCGGATTTGCACCGGCTCTTCTTTAACAGCCTCTCCTTCTGACCCCCCTCCTGCTCGTGGATCTTCCACTCGAGGGGGCCGACCTCCTCCTCGGGGACGAGGACGTGGTGGTCGTTCGTCTACGAAATGCACATATTATAATCGGGGTGGTCATCTTGAGGCTACCTGTTACAACAAGCATGGGTTCACTCCCCACCTTGCTGCTACTTCCTCTGCTTCTCTGCTCCCACTGGATCGTCGATTCCAGCGCTACTCACCATATTATCTCCCAGAAGCCCTCCCAGTATCTCCAGATGGCTCATCCTCCGTGTATCACTGTGGCCAATGGTGACACCCTACCGGTCGTTAGCGCCGCTGTTCTCCAGCTTACCCCGGCCCTTTCTCTTTCCTCGGTTCTTCACGTTCCGGTGTCTCCTTCAATTTACTTTCTGTTAGTCGTCTGACGCACGACCGTGATTGTTGCATAACCTTTTCTTCTTTTCTTATGCATGATCACCGCACCCGGAGTATCAGTGGTAAGGGGCAGCTGTTGAATGTGTTGGGTTTCTCTATGAGGATGGCACAACACTTGTGCACGCAGCGGAAGAATAAAACATCAAGAAAACCCAAAAGAAATGGGATCGGGCCATGATAATTGGATCAAGAAGTTAACATACAACTATGCAATAATTACCTCGGTGGCGTTGAGTCACAACTCAACGGAGATGCTCCAAGTTTTGTATTCCTGTTGGTGGCGAGTTCTTCGTGGAATAATGTCCACGAATATGCAAAAATCCACACGAGCGGGAGAACGCCGATCTTTCCGTCGCACGGAAAATCGGGAAGGAGAAAGACCGCACCTTGCTTCTCCACGGACTGCTAGGTCCGCGCCAGGAAGAGCAACACCAGCGACGATCGCCGGAGAAGAGGTGGTCGACGGAGCGAGCACGGCGGCGGAACCCTTCCGTCGGCGGGATTCGGGATCGGCGGAGCGAACGAACGGCGGAACACTTCCGTCGCAGGATTCGATTCGATCGGCTGCCAAAAAGCTTAAGCATAATACCCGAAAACCCTAAGTGTCCCTTTTATACCGAAGGCATAAATAGACTTAGGTCAATCGCTATCCGCAGACCACCCAGAAAATTAGGGTTCCAGAATCGGCGAGAATCACCAAGCAGATTCGGCGAGAATCAATCGGCGAGAATCAGTAAGGATCGGCGAGAATCAGTCGGCGAGAGTCACAATCGACGAGAATCACAAACAGATTCGGCGAGAATCAGTCGGCGAGTAACACCTAGGATCGGCGAGAATCAGAGTACAATACTCGACGATTCTCGCCGAACGCGGGGTGGACTATACTCGTCGACCGTCGACCTGCGGTCGACGATCCTCGTCGATCGTCGAGAATCATAGTAACGATTCTCGTCGATCGGCGAGAATCAGAGAACCATTCTCGACGATTCTCGTCGATCGGCGAAAATCAGAGAACCATTCTCGACGATTCTCGTCGACCCTCGGTCGACTATTCTTACCAGTCCTTCAAGACAACATTTGCCCAACCCGATGATTCTTTAAGGCAACACTTTGCCCATAACCCCATTCAGGTCGGTGATTGGTAACCTTTACCAACACAGTCAATCATCCAACTTCTCCACATCTCTTATGTGCGACCCTGCAGGCTCATATCGCGTTGGCAGTGAGATTACATGTTTGACCACTTCCAGATCACCATGGTAACTCCAACAGAATGCACTCTACATCTTGGATATCCCACCCACTCTTCTCTCCGCCGTATCCACTGTCGATTGGCATCGCCGCCTTGGGCATGCTCCCCTTCTGATTCTCAAGCGGGCTCTTCCTGATGTTCCTTTACGGGAGTTCTCTTGTGAATCTTGTATTTACGGCAAACAACATCGTTCTTCCTTCCCCCCTGCCTGTACCAGGAGTAGTACTCCTTTATCTTGTATTTCGAGTCATGTCATGACCGATAGTCTCGAGACTAGTGTTGATATCTTGGCGGATGTCTCACCCGCTCTTGGATACATCACCCTTAATAGTAGTACTCACTTGGAGGATCATGAACCTACTGACGGGTTTTTTAATGATCTCCCAAACAAGCCTCCTGATGAACCCCCACTCCCCTGTGAGATTGACATCCTGGTAAGCGCGTCATATATGAGCGCTAACTTATTGACATATCTCTCATTCACGTCCCTTATTTTGCTTTGGAGAGAGGATCTTGAGCGTAGCAATGAGTATGTAGGGCAATTCCTAAGCATACTCGAGCACCCTCTCGATGTACTGAGAATTGAGCGTATGACCCACCCCACCCATGATGAGTTCTTAGACATACCGCCTGCTGACCCTCCAGATGAGCTCTTTCATATCAGCGACACTCGCCTCACTCGAGTGTCACATCCCAGTATTGATGTCCTGCCGCTCACTCAGGTGACCGTCGCCTTCGCGACGATTTTTCATATGTATCTCCGAGTGAGCCGCCTGATGCACCACGGTCCTTGAGAGATATTAGGGACCATTTGAGTTCGTGTTGGAGTGTTGGCATCTCACACGGCCATTTGACACTCATCGTACACTCACTGAGTTTCACTGCACTCCTCCCAACGAACCCCTCGATAAACCACCTATTTCAAGGAATCCTCGCCACATAAAGCTTGTTGCAAGTCAGTGTACTGTGCATGTCGTGTTTCTCATCCATCATTCATGCGAGCATGTCATCTTTTGGGTTCATCATCTACATAAGTCTGTCGAGTCATTCATTCAGCTCATAGATGCACTTCATGTCATCATTTGGATTCATCATTCACATCATTGATCTGTCGAGTCGTCTGTTTATCATATACTCGCAATACAAGAGGCAGTCCGAAGAAAAATCACGTCCAGTAATGAAATTTACAAAGATCAGGCAGATCTACATAGGAGGGAGCAGGTGTTTGGCGTTGGGGAACAAGTTATGATCCCGCCCATGACCTGAGAGGCTCCCCCAGGGGGCAGCAAAGAAGTTAAGTGCCCGTCAGATGGGCCCCTATACAGTCACTCGACGGATTGGTGTGAATGCGTATCAGTTGACATACCACCGACAATCGGGATTCAATTAGTGTTCAATGTAAAGGACTTAACCCCGTACTATGAGGAGCGGTGTACGTGGACCCATTATCCCCACCAACTTCAGAGTCACAGCTTGACCCTCACCCCTATAGTGCACCCACACCCACCTTTTCGAGGCAGTCGCGGACAATTGAGCACCGCTCAGAGGACACCACTTCCCAGCTGGCAGTTCCAGTAGCACCGCTCAGATGAAGATACATTACTACGACAGTCTCCTACGCCTACCGAAGATACTCTACAGATCGTTGATCATGACTTCACAACGGGGGCGTCTGGCCGGGTGGATGACAGGTTGACTACACTACGACGGGCGAATCGATGGCCATGCAATACTTGGCTTATTGGCTTTCCCACCTGGCTTCTGACGACACTTGGATTTCTACTGAGGAGCTTGATAGACTCGCCTCAGACTTACGCCGAGAGTACGATCATCTTCACTCACCGGAGATGAGTGCTTTCAAGTCGGGGGGAGTTGATGGCGATCTACTGCACGCACGCGTCTATTACCGCATGAGGCGATGATCGACAACCCGTCTGGGCGATCCGAGTCTGCGGATGCGCCCAGAGGGTTGTTCTAAGTCAATTTCATATATTAGACTTTATTTTTTTCGATGTATTTGGCCCCCGATCGGCCCGAACAATTTTAGCAGTCTGACCGGGAGCCCTATTTCTGTTTTTCCATTTCTCTGTTATAAATAGGCATGCTTGCGGCTGGCCTAGGGGATCGGAGTTGCTTGCATTGCAACTTGCCAGTCCTTCCTCTCGGTGGACTCCGGGAGCCCGCTCCCCTTTCGCACTGCTCCAGCCTGCAAACTCCGCTCGTTCCTAGTCTACCGTCCAGGTATTTTCGCACCCCGACCTCCCTTGCCGTCCGCCGACCCTCCTCAGCCTATTGAACCCGGCCCGCCCCTTTCCCCTGTAGCCCCGTATCCCAGAGAACGCACAACCGTCCCTCCCTCCTGCTGATCCCGACCCCTCCTTCCCACGCAACACCCTCCTCTGCCTCAATCGAACCCCAGCATCCACCTCCCCCCGAGTCCATCAGATCCACACCTCCGTGGAACCACCGTCAAGCACAGAGCACTCCCGTCATCGGACCTCCATCATGAAGCCAAGTCGTGTGCATAAGCAAATCTAGGTATGAGCATTTAAATTCTCTTGACTGGATATTTTGGTTTTGATCTATTGTTGTGGCTAGTTGAATGTTATACGGTATTGCACGTTATTTGTTGTTTGATTTGCAGGACGCATCTGACGCACTCAATGGAAATCGTGCCGCATCGTGATGTGCTAATTGTAGTTGTTTCTTAAGCACTAATTTCTACTTTCAATCGTGCCAATTGTGCTCATAGTTTTGCTAATGTTAATACTCGCTAGTGGATCTTTATTTGGATTGTTCTCTCATGTCGCACATGCACAACATTTAATTCGCATCTTAATTAAAGTGCATTTTATTTCTTTATAATTTTCAATCATACCTCCACTGCATCATGAGGGCTGGCCGGTTCTTGAAGGGATGAATTCTGGTGGTTTGAAGAGAAGAAGGAAAGGAGCTGGCCGGTGGATACAAGGGAAGGGTCAGAGCTAGGTTTTGCACCTAGGTTCCACGGTGTCGCATAGCAGAGGGATCCTAAAATTAGGAAAACTTTTCCAATTTCTGCAATATCTTGAAATGAACCCCAAACCCTAGATTTATAGGCTAAGAGAAAAACAATGGATGACTATGATTGACCGACACAAAAATATGCAAAAGGTGCGTAAACAAAGTACGAAAAAAAAAGAAAATACATTGGAAATGTGTTGTTGATTCCCCGAACGCGACTACAGACTCGGATCATCCATACGATGATCCTAACTCTTCCTTCAACGAATGTAAACTCAAACGGTCTCCTATACAGGATTGCCGGCCCGAAAACTTTGATCCCCGAGGCCCAAATGGGCTACAAACAAATATAACTAGAGTAATGAAACAAACACTAATTTCAACATAAAAGAAGTGGCCACAATCTAAAAACTTACACAATTAGGAAATAGAGTGTTTGGTGTGTCCGACAAGTAAGGATTGAAGGCGACACTGAGTTATGGGTTCCAGTAAAACAATGGGCTGTTGGACAGCACAAATCCAGGTAGGAAGTGAGCTCCCTGATGAGTGATGAATGCAGCTTGTGGAGAATGGTGGAGGCCGGAGGTGGTGAATCCAGGTAGGAAGTGAGCTCCCTGATGTCTGACCGGAGGTGGTGGAGGTGATTTCCGGCGATCACCGAAAAATAGAAAATATAAAATGTAAGAAATTTTGTGGAGGTGATGATGGCTTGACGTAGCTGGCTAGAAATATTTTCCGACAATCACTGAAAAATTGAAGATTGATGGAATTGGATGGGGTGGGGGGGGATTTTGGAGGGGGTTTGAGGTAGTGGTGGCGGCCAGCTAGTGGAGGTGGGGAGGAAGGGGACCGACCAAGGAAGGTGGAGGGGTGGTCGGCTAGGAGCTGTGAATTGAATGGGGAGGAGATAACTTCCAAGCTTTAGCACTTGGAATTTTCTGCTTCGGCACAGGGCAGTCATGTCCAAAAGCCCGATCGGGCCGGGCTTGGCCCGGGCCGGTCGGGCCCGGGCTTTTTGCCATCCGGGATCGGACCAAGCTCAGCTTGAGCCGGGCGGGGCCGGGCTCGGGCTCCCTCTCAAAGAGGGGTCCGATAAGGCCCTTCAGGCCGGCCTGGGCCCATGACCACTCCGCCTCCCTGAAGATTACCATTATACCATTAGATGACACAAACTATCTCGAATAGTCAAGGGCTGCTCAACATGTCATTCACAACCATCAAATGTTTGGTTATATTAATGGAATAGTTAAAGATCCCCCTAAGGCTGATTCCTCCTGGAAGCGGTGGGACTCAAAAAACTCTTTGGTTGTTTCCCGCCTCCTTCACTCGATGTTTCTGAAGGTCTATCAAAGTTACATGCTGATGGACTCCGTAATCGAGATCTGGACTTGCACCCTTGAGACATACTCGCAAATTGGGTGAACACACAATTTGCGAATACCAAACAGGCGGGATTAAAATCCCGCCTATTGGCGGGATTAAAATCCCGCCAAAATCTCGCCTAATAGGCGGGATTTCCCGCCTAGCCTGGTGTCGGGCCCAGGCTAGGCCCGGTGCCCGGGCTTTGCCCGGCCAGGCCCGGCCCGGGCAACCAGCTAATATGGGGGCCCAGTAAGGCCCCCAAGCCCGGCCTTGGCACGGGCCGGTCCCGGGCGGGCTTTCCGGGCCCAGGCTTTTTGCGCACGACTAGCACCGGGTGATCAAAAGAAAACTTTTTTTTACTCAATCTTTCAATACCTCTAAAATGAACCTCATATCCCTATATAAAGACTAAGGGGCTATCATGGACGATCATGATTCTCTGATTATGACGCCCTAAAATACATAAAACATGCTGAAAAATAGCTAAAAAACTTGGATTATCAATCCGCATAAAATGGATGGCTTCGATCGTCGTGTAGGCAGATATGCGTCGTGATCCCCATCAGAGTGTTTCTACAACTGTAAGATTATTTTACCTCGCACCAATTGAAGGATGTTGGCTACCACATAATCATAGCGCTGCATATGATCGCAATAACGTACAAAAACATAGGATGCAATTCAATTATTAGATAAATAGAATAATGAAAATCATGGACTATAATCTTCATTATCAAGCGAAGTATAAATATAGTGAGCATGAAAATTTTAAACAAGCAAAACATACAACAACAAACTAAAAAAAAATCATTCACAGTACTTCCTATAAAAATTTTAAACAATTTAAGCTCAATTTCTGAAAACAACAATCAACCCCATAAACCAGTTACTTCTAGAAGTTGACAAAGATTAATAAGTACTTACAGATACACACTTTTTTTACATTAGAAATCAATACACCAAATTCGCATAAACAAGAGAGTATAGAAAAAAAGTAATGCAAAAATATGTATCGTACAGAATTGAAGGAGCCTTCAAAAATGCACGGGCAAGAGATACACGTTGCTTCTCCCCTCCACTTAACTGTGATAGAAGAGTTGTCACTTCTGTCAGAAATGCATAAAAAGATGGCATAAACCTAAATGTGGGGAGATTACACATAGAGATGGCTCAAAATAAACATATGTGAATCAATGCACGGCTGGCATTACTAAGTTAATCAATGTATTTTTAAAGCAGATGCTTTGTTCTACATGTTTTCTTCGTACTACAGCTATAACCACGCATGTTATATGGATAATATATACCTTTGTGTTTCAAAAAACACTCATTTTATTGTACAATAAATCATAAATATGTATCCTAAATATAGCAAATATCACAAAACATGAAAAAAATTGTAATTGAGGTCGTGGAGTGCCCATGCATTCATTATATCAACAAAGCAATTAAATGTAAATTCTCATTAAATCCTACAAATAAATTTTTGAATGAACTTGTTGAATTCCAAAAGAGAGCACCTAAGCAAAATTATTATGCCATAATCCAAGAAGCAACACTTCCATAAGAATTACCAACAATGGGTTGGTTTGGCTCTGTGGATCTACCACAGAGCAAATACGTGCAGAGGCCAGCACTGAGTGGAGGTTTCCACGTCGTTGATTTCACCGGGATTTCCGTGGAAATGGAGGGGCATGCCAAACCCTAAGGGTTTAGGATTTATAGGGTGTAGGATTTTGGGTTTATGGTAGGGTATTGTTGTAGATACAAGCATCAATAATCTCAATGGGATATTATAAGAAATTCTGCGGGATCCCCGTCACGTGGCCGCGGCCCTGCCGAACGGGAGGACGTCGCGAATGCGCGGATCCGCGTGGCCAAACACACCCAAAGTTAGCCTCTATAGTCGAAAGTACCTTTAGTCCTCTCTCACCAACAATGGTCGAGTACTTTTCTGGAAAATTCATGATCGTCTCATGAATAGCTGCAAGCCGAGCAGCATCAAAGACCTAAGAATTAGCATAAGCACAATAAGATATTTAGATTTTTTACATTATCTACCAAAACTTAAAATATGTATTTATCTACCTCCTCTTCGGTTGCAGATAAACAGCCATAATGAATATTGTGGAATATCGTATCATTAAAGAGTACCTGCAGAGAAATAATTCAAGTCTTGAAGAAGATCAGTAGAAGCTATCCTTTAGGGCAGAAAATACATCTTTATTCTAAACGAGAGCATTCTTAGTGTATAATTCTCCAGCCACTGCAGGATCATACAGGGCTGTATAGTGCTATTTCCATGACTATAAACTATGGACTCTTTAAGTTAATGTAGGCAACCATAACATTTGGTCATTGGCCAATCCATCACAAAGTAGATAAATATCAAGAAAATGGTTTAAAAAATAATCAACTATAAGCTACATAGTATGAACACGCAGACAAACATTTGGCGTGCAATGTCTTTCAATAGATGCAAAAGATGATGTTTTTTGATTATGTCACAACAGGGGCAACAAAACCACTGTTCTGAGGGCTTTATGCATCTTAAATTCAGAGTACTGAAATCTCAATAAAGCAGTGTATGTATGTATTTCCTCTCATTTTGTACACAGACAAGCCATTGATAATGAATGTTGGCTAACACTGATGATGCGGAGCGGAGATGTGGACCTGCAGCAGAGGACGAATTTTAGGCCGGTTTGGGGCCGACTGGTGACTTACTATATATGGTGTGCCGAGATCGATGATCCGACTCCGCGTATGCGTTCAGATACGCGTTGCGAATCGATTTTATATATTACTTTGTCATTTTTTGTATTTTACTTGATGTATTTGAGTGACCCCAACTCATACCAATCATAATCGTCGATGGTGAGATGTCATAATTCTCTTATTATTATAAATAGAATATTAATGGGCTGATTTGAGGCATTGCAGAATTTGGAGAGTTGATTCCCGGATCGGTGCTGACTCCGTGAAACCCTAGGTGACGACTCATATGCTTATATCTCCCTCCCCAAGGTATCCCTAACCCCTAGACCTTCCTTTTCCCCTCCCAATCCCCTCTACCACCGCCCAACACCCCTCCTCCAGCCGGCTGTTTGCTGGAACCGTTTTCATCACAAAGAATAACCGCCATCTCCACCTAATCCCAGCCGCCGACTCTTCTATCCACTCCACAACAACCGTTGGCCAGTACTCCTCCCACCAGCACCTCTACCTCCCCACTTGCTAACCCTCCCCATTAGCCGCCCAAGCCCCTACCGAACCCCAAGCCTCCCCCACCTGTGGAACCACTCCGAGCAGCCCCTCCCTCATGCAAACCGCCCAGATCTGAGCAACCCAGCCCAGATCCGCCACTTTCCCTTACTCGTACCTCATTCAACCATCCGGATCTGCCCCCAAATCATCGGGACCATATCTCCCTCGCTCGGATCCACTCCTGCATAGCCGGATCTACTCATCTCTGACCCGATTCCGCCTCCCACCGCCGAATTCCAGCCGCCAACACTGTCACCCGCCACCAGTTCCACAATGGATCACCGACAAAATGCATCCGACTCCGAAATCTTCACTACCTTAGTCAGCCCACCCTTAGTGAGTTTTGTTGTATTAGACGATTATTTTTCGGCATTATTATTACGAATTGGATCTCATACTTGTTTGGATCTCATGTATTGTGGTTGTTTATTTTTAGATTATTATTGTAATTTGCAGGGTCTATTCGCCGCACACTCTCGTTTTGTCCCTCCATGTGGAAGAAAGCCTAATCCGCTTGCTTAAATAAATTATTTTTGCTTTTGTCATAATCTTGCGCGTGGGATTAAATTATTTAATGCTCAATTTGAATTATCTTTCGGGCTTTGCATTGCATCGGGTGGACTCCTGATGAGAGTTCGCCTGAGATCTCTTTATCAAGGAGGTCTCGAGATCGAATCTCGTCCTCAACAACCTTTCGGATTCCTGTGGTAGGACCGAAGAGGGTTGGGGTGTACGGCCCGCGTGTCTGATAAAGCCTATCAGGTGGACTCCCTGGGAAGGTGCTGACTCCTGGCGCCAGAGTGGCAGGCAGGTGCAGATGTATGTCCTGCATCATAGGACAGGCATCTGCACCTGCTTGCCACCCTGGCGCCAGGAGTAAGCACCTGCCCAGGGGTCCCACCGGGAGTCCACCTGATAGGCTTTATCAGACCCGTGGACCGTACACCCCAACCCTCTCCGATCCCACCACAGGAATCCAAAAGGTTGTTGAGGCCGAGATTCGATCTCGAGTCCTCCTTGATAAAGAGCTCTCAGGCGAACTCTCATTACCAACTGATCTGCGTTGGTGATGAAAGTTCACCTGAGAGCTCTTTATCAAGTAGGTCTCGAGATCGAATCTAGATAATAGATAAAAAGAAAATCCAGATAATTATTCTGCTGGCCTCCCTCTTCTCTTTTCCCTTTCTCTATGGATATTCTACAATCCTGAAGAACTCCTAAAGCAGCAAGCAAGAAATCTTCCACACTCTCAGAAGATAATCACACTAGTAGATCTTCTTTTTTCTTAAGGATCAATTTCATTCCTTTCTACAAGGAAGCTACCGCTCCCAGTTTGTTAGAATTCACACAGTGCTTCTAAAGAATATTTCTCCAAATATTGCTGAAAGGAGAAAACCGCGAGGAAACTTCATTCCAATCATATAACAAGGAGTCCTGAGAATCCCTCCTTAAAAGGATTCAGTTTTGGTTCCAAAAGTCTCAAGTTAAAAGACTCAGTGGTTGACAGACCTCAAAATCTTAAGTTGTGGTTGTTGGACACCTTATTAAAAGTCCTTGTTTCATAGAGTCTACTTATCAAAAGGCAGAGATAGTGGAATCCTACTGTGGAAAAAGAGTAGATGCACCCAATTTAGGGGGAACTACTAGAAAACTTTGTCTTATGTATTGCTATTCTCTGTGTTTTTCTTTGTGTGTTTTTATCTTATTGTGATTGTTTTGATCATTGATTTTGAGGTTGTGATATATTATGGGGGATGTGTGAATCTCTGAAAACCAGTGAAACAACTACTCAAAAATTTAAATACTCTATTCACCCTCCCTCTCCCTTCTAGAGCACCTCTCAAGAGATTATCTTCTCTTTCAGGAACAATCAAGTCAAAAGGTCATAACTACAACCACTCTAACGAACTTTACTAGCACTTGTAAATCCTTGAACCCTAAAACCTTTAAACTAAATTCAAACTAACCAACAAGATAAATTGCCTCCCTAATGATGATATGATTTAGAGGATGAGTATCGAGTGCACCTTCATTTCGCTATTGATGGTTTTCTTTCTCTTATTTTTCGTTATGAGATTTGGTTGACACTTTTATTAAGTGGATTTAATTTTATTAAGTTGAGCCGGTGATTCTTATTTGATGGTTTCCCTTATATAATGATGAGAGGTTCCTAAATCAGTTTGTGCTTCATAGATCTACCTGGTATGGTAGTTCAGTTTGGGCATAGTATGTTTGGGTGAGCCTTTTCTTCTTAGCATAACTATTGGGCCTTAACACTTTTTCTGCTGGATTTCTTGATTTAAATTGGTTGTTCTCTCTTAGCTGACTGCAAGTAATAATCAGATTAATTAAATAATCAATTAATGTCTTCCATGCTCTTGAAAATAGGAGTATGAGTAAAAGGGCTTATTATCATTTAGCTCATAGTGGGCTGCACGTAGGCTTCTAATCCCCCTTTGTTAATAGTTTGAGGAGTTGTGAAATGTTATTCTTCAAGTCGTTTATCTTTTCCTATGTACACTCCGGTCGGGGTAGTTATGTCTTTTCCTTGTTTTTAGGTTTCCCCTTACTCAAATATATATATAAGGGACTAGCATTATGCAATTGATCCGAGACATCCTTTTCCTCTCCACTTGGTATCAGAGGCGAAATCCCGTACTCACGACAGCAACTCGCCCTAGCCCTAGCCTTCGTTCTCGGAACGAACTCGCCGTCGCTCGGTTCGACCTCTCCCGCCGCGCTTCTTCTGCACACAACCGCAACTCGCCGTCCCTTCTCTACGCGCTTGCTCATCGTGATGTCGGGCGACACTCTTGTCGGCTACTGAGAGGAACGCCGCCGTCGTTCCTCCATGAAGCAACCCAACTCTCCTTCATGAAAAACGAGCTCTACACGGCCTTCTTGCCGCTGTCTGTGCTGCAGTGCCGCCGATTCGTGCTGTCCCGGGCCGATATCGTGCCGCTGTCCTGTCCCGTGCCGCGGATATGTGCTCTCGTGCCGTTGTCTGTGTTGTTGTGCCACCGCTGTCTGTGTTGCTATGTCACTGTCTGCATTGTTGTTTTGTGCCGCTACCGTGTCGTGTCGCTGCCTTTGTTGAACCCGATCTGCTGATATGTGCTGTTCTTCATCTTGTGTCGGTATGGGTGAACCCGATTCATTGGTTTCTTCTCCGGGCGTTATCCAGCCTACGATAGTTGAGCCTCAACGGACCCATGACCACTCCAGCTCCTTGAAGATTACCATGATTCCTCTGGATGACACGAATTACCTGTAATGGTCTCGTGCTGCTCAACATGTCATTCGTAGCCAACAAAAGTTTGGCTATATCGATGGGTCAATTACGGAGCCTCCAGTGTCTGATCCGTCCTGGAAGCGCTGAGATTCTGACAACTCTCTTGTTGTGTCCTGGCTCCTGCATTCGATGTCGCCCAAGGTCTATCGAAACTATATGTTGATGGACTCCGCTTTCGAGATCTGGACTTGTGCTCGTGAAACATACTCTCAAATTGGAAATTCCACCCAGGTTTATGAGCTCACTCGCCGCATTTTGGAGTTGCGTCAAGGGTCAATGACTGTCAAATCATTCTTCTCGGAGTTCGAGCGTTTGTATCAAGAACTGGACTACATGGCACATTTCACTGCAACATGTACAGCGGATTCCGTCCTATTAAAGCAACGAGAGGACCGCTTCCGTCTTCATGTCTTCCTAATGGGATTGAATATGAAATTTGATGTGGTCCGGACACATGTTCTCCACCGTTCTCCTATTCCCTCCCTTCGGGAGGCGTTCAGCATGATTCTGGGTGATGAAGACCGTCGCAAGTCTCTCAGTGTTATGTCTCCTCCAGATCGTCCTGTGGGGTTTTACTAAGGTGTCACAACACTTGTGCGCGCAGCGGAAATATAGAACAAGAAAACTCAAAAGAAGTTCGGATCTGACAATATTCATGAATCAATAAGAAAGCATGCTGTAATTAAAATTACCTTTGAGGGATTGAGTCTATACTCAACCAAGATACTCCAGAAAATTCAAGTCGGGCACTGGCGGCTTGAGTCTTGAGCACGAAATTGTGTCCGCGCCTCTACAAGATATCCACACGATCGGGAGAACACACAGCAACTTATCGCACAAGCTCTGGGTCAGGAGAGGACACAGCGTCTCCACAGATTGCTAGATCAGTTAGAGGAGAAGCGGCGGCGACACTCGTCGAGATCAGGATCTGCGACAGTGGCGGAATCGGAGGAACGCTTCCGTCGGGCTTCTAGGGTTTCCGTCTTTCGCACAGTAACTTCTTAGACATAAAGAATAATCGCATGTATAGAAACCCTAAAATATATCTATTTATACTCTAAGAGATAAATAGAACAGTCCGCCCCCGCTAATCGCAGACCCAGCACTTAGAATCCAGAAATGGCCAGACAACCCTTGTCTCGACGATTCGCCGAGTATTCATGACATATACGACGAATCGTCGAGTATCATCTTATACTCGACGAATCGTCGAATATCCATAAGATACACGACGAACTCAACGCCTATCTTCAGACGAATCAACACTTGACTGGACGAATGAGTTGAGTGGACTCAACGCTGTCAACGCTTCCTGCGCCATGACGTTGAGTGCATTCAACGCACTCAACACCTAAGGCCAAATTCATCGAATGACATTGAGTGAACTCAGCACTCAACGCCTAAGTGCCAGACTCACCTAGTAACGCTTTACGCGACGAAGGCGTTGATTTGACTCGACACACTCAACGCCTGAGACTCGGACTCGGCGAGCCAACTTCTTGACTCAACGAATCGTGGAGTATACTCAATACACTCAACGTTTAAGTGTCATACTCGACGAATCAACTCCTTGACTCGACGAATCAACTCCTTGACTCGACGAATCGTTGAATATACTCAACTCAACTCACTCAACACCGCCATTTGACGAGTCAACACTTAACTCAACGAAGGCGTTGAGTGGTCTCGACACACTCGACACTTTTGCCTTAGAGAATTTTAAGTCCTTTTTCAACTCATCATATGAGTTACACCATATAGATTCAATCTCCCAAATTCTTCACAATCTCATGTGTGACCCTGATAGGCTCATATTGAGGTGACAGTGAGGTTACATGCTTGATCACTTCTAGATCACAATGGTAACACCAACAGTCTCCCATTTGATCTTGTAAGTATCAAACAAAAGCTTCACAAACAATGATCAGCATCTAGCAATGCATCATTGCTCCCCAAACAGCAAGAGTTAATAAACTCAAAAGCCATTGTGACTAATGTTACAGTGTTGTCATGTCCCTTCGTCTCTTATATCCGGATAGAACTAGAGGTATAGACTATGTCACCATCATAATTATTCAATCCCAGTTTCCTGATCTACAATGGACTTACAGAAATTGGTGAGCCCAATATCATATTGACTCAACCAAGCATGTCCATGCATTTCTCAGTCTCATTCCATTAAGGGGCCCATGGATGCAACTTCTGCCATAAAGAAGGACAAATCTCATCTCTGCTCACACGCAAACACACAAATGACTAGTAACGTACCCAACAACCACCTTTATTATCCAACTTTATCAAGACTAGACTTTTGATGACATCAAAACACGCTCTTCCTCACTCGATGAATGTTGTGACTTCAGGTCAAAGGACCACAAACACCATTGTCTCTTGAGTTATACTTGTGACATATTCATATAACAATCCACAAAGTATTCTCATGGTGGGTCTGTCCAGTACAACTATTCATAACAAGTTCCAATGTGATGACTTGATATCACAATATCATGACCTGTGAGGACGAGTCATCAGTCAACGCACATGGTAGTCTTAAAGGTATCATCATCGTCATTACCTTCAAGATGATACAACGACCAGAGACCTTTAAGAATGAAGCTCCTGGGATCATAGGTTCTCACATTCAAGTCACTACTTGACCTATGGAAGCAAACATTTTAAGGACATTTATTTAGTTAACTACTCCATCACAATAAAAATAATAACACAATAAAAAACTTGCCAAAATATATAAAATGAAATGCATACAATACATTATTCATCAAATGAAAAATTATAGCCAACAAACATACAATCCACAAGACTCTAACTAGAGTTGATCATTCAAGTATCGTATATTCATAGATCTAACATGATCATCATGCTTTCTCTGTGCGAGAGGTTTTGTCAGTGGATCCGCAATGTTCTCCTCAGTTGGCACTCTGCTAATATTCACATCTTCTCGATGGACAATCTCTCGAATTAGATGAAACTGCCGAAGTATGTGCTTGGAGCGCTGATGAGATCTATGTTTCGAAGCAAGTGCAATTGCACTGTTGTTGTCACAGTAAAGATCTATGAGACGAACAATGCTAGGAACTACATTTAACTCGCCGATGAATTTCCTAATCCATACAGTCTCCTTCGCTGCATTTGCCGCGGCGATATACTCGGCCTCAGTTGTAGAATCGGCAACAGTTTCCTGCTTGGAACTTTTTCAACTAACAGCACCTCCATTAAGGCAAAATATGAAACTTGACTGAGACTTTGAGTCGTCCTATCAGTCTGAAAGCTAGCATCCGTGTAAGCTCTTACAACGAGCTCCTCCTCTCCACCAAATACCAAAAACATATCCTTAGTCCTACGTAAGTACTTCAGGATATTCTTAACGACAATCCAGTGACTTTCACCGGGATCAGACTAATATCTGCTACTCATGCTCAAAGCATAAGAGACATCGGGTCTATTACATATCATTGCATACATGATTGACCCAATTGCCGAAGCATATGAAATCAACTTCATGCGGTCCTTATCTTCACAAGAATTAAGACACTGGTCCTTAGAGAGACTCACACCATGAGACATGGGTAAGAATCCTTTTTGGACTCAAGCATGTTGAACCGCTTCAACACCTTGTCAATGTACGTACTTTGGGTCAAATCCAACAACTTATTTGATCTATCTCTATAGATCTTAATACCAAGTATATAAGTCGTTTCACCCAAGTCCTTCATTGAAAAGCAATCCCCTAGATTGTTCTTAACAACTTGCAGGGTCGGTTTGTCATTCCCGATAAGCAGTATGTCATCCATACAATATCAGAAAGACAACTATGCTCTCACTAATCCGTTTGTAAACACACGGTTCATTCTCGTTTTTGATAAAACCAAACTCTTTGATTTTTTCATCAAAACGAAGATTCCAACTTCGAGAAGCCTGTTTCAATCCATAAATGGATCTCTGCAGCTTACATATTTTAGTGGCTTCACCTGCAGATACAAAACCCTCGGGTTGCGTCATATACACTTCCTCAAGGAGGTTTCTATTTAGGAAAGCCGTTTTGACATTCATCTGTCAGATCTCGTAGTCATAATACGCAGCAACAACAATAGAATTTTGATAGACTTAACTATGACAATAGGGGAAAAGGGTCTCATCATAGTCAATACCATGAATTTGCTTGAAACCCTTAGCCACCAGTCGCTCTTTGAATGTCTGCAGATTCTCATCAATGTAGGTCTTCTTCTTGAAGACCCACTTGCACTCTATGGGTCGTACCCCTTCAGGTGTTCCACCAAGGTCCAAACTTGGTTTTCATACATGGAGTCCATTTCAGATTTCATGGCCTCAAGCCACTTCTCGGAGTCTGGTCCACTCATAGCCTCTTGGTAGATTGCAGGCTCATCACTATGATCCATAAACAACACATTACCTATTTGGGACACGAGAAATCCATATCACTCAGGCTCAAACTTTGGTATACCAGATCTACGTGGAACTTGTGTTTCCTAAGCAGGTTCTCCAGCTACAACAAATTGTAGTCCTGACTCAAGTTCCAATTCCGGTTCATTCACAATTTGTGATTCTTGAACTTCTTCAAGTTCTACCCTGCCAGTCTTTCTACTTAAGAACTCTTTCTCACGAAAGACAGCAGTGCTCGCGACAAACACTTTGCCCTCGGACGGTAGGTAAAAATAGTACCCTTTAGTTTCCTTAGGATACCCCACAAGATAACACTTATCTGATTTGGGTTCCAGCTTGTCAGGCATTTGATGTCACACGTATACCTTACATCCCCAAACCTTAATGAACGACATATTAGGACGCTTCCCAGTACATATCTCATATGATGTTTTTAGAATCACTTTCGTTGGAGCACGATTTAATGTTAAAGCGGCAGTTTCTAGAGCAAAACCCCAAAAGAAAACAAATAGATTTGCATGACTCATCATCGACCGTACCATGTCTAACAGAGTACGATTCCTCCTCTCACACACACCATTATTCTGTGGTGTTTTAGGTGGAGTAAGCTGTGATACAATATCATACTTTTCAGATGATCACGGAACTCATGACTTAGGTATTCGTCAGCTCGATCAAATCGGAGCGCTTTAACCCTTTTACCCAGTTAGTTCTCTACTTCGTTATTAAACTACTTGAACTTTTCAAAAGTTTCGGATTTGCACTTCATAAGAAACACGTATCCGTATCTACTGAAATCATCAGTAAATGTAACAAAGTAGAGAAACCCACCTCTAGTCATAGAACTCATGGGTCCACATACATCACTATGTACTATACCCAAGAGAGCATCAACCCTCTCATTGTTTCCAGTGAAAAGAACCTTAGTCATCTTGCCTAACAAACAAGATCGCATCTCTCAAATGATTCATAATCAAATGAGTCCAATAGTCCATCTCTATGGAGCTTGGATATACGTTTCTCATTTATATGACTCAAACGACAATGCTAAAGATATGTTGGGTTCGAGTCATTCGTTCTTAGTCTTTTAATATTTTCTATGTTATAGATCTGATGGTCTAAGTTCAAAACATATAAACCATTAAACATTTGTGCTACACCATAACAAACATCATTCTTAAATATTGAACAACAATTGTTCTTAATAATAAAAGAAAAACCCATCATGTTCAAACATGAAATAGATATAATGTTTCTAGTTATGGAAAGAACAAAATAACAATTATTCAATTCAATTACAAGCTCACTGGGCAAAGAAAGACGGTAAACTCCTATGGCGACAGCAGCAACTCTTGATCCATTGCCAACACGCAGGTTCATCTCTCTTTTACTTAACATTTTTCTCCTTCCCTGTTTTTGCACATTTATACAAATATGAGAACCACATCTGATATCCAATACCCAAGACAAATGAGCAGAAAGGTTTATCTCTATAACATATATACCTAAAGTGGAAGTCATGCCTCCCCTCATCTTTTACAAACCCTCGATGTATGAAGGACAGTTCCTTCTCCAATGACCAGCCTTGCCACAG
>CM077157.1:41554174-41624669 GCA_039583875.1 Platanthera guangdongensis | reverse complement strand
ACCTTTGGGTTAGTCCCAAGCTCCAGCTGCAATCTACCGCGTAGAAACCCGAAAACACCAAATAGCACGGAGTCTTCTCGGCCTTATGCAATGCAACATCACCGATCCGAAACTAAATGTCCGGGTAGGCTTCAACCACAATGCTATGTACGTTCTCGCATACGGACGCTAAACAACGGGGACTTACATATCTACCCGAAGGAACGCCTCCAACTCTTCGCCAACTCGCGAGAGAGAGCTTCCTATGCTAAGAAAGAGAGCTATCATGCTCAAAAGTGAGGATCGTTACCCTTACGTTCCTTATGGCGCCATCGAAAGTAACCGGATAGAAATCACCGCGTTGCGTTGCCTCCGTGGATCCGGAGTCGGCTTGCGATTCGGAGTCCGAAGCTCCTCCAAATGGGGATCTGAATCTCTTCCTCTAGCCTTGGATATTCCTTCTCCAAGGGTTTGGAGAGAGATCAAGTGATGAAAAGTGTGCATTTTTCTTAAGTCAAACCCGTGTATATCCTCCAGGAATCATCCCCAGCCGTCGGGATCTCAACCTAAGAAAACGAGCGGCTTTGATTCGGGGCTGAAAAGCCCAATCTGGGCCGAACACGGCTTGGCACACGCCCGTGTCAGAGGGCCGTGTGCCGCATTCGCCGTCAAAATCGAATCTTCTGAACACGCACACGGGTAGCGAACAAAGCCCGTGGTTCGAGTGACAGGACCGCTTCCAAGCTGACACGGCCGTGAAGCCGGCCGTGTACCAATGTTGATTCTTGTCCCCCGTTTCAAACCCGAGCACTGAACGGGTTCTAGGACAACGACCGTGTCCTTGCCCGTGTTCACATTGACAAGCCTGGGCCCCCAGTTCTCGCGTGTACACGGGACATCTCGTCGAGGGCGAGAACGACGACTGGATGACACGGCCTTGGACACGCCCGTGTCCTAGGCCGTGTGCCTTGTCTCGACGACCGTCGAAAGTGAATCTGACGATTTCACCTTGACGCTCGTCGAACGGGTCGACACGCCCGCGAACACGCCGTGTCGCGGGCCGTGTGCCCATTCTCGACTGAAATCGTCGAGAATAACTCGACGATTTTACGGATAAGTGCGACACGGGTCGACCGCCCTGCGAACACGCCCGGTGTCGCAGGCCGTGTGCCCATTCTCGAGAATCGTCGAGAATAACTCGACGACTTCGCTTGGGTATCTCTTGTCGACACACGCTTAACACGCCCGGGACACGCCCGTGACCAGGCCGTGTGCCTTCAGCCAGACAACCAAAACTGGCCCAAAACGTCCCCCTTGCTCCTTTGAGTTTCGGGGCGTTACAACTAGTTGTTGATATCAGACTACTGGTTTTGGTCGGGCTTGAATTGAATCTGGGCGAATTATTTTTAAGGGGTGGTGAGCACATTGTGTGCGTCATCGTAGAACAGTATAACTCATCGTTATAACAGTATAACAGTAAAAAGAACCATGAATGTCCACTTAGGAATGAAAATACTCGTGTTTGAGGAACCTGCGTGTTCCTATAATTGCTGTTTGCAATGTATATTGGTCGCTTAACGGTGTTTTGTACCACTATAGGTGACCAGAAGTGGTGTTGGGCCGTCAGAACGCCGAGGTTCTGAGGCAAGTAGTGCACCAGAAGTGCTCCCAAACACCTTTGTCGGCTGAAAATATAAGATTGGTGGCTGAAGCGGTGTTAGCCGTGATAAATGCGCAGCCTGGGAGGCAAGCGCAGCAGCCAGCTCCTGTGATGGAGCAAGTACCTCTTCAAGAGGCGGAGCCGAGGAGGATGGAGCAAGTGGTTGTAGAACCAATAGTGCAAGGAGGGCGACTGAGAGGCAGTGAAGCATGTAATGAGCTTTAACCCTCCGTTATTCTCGGGGTGGGAACCCCATCTCAGGCTGAAGACTGGCTCTCTAGGGTGAAGAGAGTCATGACAGCGACGGAGACGGAGGAGTGGCAAGATGACCACCATCGCTACGTTCCTTCTAGACGGGCGAAGCGAGGATGTGGTGGGAAGGCTTGGAGCTGCATCATCTGAGAGGAAGACAACTGATAGACGTTCCGATGGAAGAGTTCGGAATTGTTTCTTAGCAAGATACCTCCCTTCTACTCAGAGGATTTCAATGGAGAATGAGTTCCTGAGGTTGGTGCAGGGTGAGCGAAGCGGGATGAATATCTCCACGAGTTACGCGGTTGAGTCGTTATGCGAGCTCTACCATCATGGATGAGGAGCGCAAGACTAATCGCTTCTACGAAGGTCTGAGGGATGAGCTGAGACTATACTGTCGGGCCGATGACGCAGGGTTTCTTGACCTTGGTCAATACTGCCCGGTCCTTGGAGAAGGACATGAAGAGTGTACAAGCGAAGAAAGGCTTGGTTGAAAAGAAATCTGAGTTTAAAGTGCCGACTACTTCGAAGTCTGGTTATCGGAGGACTTTCAAGAAGCATAGGACTTCGGGTCCAGCTCCTTCTGGGCTTCTGGGGCGACTACGAGTCGGACCCCGGGCGCGTGCTTCAATTGTGGCAAGACGGGGCACTTTCGCCCGTGATTGTTGGAGAGCGGACGTCCTAAGTCCGAAAGGAGGCCAGGAGCTACCTACGAAGAGAAGGGAAAGGCGGTGGAGTCGACCGCATCCCACTATGCTCCGGCCCAACCAAGGGTCTACAATCTTGGCCAACAGGAGGCCATTAAACAAGCTGACGTGGTGACAGGTACGGTTTAATTTATAGCAAGTCAATTCCTTTATATGCTTGTTATGTATATGTTACCTTACCACTGCTTGTTTAGGATTTGTAATGATTTGTGAAAATCCGCACGAGCACTCTTGATACGGGAGCTTCACACTCCTTCTTGTCCGAAGGATTTATATCACGCATCGGAGTCCCTTCTTCGATGGCGAAGGACAAGTTGGATGTGTTGTTGCCCAATGGGTGTTCGATGCGAGCGGTTAGGATCTGCGAGGTTAAGACTCGTATTGGAGAGCAGGAGTTCGACCTGCGGGCGTCTTTACTTCCGTTAGTGGAGTTCGACGTCATATTTGGCATGGACTGGCTCTCGGAGCAGCAGGCCCATATAGATTGCGGTAGCAAGGAAGTAAAGCTGGGAGCGAGTCGTGAGACGACTTTTACGGGCTTAAAGGGGTCGAGCAAGACGTTGATGTCTGCTCTTCAGGTGGTGAAGGCGGTTCGTGCTGGAGCAGAACTGTTCTTTACACTAGTGGAGGTGCAAAGCCGAAGCCCGCGTTGGATTGTATTTCAGTGGTATCGGAATACCCTGATGTGTTCCCCGCAGATCTTCCTGGAGCCCCGCCTCAACGGGAGATAGATTTTACTATCGAGCTAGTGCCAGGTGCAAAGCCTGTGTCACGATCTCCGTATCGGCTAGCGCCTAAGGAAATGGCGGAGCTGAAAGTTCAACTGCAAGAGTTGTTGGAGCAAGGGTATGTGCGCCCGAGTTCTTCGCCTTGGAGCGCACCGGTCCTCTTTGTTAAGAAGAAGGACGGAAGCTTGAGATTGTGTATTGATTATCGGGAGCTAAACAAGCTGACTGAGAAGAATAAGTACCGATCCCCCGGATTGATGATCTCTTCGATCAGTTAGTCGGGTCGACGGTGTACTCGAAGTTAGATCTCAAGTCTGGGTACTATCAGCTGCGGATAAGGGAGAGTGATATCCGAAGACAGCGTTTAGTACGAGATACGGGCATTATGAGTTTACGGTCATGCCGTTTGGGCTGACTAATGCGCCGTCAGTATTCATGGACTTGATGAACAGGACGTTCAGGGAGTACCTAGACCATTTCGTGATCGTCTTCATCGATGATATTTTGGTGTACTCGCAAAGTGAGGAGGATCACTTCAAGCATCTCCATTGGTGTTGGAGACACTCAGGAGAAACCAGTTGTATGCCAAGTTCTCGAAGTGCGAGTTTTGGCTATCCTCAGTGGCGTTCCTCGGGCATATAGTGAGTGGAGAGGGTATTGCGGTGGATCCGGCGAAGATTGTTGCGATACGGGAGTGGCCTGAGCTTGCTACGGTAGCAGAAGTCCGGAGCTTTTTGGGGCTTGCCGGTTATTATAGGCGCTTCGTAGAGAACTTCTCGCGGATAGCGCTACCTCTCACTACTTTGACGAGGAAGGAGCATAAGTTCGTTTGGACGCCGGAGTGCGCGCGAGCTTTTGAGGAATTGAAGTGTCGGTTGACCACGACGCCTGTGTTGAGTTCGCCGGTGGGACCGAAGGCTATGAGATATATAGCGATGCTTCAGGCAGCGGTTTGGGTTGCGTGCTACTGCAGCACGGCAGCGTGATAGCTTATGGCTCGAGACAACTAAAAGTGCACGAGAGGAATTATCCGGTCCATGACTTGGAGTTAGCGGCCGTGATTTTTGCCTTGAAGCTGTGGAGACACTATTTGTACGGTGTGAAGATTGACATCTACACCGATCACAAGAGCCTAAAGTATCTAATAGATCATAAAGATTTGAATATGTGGCAGCGTAGGTGGATGGAGTTCCTGGGGGACTATACTTTTAAGATGCACTACGTGCCTGGCAAAGGGAATGCGGTTGCGGATGCATTGAGTCGCCGAGCCCCAGCTCAAGCGAATTGGCTATCAGTGCATGATGAGCGGTTGGTGCAGGAGCTGGAGGCGTTGGAGATTGTTTGTGTGGATAGACAATCTAGCGCTGAAGCAGTGCTGAATTGGACTGAAGTCCAATATGACCTGGCTGATCGGATTCGGCAGGCTTTGGATATGGATGCTCATATGAAGCAGTTCATGATAGAGGCTCTGGATGGGTCAAATTCCCAATTCGTCGTGGAGGACGAATTGCTTTGGAAAGACAGTCGTTTGTGCGTCCCAAGTGTGGGCAATTTACGGGTGGAGTTGTTGTACGAGGCACACCATACCAAGTACTCGATTCACCCGGGAGCACGAAGATGTACCGCGATATCAAGAAGCTATTTTGGTGGCCGGGTTTGAAGAAAGGATGTGGCGCTATACGTAGCGAAGTGCCAAACCTGCGCCTTAGTAAAGGCGGAGTGCCAAAAGCCGGGAGGATTTCTTAAGTCCTTGCCTATTCCGGAGTGGAAATTTGACGACATCTCTATGGACTTTGTGCATGGTTTGCCAAGGTCGCAAAAGGGGAACAACGCCATTTGGGTGGTGATCGATCGATTAACAAAGGTGTCGCATTTTATTCCGCATAGGAAGGATGATCCGGTGGAGAAGCTGGCGAAGCTTTATGTGGATAATATAGTACGGCTTCATGGTGTGCCCCGCAGCATCGTGAGTGACCGAGATGGGCGGTTCACGTCCAATGATTGGAGGCTGGTGCAGCAAATGTTGGGAACAAAGCTGAAGTTTAGCACAGCCTTCCATCCGCAAACGGATGGGCAGACCGAGAGGGTCAATAGAACCATGGAAGACATGCTTCGCATGTGTGTCTTGGACTTTGGAAAGCAATGGGAGGACCACCTTTATTTGGTGGAGTTCGCGTACAACAATAGCTACCAAGCAAGTATTCAGATGGCGCCCTTCGAGGCCTTTATGGTAGACGATGTCGCACGCCGTTGTCTTGGTTAGAACGGGCGAGTCGAAGTTGTATAAGCGATCGGAAGTGGAGGATGCTACTTCGTTGGTGAGAACCATTCGGGAGAGGTTGCTCATGGCTCAGGACCGGCAAGCAAAGTACTATAATGCCAAGCACAGGAACGTGGAGTTCGCTGTGGGCGATTATGTATACTTGAAGATCAAGCCGTTCAAGGGTGTCTCGCGGGTGCGCGATTGAAAAAGCTAAGCCCGAGGTACCTTGGACCGTTCGAGGTTCTGGAGCGAGTGGAGAAGCGGCTATAGGTTGAAGCTTTCTGTGGAGCTAAGTGGTTTACACGATGTATTCCACATTTCGGTACTTAGGAAGGCGGCGCAAGAGCCTACGCAAGTGATCGCGGTCGATCAAGTGCCGGTGGATAGTGGGCTAACGACAAAGGTCAAGCCCGTGCGGATTGAAGACTCGGAGGTCAAGCGGCTACGCAATAAAGAGATCAGGATGGTCAAAGTCCGGTGGGACAATTGCGGTCGTGAGGAGCTCTCCTGGGAGCGAGAGCAGACGATGCTTGACGAATATCCGGAGTTGTTCCGCTCAGGTACAAATTTTGTTTTGTACATGTTTTTCCCTTTATGTGATTTCGTGGGCGAAATTCTTTTAAGAGGGGTAGAGTTGTAACGCCCCGAAACTCAAAGGAGCAAAGGGGGACGTTTTTGGGCCAGTTTTGGTTTCTGGCTGAAGGCACACGGCCTGGGACACGGGCGTGTCCCAGGGCGTGTCAAGCGTGTGTCGACACTTAGCCGCGAAGTCGTCGAGTTATTCTCGATGATTCGTCGAGAATGGGCACACGGCCTGCGACACGGGCGTGTCGCAGGCGTGTCGACCCGTGTCGACACTTAGCCGTGAAATCGTCGAGTTATTCTCGACGATTCGTCGAGAATGGGCACACGGCCCGCGACACGGGCGTGTCGTCGGGCGTGTCGACCCGTGTCGACGAGCGTCAAGGTGAAATCGTCGAGATTCACTCGACGGTCGTCGAGACAAGGCACACGGCCTAGGACACGGGCGTGTCCAAGGCCGTGTCATCCAGTCGTCGTTCTCCCCTCGACGAAATGTCCCGTGTACACGGCCTGGGGCCCAGGCGTGTCAATGTGACACGGGCAAGGACACGGGCATGTCCTAGAACCGTGCAGTGCTCGGGTTGGAAACGGGGGAAAAATCATGGGTACACGGCCGGCTACACGGCCGTGTCAGCTGGAACACGGGCGTGTCAGCTCGAACACGGGCGTGTTCGATACCGTGTGCGTGTTCAGAAGATTCGATTTTGACGGCGAATGCGGCACACGGCCCTGGACACGGGCGTGTGCCAAGCCGTGTTCGGCCCAGATTGGGCATTTCAGCCCCGAATCAAAGCCGCTCGTTTTCTTAGGTTGAGAAGATCCGACGGCTGGGGATGATTCCTGGGAGGATATACACGGGTTTGACTTAAGAAAAATCCACTTTTCATCACTTGATCTCTCTCCAAACCCTTGGAGAAAGAAGAGCCAGGCTAGAGGAAGAGGAGCTAGATCCACCATTGGAGGAGCTTCGGAGCTCCGAATCGCAAGCCGACTCTGGATCCACGGAGGCAACGCAAGCGCGGCGGTGATTTCTATCCGTTACATTTCGATGGCGCCAAAGAGGAACGCAAGGTAACGATCCTCACTTTTGAGCATGATAGCTCTCTTTCTTAGCATAGGAAGCTCTCTCTCGCGAGTTGGCGAAGAGTTGGAGGCGTTCCTTCGGGTAGATATGTAAAGTCCCCGTTGTTTAGCGTCCGTATGCGAGAACGGACATAGGCATTGTGGTTGAAGCCTACCCGGACATGTTAGTTCGGATCGGTGATGTTGCATTGCATAAGGCCGGAGAAGACTCCGTGCTATTTGGTGTTTTCGGGTTTTCTACGCGGTAAATTGCAGCAGGGAGCCTTGGGGACTAACCCAAAGGTGCACCCGGAAAACTGGGCGGACACGAGGTCTTGCCAACTTGGTGGCCTGAGTGCCAACATGAACATAACGGGGTTATGTGTCTTGCGGTAGAATGGGACTCGGTGAAAGTTTGACCCGCGCAAATGGCTTAAATTGCCGTTGCGATGTGAGCACGGGTTAGATGGAGCCGTACCCGCTTTATGTCGTTCGGGTTAGAGAGACCTAAAGTTACATGGCACTCGCCGTTGGCATAGATGGAGTCTTCGGTGGTCAATGGCTTAAATTGACGTGACCAATACCATGAAGACGAATTGCTCATAGGAATGGTCGTCTAAGTGGCGGTGGTGAGTCCGAATGTTAATGGCTTTAATTGACGTGACATCGACCGGTTCGCCGAGAATGTGCCCTGAGTGCACGGGACGTGTGGCCGTACGAGCCAACGTCTGTGATGAGATGGCTATGGTTTATATGCATTGCTACGCTTGTGCTAATGAACTGCAGGGAAGGAGCATCGCCGCCCCGAGTTGGGGGCGGATCGTTATAATTTGGTCAGCATTGCTGACCGTTGCTTTGTTTGCCACCGTGCGGTGGTTTGTTTGCTTGCAGGTGCAGCTGGACCAAGCGGTCAATAGCGGGCTAAAGCCCTTTTTGCGAAGCTGGCCCTCGAAGGCCCAAGTGGAAATGTTTTCTATTTTATTCATGTATGGCCGGCCTGCGTGCCGAGGTTGGTAAATCATGTAATAGACAAATGAAACATCTCGTAAGGCCTTAAGGCCGACTTTTGAGTATTTTGTAATGACATTCCTTTTGGTTTTAGTGGACATTCATGCTTGTGCTGGGTTCTTGATTTGTAACTCTTATAATTGCTTCCGCTAGAATGCTCTGTGTAGGACGTTGAGATTGGTTGGATGGTTTCCATACGTAACCACCCGGTCTGTCTGTGGTATATGGCGTCGGGCCCCGGCCGGACCTACTGCTATACGCTATCATATGCTATGCGACGGATAGGGGGTGTTGCACCTGCTATCCTATAGCTCCACAGATGAGCTACCCTGGTACGATGAAAGTTCGTTGAAGAAGTCTCTTGAGATGATGAACTTCTTCGTTGTAGGATTCATGCACTTCCATTCCTTCTTTCCTTCTCGCTCAGCATACCCAACAAAGACTAGTTTCCATGCTTTTACATTCAGCTTTGTTACTGAGAGCATCCAGAACGTACATGTAGTAGGTAGAACTGAACACCCGGAAGATGTTCGACACTAGACTTCTGCTTGAACATCAACTTATGAGGAGATTTCATGTTGTTTGGACTTAGGATCCATTGGTTCAGCGTTGGCAGGTCGATCCGGCGGGTGGAAACGGAGTGTTCGAACCGATTGGGGAGGTGGCTGCTCCAAACAGAGCTTTTGGGGGGCGTTTCTCAAGGCGGGCGGGTGAAAACATAGCAAAGGCCGTCGGAGGTTCATTTGTTTACACTCCTTTCGGCGGTATTTTCCCAAATAGAGCAGCAAAACGCCCAAACAAATAGAGCCTTAGGGGCATCATGTTGATGACATACACCACACAAGCCATTCCCTTTGCCCAAAATACCTTAGGAATAATTTTGGCATGAAGCCAACACTTGCAAGTTTCCGTCAGATGATGGATCTTCCGTTCTGCAATTCCATTCTGTTGTGGAGTACGAGCACAAGTAAGCTTCTTTTGAATGTCGAACTTTTGCAGAATTTGGAGAACTCATGCGAAGTGAACTCTCAGCATTATCAGTTCTCAACTTCTTTATTTGTAGACCAAGCTGACCTTCCATAAGCTCCTTGAACTCCACGAACATCCCGAATGCCTCTGACTTCTCTTTCAATAAGTATACCCAAGTATACCTAGAAAATTCATCAACAAGAACAAGCATATACCTGCTACCACCGAGACTGGGAGTGATGGTAGGTCTTGTTAGGTCACCGTGGATGCATTCCAGCAGTGCTCTACACCTAGTCTGTGATATGCCAAATGGAAGATGATGTGCTATTCCATACTGACAACCTGCATAGACATGACTGTCACCATAGGAAGAAAGACTGGGCAGGCCATGCACCAAGCCTCTCACTGTTATAGCCTTCAGTTTGTCCATCCCGACATGCCTAAGTCTCTCATGTTAAATAACAGCGCTATCATTAGCCCTCATCCTGTCAATAAAGGAACTTGTCGCCAAAATGAATAAGTCCTCCACCCTCCTACCAACATGAGTGATGGCAGCTTTCACAGCTGACATGTTCCAAAAAAAAACTTCACTTCTGTCGGGCCGAATAGAATGTAATATCCAGTGTCAACCATATTTGTCACCGAGAAGAGATTTTTCTTCATCCCGACCACGTGATATACACTCTACAAAGTGAATGGTCAATGATCACTGCCTAAAGAAATCGATTCCACCTTCTCCATCGTATGTACAATATCATCAACAATAATAATGACATCATTACCTTTGTATTCCTGTAGAGAAGAGAATTTGGACTCATCCCCGATAAGGTGATGACCACACCCTACGATCTAGTCCTCCTGATAGTTGATGAAGGAGAGTGCTTGAACACAAGCGCCCATCATGAAGGCACTCCCCTGTCCTCCTTCCTTAGTCTTGGACTCACCTTCCTCCTTCCCTGCAGCGTGCCCTGACTGGAGATTTACCCTGCAATCCCTGCGGATGTGAGCAAGCTTGTTGCATCTGTAGCACTGAGGTCTTCCCCGCTTCTTCCTGTCATCAACCTTAGGAGGCTTGCTCCTATCCTGCTGTGATGAAGAAGACGGGTCATCTGAAAGTCCACCTAGTGTCAACTATATTCACCTATGGGGTGGGGGGGGGGGAATAGGTGACGAGCAGCGTTTTTGCGGATTTTAAGATTGTACCTGCACAATAAAAATAAACAGCACAGCACACAGAATACACAAGCTATTTATAGTGGTTCCCCGACTTGGGTACATCCACTTTCCCCTTCGACCAATCTCCCAACAAGGGACGACTCGGTCTCTTCACCAACAGAATTGAAACCAATCCTTGCATTATCGGAAGGAACCCTTCCACACGTAGGAGTCAACACTCCCACAAACCGGGTTGCACCCAACCCTTATAAACACGGAACAAACGTTCCTTTACAACAAAATAAAACTAGAATGTACACGAGATACAAACTTCGTTGTGGAGACTAAGGTGTCCCTCTTTGTTGACGACGTGTTCTTGAAGTCCACAAAAGAGTCCACAACCCTAGATCTCTCTTGGAGAGTATCTCCCCGGAACGGCGGCGGCAAGGTTCACGGGATCGGCGGCGACGACGATATGCGGCTGCTGTACTTTAGAGATCCAAAACTTCGTAGCGAAGCTAGCTAGGTCTACCAACGGTCACACTAGGATCAATCGTCTTGATCGATTCGGATGGGGAAGGATTTCCCGATCTACAAATCGAGAGACAAGATATCTCCGATTAGACTCGTGAGACGCTGAGCTTAGCTAGGCTTTTGTCGCAGGAGGATCTAGGCTAAACCACGATCTACCGGCGAACAACTTGGCGCGAGCGGCGGCGGTGGCGGAGCGGAAGCGGCGATTTTAGGGTTCGTCTGTGCTCGCGTATTTCTTATCTTTTTCGCTGCCCTTACTGTTCAAAAATACCCATGTATTTATACACTGTAGACACTTACAATATGACCGTTGTGGGTCCCACACGTAGAAACCCGAAAACCGGTTCAAAATAGTCTTGCGGCAGAATTTGGTCCAGCAGCTTCCAGAGAAAACGCCAAGTAAAAATCGGCGAGAATCGCAGGTGATTCTCGACGAATCGCGCGAGAATCAGTTAGTGATTCTCGACGATTCGTCGAGAATCACTAGTGATTCTCGCCGAATCACTTAGTGATCTCAACGAATATAACTTGTTATCATGATCTGCTCAGCGATGGGTTCGGCGAGAATCATTAGTGATTCTTGCCGAATCTTACTTGGCACCGTTTTGAGGTAGCCGAAAAGAGTCGGCGAGAATCACTAATGATTCTCGACGATTCGGTGAGATCACTAGTGATTCTCGCCGAATCGGCGAGAATCACTTGGTGATTCTCGTCGAATTATATTTAGACGAATTTTCGTCTTTCCACCCAAGAGCTGCTCCTTGACCCATCCTTGCTCCTTGTCTTCTCTTGCATAAACACGGCCTGTACTTGAAAGTAAGTGCACTCCAATAGAGAGAGTACACGTAGGCCAACACACTGATCTGCTCAACGAGTGATTACGTCGTGCAGACCCGTGTATATTGACCTAATGCACCCTGACATTGGTGTGCACTTAGCGTGGAAGAACTACAAGCACAACTTAAGAGTTTCATCAAATACATTGTGAATTCATCTTATCTTGACAGGTGGCTTCCTCAAATCCAGGTAATTGTGGATACAATACCCAACATTCTCCCCCTATTTAACGAAGCCAAAACCCTACTAGCTAAGATGAATAACACCAATCAAATAATAAAAACAGCATTCAAAAATTAAACATGCAGCATAAGAGAATATAAGCAAACAGATCAAGACTTGAGTCATTCACAAATTCAAATATATATACAAATATATATATATATATAATCTCAGAATTGTTCAGATAATAACAATAAGCATTAAATGTTCTTAAGAGAGAATGACAAGCTATAAATTGTTGACTATTTTTCCTTAGCTAAGTCATCCTGAGTTTTTGCGCAAATACTTCTTCCTTTGCCTCTCCATATACTCTTTAGGCTTCAGATAATATCTGGGAGGAGGAACTTTATCTGCATCCGTGTTGTTTCTGAAGAAGATGTTTCGTTTCGCTTCATACGTCTTGTGCATTTCCCACTCATACTGGTTGTATACTTCGTTTCGATTGAGTTCTCCTTTTTCTTGTAGCCAGAAGGTGTCCAAGATGATGTTTTTTTGAAACTGGACTCCACTTTTCGTTTTGTACTCCTCCTCACTCATTCTGATTCTCTTCTCAGCTAGTGTCTCCTTGGAGGTCCCTTCCTGAGCTTTTCTCTTGCCCCTGGCTTTTGCTAGGGCCTCTTGGTCAAACATGCTCCTCAGTTTAGCTTTGGAAATAGCCCTAGCATCAGCTTCACTTATAGGAACATCTGCAGCACTTGCACTTATTCCCTCAGCAGCACTTACTCCCTCAGCGACCGTAGAAGTCTCAGGAGCATGAATTATCCGCAGGATTTTCAGGCAAGGCGACGCCTAACGTCTGGTGGAGCATCCACCAGCTGCTGTCACAGACGTATTTGTTTGACTGTTCGAAGTTTTTGATCATGACTTCTCGGAGCTCAGCAATCTTAGCTATGTATTCCTTCTTCCCCTTTTTGGCTTCAACTGCGATGGAGTTTGCATAGGAGTGCAGTGAGTCATCAATATGCTTGGTAGTCGGGAGAATTCAGTGACCAAGGCTGCTGATTTGCGTTGAGAGTTACCATAATTTACCGTCAAACTTTTGAATGTTGTTTGCTACAACATGAGCATTCTGATTCACGACCGCAAGAGTATCGGTGTTCGTTTTCAATCCGACCATAAGAAGTGTGATAGCTTGGCCGTCCGCTGTATACTTTTCTTCAAATTTTCTTGTCCATCATGTCAAGTTTATGGTTGATCTCCACCATATTCTTGAGCATGAGATTTTCAGACTTCTTAATCCTTTGCAGCATTTTATTTTGAGCTTTATCAAAGGAGGCTTTAAGCTCATTCACTATGCCCTGAATGATATTCACGGTATGAGTGGCAAGATTATCTCGTAGTGGAAGATCCTGAGGCACTTCTTGGCCTTGGACTTCATCAGATGCACCTGTAGAGCTGGATAGGAGCACAGTCTCTAAGGGTGGAATGCTGGCAGCATCTGTAGGTTCCTCGGACTCCCCCTCCACTCGTGCACCAATGTTTTCAGGTTCGATTTCAGGTGCGTGCTGGTCAGATGGAAGTTCAATGATGTCCTGAGTGTCCACTGCGTCGTGTTCCTCATTTTCATCTTCCTCACCTTCAGCATCCATAAGATCATCTTCATCAACATCCTTTTCCAACTCTTTGTTACTAGTCTCCTGTACAGCAACTTCGGTTCCTTGAGTGTTCCGGTTCAGGGCCTCTTCATGCTCCAGCTCAGGTTCACTTTGTAACGCCCCGAAACTCAAAGGAGCAAAGGGGGACGTTTTGGGCCAGTTTGGGTTCTGGCAGAAGGCACACGGCCTGGGACACGGGCGTGTCCCAGGGCGTGTCAAACGTGTGTCGACACTTAGCCGCGAAGTCGTCGAGTTATACTCGACGATTCGTCGAGAATAGGCACACGGCCTGCGACACGGGCGTGTTGCAGGGCGTGTCGACCCGTGTCGACACTTAGCCGTGAAGTCGTCGAGTTATACTCGACGATTCGTCGAGAATGGGCACACGGCCTGCGACACGGGCGTGTCGACCCGTGTCGACGGTCGTCCCGGGGAGTCGTCGATATTCACTCGACGATCGTCGAGACAAGGCACACGGCCTAGGACACGGGCGTGTCCAAGGCCGCGTCATCAAGTCGTCGATCTTCCCTCGACGAAATGTCCCGTGTACACGGCCTGGGGTCCAGGCGTGTCAATAGTGACACGGGCAAGGACACGGGCGTGTCCTAGAACCCGTGCAGTGCTCGGGTTGAAAACGGGAGAAAATTATGGGTACACGGCCGGCTACACGGCCGTGTCAGCTGGAACACGGGCGTGTCAGCTCGAACACGGGCGTGTTCGATACCCGTGTGAGGGTTCAGAAGATTCGATTTTGACGGCGAATGCGGCACACGGCCCTGGACACGGGCGTGTGCCAGGCCGTGTTCGGTCCAGATTGGGCATTTCAGTCCCGAATCAAAGCCGTTCGTTTTCTTAGGTTGAGATCCAACGGCTGGGGATGGTTCCTGAGAGGATATAACCGGGTTTTGACTTAGAAAAATCCATTCTTTCTTACCTTTTCATCTCTCCAAATCCTTGGAGAAAGGGAAAAAGCCATTGGAGGAAGAGGAGCTAGATCCGCCATTGGAGGAGCTTCGGAGCTCCGAATCGCAAGCCGACTCCGGATCCACGGAGGCAACGCAAGTGCGGTGATTTCTATCCGATTACTTTTCGATGGCGCCAAAGAGGAACGCAAGGGTAACGATCCTCATCATGAGCACTAATAACTCTCTTTCTTAGCATAGGAAGCCCGCTCTCGCGAGTTTGCGGAGAGTTGGAGGCGTTCCTTCGGGTAGATATGTAAAGTCCCCGTTGTTTAGAGTCCGTATGCGAGAACGGACATAGGCATTTTGGTTGAAGCCTACCCGGACATGTTAGTCCGGATCGGTGATGTTGCATTGCATAAGGCCGGAGAAGACTCCGTGCTATTGGGTGTTTTTCGGGTTTTCTACGCGGTAGATTGCAGCAGGGAGCCTTGGGGACTAACCCAAAGGTGCACCCGAAAAACTGGGCGGATACGAGATCTTGCCAACTTGGTGGCATGAGAGCCAACTTGAACATAACGGGGTTATGTGACTTGTGTTTAGAATGGGACTCGGTGAAAGTTTGACCCGCGCATATGGCTTAAATTGTCGTTGCGATGTGAGCACGGGTTAGATGGAGCCGTACCCGCTCTATGTCGTTCGGGTTAGAGAGACCTAAAGTTACGTGACACTCGCCGTTGGCATAGATGTGAGTCTTCGGCGGTCAATGGCTTAAATTGACGTGACCAATGCCAGGAAGACGAATTGCTCATAGGAATGGCCGTCTAAGTGGCGGTGGTGAGTCCGGAATGTTAATGGCTTTAATTGACGTGACATCGACCGGTTCACCGAAGAATGTGCCCTGAGTGCACGGGGCGTGTGGCCGTGCGAGCCAACGTCTGTGATGAAATGGCTATGGTTATATGCATTGCTCGCTTATGCTAATGAAATGCAGGGAAGGAGCATCGCCGCCCCGAGTTGGGGGCGGGGTCGTTATAATTTGGTCAGCATTGCTGACCGTTGCCTTGTTTGCCACCGTGCGGTGGTTTGTTGCTTGCAGGTGCAGCTGGACCAAGCGGTCAATAGCGGGCTAAAGCCCTTTTTGCGAAGCTGGCCCTCGAAGGCCCAAGTGGAAATGTTTTCTGTTTTATTCATGTATGACCGGCCTGCGTGCCGAGGTTTGTAAATCATGTATTATTCAAGTGAAACATTCTGTAAGGCCTTAAGGCCGATTTTTGGGTATTTTGTATACATTCCTAATTTTGTAATAGTGGACATTCGTGCTCTAATGCTGGGTTCTTGTTTACAACTTATATAAACTGCTTCCGCTAGAATGCTCTGTGTAGGACGTTGAGATTGGTTGGATGGTTTCCATAAGTAACCACCCGGTCTGTCTGTGGTATATGGCGTCGGGCCCCGGCCGGACCTACTGCTATATGCTATGCGACGGATAGGGGGTGTTACAATTTGGTATCAGACTACTGGTTTTGGTCGGGCTTAAACTGAATTCGTGGGCGAATTCTTTTTAAGGGGTGGTGAGCACATTGTGTGCGTCCATCGTAATAACAGTAAAAAGAACCCATGAATGTCCACTTAGGAATGAAAATACTCGTGTTTGAGGAACCTGCGTGTTCCTATAATTGCTGTTTGCAATTTATTTGGTCGCTTAACGGTGTTTTGTACCACTATAGGTGACCAGAAGTGGTGTTGGGCCGTCAGAACGCCGAGTTTCTGAGGCTAGTAGTGCACCGGATGTTGCTCCTGCAACACCTCTGTCGGCTGAAAATATACGATTGGTGGCTGAAGCGGTGTTGGCCGTGATTAATGCGCAGCCTGGAAGGCAAGCGCAGCAGCCCGCTCCTGTGATGGAGCAAGTACCTCTGCAAGAGGCTGAGCCGAGGAGGGTGGAGCAAGTGGTTGCGGAACCAATAGTGCCAAGGAGGGCAACTGAGAGGCAGTTGAAGCATGTAATGAGCTTTAACCCTCCGTTATTCTCGGGGTTGGGAACCCATCTCAGGCTGAAGACTGGCTCTCTAGGGTGAAGAGAGTCATGACAGCGACGGAGACGGAGGAGTGGCAGATGACCACCATCGCTACGTTCCTGCTGGACGGTGAAGCGAGGATGTGGTGGGAAGGTTTGGAGCTGCATCATCTGAGAGGTAGACAACTGATAGACGTTCCGATGGAAGAGTTCTCGGGATTGTTCTTAGCAAGATACCTCCCTTCTACTCAGAGGATTTCAATGGAGAATGAGTTCCTGAAGTTGGTGCAGGGTGAGAGGAGCGTGGATGAATATCTCCACGAGTTTACGCGGTTGAGTCGTTATGCTAGCTCCACCATCATGGATGAGGAGCGCAAGACTAATCGCTTCTATGAAGGTTGAGGGATGAGCTGAGACTATTACTGTCGGGGCCGATGACGCAGGGTTTCTTAACCTTGGTCAATACTGCCCGGTCCTTGGAGAAGGACATGAAGAATGTACAAGCGAAGAAAGGCTTGGGTGAAAGAAATCTGAGTTCAGAGTGCCGACTACTTCAAAGTCTGGCTATCGGAGGACTTTCAAGAAGCATAGGACTTCGGGTCCAGCTCCTTCTGGCGCTTCTGGGGCGACTACGGGTCGGACCCCGGGTGCGTGTTTTACATGTGGAAAGACGGGGCATTTCGCCCGTGATTGTTGGAGCGGACGTCCTAAGTCCGAGAGGAGGCCGGGAGCTACCTATGAAGAGAAGGGAAAGGCGGTGGAGTCGACCGCATCCCATTATGCTCCGGCCCAACCAAGGGTCTACAATCTTGGCCAACAGGAGGCCATTAAACAAGCTGATGTGGTGACAGGTACGGTTTAATTTATAGCAAGTCAATTCTTTAAATACTTGTTATGCACATGTTACCTTACCACTACTTGTTTAGGATTTGTATTGATTTGTGAAAATCCGGCACGAGCACTCTTCGATACGGGAGCTTCACACTCCTTCTTGTCCGAAGGATTTATATCACGCATCGGAGTCCCTTCTTCGATGGCGAAGGATAAGTTGGATGTGTTGTTGCCCAATGGGTGTTCGATGCGAGCGGTTAGGATCTGCGATGTTAAGATTCGTATTGGGGAGCAGGAGTTCGACCTGCGGGCGTCTTTACTTCCGTTAGTGGAGTTCGACGTCATATTTGGCATGGACTGGCTCTCGGAGCAGCAGGCCCATATAGATTGCGGTAGCAAGGAAGTAAAGCTGGGAGCGAGTCGTGAGACGACTTTTACGGGCTTAAAGGGGTCGAGCAAGACGTTGATGTCTGCTCTTCAGGTGGTGAAGGCGGTTCGTGCCGGAGCAGAACTGTTCTTTACACTAGTGGAGGTTGCAAAGCCGAAGCCCGCTTTGGATTGTATTTCAGTGGTATCGGAATACCCTGATGTGTTCCCCGCAGATCTTCCTGGAGCCCCGCCTCAACGGGAGATAGATTTTACGATCGAGCTAGTGCCAGGTGCAAAGCCTGTGTCACGATCTCCGTATCGGCTAGCGCCTAAGGAAATGGCGGAGCTGAAAGTTCAACTGCAAGAGTTGTTGGAGCAAGGGTATGTGCGCCCGAGTTCTTCGCCTTGGAGCGCACCGGTCCTCTTTGTTAAGAAGAAGGACGGAAGCTTGAGATTATGTATTGATTATCGGGAGCTAAACAAGCTGACTGAGAAGAACAAGTACCCGATCCCCCGGATTGATGATCTCTTTGATCAGTTAGTCGGGTCGACGGTGTACTCGAAGTTAGATCTCAAGTCTGGGTACTATCAGCTGCGGATAAGAGAGAGTGATATCCCGAAGACAGCGTTTAGTACGAGATACGGGCATTATGAGTTTACGGTCATGCCGTTTGGGCTGACTAATGCGCCGTCAGTATTCATGGATTTGATGAACAGACGTTTAGGGAGTACTTGGACCATTTCGTGATCGTCTTCATCGACGATATTTTGGTGTACTCGCAAAGTGAGGAAGATCACTTCAAGCATCTCCATTTGGTGTTGGAGACACTCAGGAGAAACCAGTTGTATGCCAAGTTCTCGAAGTGCGAGTTTTGGCTATCCTCAGTGGCGTTCCTCGGGCATATAGTGAGTGGAGAGGGTATTGCTGTGGATCCGGCGAAGATTGTTGCGATACGGGAGTGGCCTGAGCTTGCTACGGTAGCAGAAGTCCGGAGCTTTTTGGGGCTTGCCGGCTATTATAGGCGCTTCGTAGAGAACTTCTCGCGGATAGCGCTACCTCTCACTACTTTGACGAGGAAGGAGCATAAGTTCGTTTGGACGCCGGAGTGCGCGCGAGCTTTTGAGGAGTTGAAGTGTCGGTTGACCACGGCGCCTGTGCTGAGTTCGCCGGTTGGGACCGAAGGCTATGAGATATATAGCGATGCTTCAGGCAGCGGTTTGGGTTGTGTGCTACTGCAGCACGGAAGCGTGATAGCTTATGGCTCGAGACAGCTAAAAGTGCACGAGAGGAATTATCCGGTCCATGACTTGGAGTTAGCGGCCGTGATTTTTGCCTTGAAGCTGTGGAGACACTATTTGTACGGTGTGAAGATTGATATCTACACCGATCACAAGAGCCTAAAGTATTTGATTGATCAGAAAGATCTGAATATGCGGCAGCGTAGGTGGATGGAGTTCCTGGGGGACTATACATTCAAGATCCACTACGTGCCTGGCAAAGGGAATGCGGTTGCGGACGCGTTGAGTCGCCGAGCCCCAGCTCAAGCCAATTGGCTATCGGTGCATGATGAGCGGTTGGTGCGGGAGTTGGAGGCGTTGGAGATTGTTTGTGTGGATAGCAAGCAAGTGCTGAAGCAGTTCTGAATTGGACTGAAGTCCAATATGACCTGGCTGATCGGATTCGGCAGGCTTTGGATATGGATGCTCATATGAAGCAGTTCATGATAGAGGCTCTGGATGGGTCAAATTCCCAATTCGTCGTGGAGGGCGGATTGCTTTGGAAAGACGGTCGTCTGTGCGTCCCAAGTGTGGGCAATTTACGGGTGGAGTTGTTGTACGAGGCACACCATACCAAGTACTCGATTCACCCGGGGAGCACGAAGATGTACCGCGACGTCAAGAAGCTATTTGGTGGCCGGGTTTGAAAAAGGATGTGGCGCTATACGTAGCGAAGTGCCAAACCTGCGCCTTGGTAAAGGCGGAGTGCCAAAAGCCGGGAGGATTTCTTAAGTCCTTGCCTATTCCGGAGTGGAAATTCGACGACATCTCTATGGACTTTGTGCATGGTTTGCCAAGGTCGCAAAAGGGGAACGACGCCATTTGGGTGGTGGTCGATCGATTAACGAAGGTGTCGCATTTTATTCCGCATAGGAAGGATGATCCGGTGGAGAAGCTGGCAAAGCTTTATGTGGATAACATAGTACGACTTCATGGTGTGCCCCGCAGCATCGTGAGTGACCGAGATGGGCGGTTCACGTCCAATGATTGGAGGCTGGTGCAGCAAATGTTGGGAACAAAGCTGAAGTTTAGCACAGCCTTCCATCCGCAAACGGATGGGCAGACCGAGAGGGTTAATAGAACCATGGAAGACATGCTTCGCATGTGTGTCTTGGACTTTGGAAAGCAATGGGAAGACCACCTTTATTTGGTGGAGTTCGCTACCAAGCAAGTATTCAGATGGCGCCCTTCGAGGCCCTTTATGGTAGGAAATGTCGCACGCCGTTGTCTTGGTTAGAAACGGGTGAGTCAAAGTTATATAAGCGATCGGAAGTGGAGGGTGCTACTTCTTTGGTGAGAACCATTCGGGAGAGGTTGCTTATCGCTCAGGACCGGCAAGCAAAGTACTATAATGTCAAGCACAGGAATGTGGAGTTCGCTGTGGGCGATTATGTATACTTAAAGATCAAGCCGTTCAAGGGTGTCTCGCGGGTGCGACGATTGAAAAAGCTAAGCCCGAGGTACCTTGGACCGTTCGAGGTTCTGGAGCGAGTTGGTGAAGCGGCCTATAGGTTGAAGCTTTCAGTGGAGCTAAGTGGTTTACATGATGTATTCCATATTTCGGTGCTTCGGAAGGCGGTGCAAGAGCCTACGCAAGTGATCGCGGTCGATCAAGTGCCGGTGGATAGTGGGCTAACGACAAAAGTCAAGCCCGTGCGGATTGAGGACTCGGAGGTCAAGCGGCTACGCAATAAAGAGATCAGGATGGTCAAGGTCCGGTGGGACAATTGCGGTCATGAGGAGCTCTCTTGGGAGCGAGAGCAGACGATGCTTGACGAGTATCTGGAGTTGTTCCGCTCAGGTACAAATTTTGGTTTTGTACATGTTTTTCCCTTTATGTAATTTCGTGGGCGAAATTCTTTTAAGAGGGGTAGAGTTGTAACGCCCCGAAACTCAAAGGAGCAAAGGGGGACGTTTTGGGCCAGTTTGGGTTCTGGCAGAAGGCACACGGCCTGGGACACGGGCGTGTCCCAGGGCGTGTCAAACGTGTGTCGACACTTAGCCGCGAAGTCGTCGAGTTATACTCGAACGATTCGTCGAGAATGGGCACACGGCCTGCGACACGGGCGTGTCGCAGGGCGTGTCGACCCGTGTCGACACTTAGCCGTGAAGTCGTCGAGTTATACTCGACGATTCGTCGAGAATGGGCACACGGCCTGCGACACGGGCGTGTCGCAGGGCGTGTCGACCCGTGTCGACGGTCGTCCCGGGGAGTCGTCGAGATTCACTCGACGATCGTCGAGACAAGGCACACGGCCTAGGACACGGGCGTGTCCAAGGCCGTGTCATCAAGTCGTCGATCTTCCCTCGACGAAATGTCCCGTGTACACGGCCTGGGGTCCAGGTGTGTCAATAGGACACGGGCAAGGACACGGGCGTGTCCTAGAACCCGTGCAGTGCTCGGGTTGAAAACGGGAGAAAATCATGGGGTACACGGCCGGCTACACGGCCGTGTCAGCTGGAACACGGGCGTGTCAGCTCGAACACGGGCGTGTTCGATACCCGTGTAAGGGTTCAGAAGATTCGATTTTGACGGCGAATGTGGCACACGGCCCTGGACACGGGCGTGTGCCAGGCCGTGTTCGTTCCAGATTGGGCATTTCAGCCCGAATCAAAGCCGTTCGTTTTCTTAGGTTGAGATCCAACGGCTGGGGATGGTTCCTGAGAGGATATAACCGGGTTTGACTTAGAAAAAATCCACTCTTTCTTACCTTTTCATCTCTCCAAATCCTTGGAGAAAGGGGAAAAGCCATTGGAGGAAGAGGAGCTAGATCCGCCATTGGAGGAGCTTCGGAGCTCCGAATCGCAAGCCGACTCCAGGATCTACGGAGGCAACGCAAGTGCGGTGATTTCTATCCGACTTACTTTTCGATGGCGCCAAAGAGGAACTCAAGGGTAACGATCCTCATCATGAGCACTAATAGCTCTCTTTCTTAGCATAGGAAGCCCGCTCTCGCGAGTTTGCGGAGAGTTGGAGGCGTTCCTTCGGGTAGATATGTAAAGTCCCCGTTGTTTAGAGTCCGTATGCGAGAACGGACATAGGCATTTTGGTTGAAGCCTACCCGGACATGTTAGTCCGGATCGGTGATGTTGCATTGCATAAGGCCGGAGAAGACTCCGTGCTATTGGGTGTTTTTCGGGTTTTCTACGCGGTAGATTGCAGCAGGGAGCCTTGGGGACTAACCCAAAGGTGCACCCGGAAAACTGGGCGGATACGAGATCTTGCCAACTTGGTGGCCTGAGAGCCAACTTGAACATAACGGGGTTATGTGACTTGTGTTAGAATGGGACTCGGTGAAAGTTTGACCCGCGCATATGGCTTAAATTGTCGTTGCGATGTGAGCACGGGTTAGATGGAGCCGTACCCGCTCTATGTCGTTCGGGTTAGAGAGACCTAAAGTTACGTGGCACTCGCCGTTGGCATAGATGTGAGTCTTCGGCGGTCAATGACTTAAATTGACGTGACCAATGCCAGGAAGACGAATTGCTCATAGGAATGGCCGTCTAAGTGGCGGTGGTGAGTCCGGAATGTTAATGGCTTTAATTGACGTGACATCGACCGGTTCACCGAGAATGTGCCCTGAGTGCACGGGGCGTGTGGCCGTGCGAGCCAACGTCTGTGATGAAATGGCTATGGTTATATGCATTGCTCGCTTATGCTAATGAAATGCAGGGAAGGAGCATCGCCGCCCCGAGTTGGGGGCGGGGTCGTTATAATTTGGTCAGCATTGCTGACCGTTGCCTTGTTTGCCACCGTGCGGTGGTTTGTTGCTTGCAGGTGCAGCTGGAACAAGCGGTCAATAGCGGGCTAAAGCCCTTTTTGCGAAGCTGGCCCTCGAAGGCCCAAGTGGAAATGTTTTCTGTTTTATTCATGTATGACCGGCCTGCGTGCCGAGGTTTGTAAATCATGTATTATTCAAGTGAAACATTCTGTAAGGCCTTAAGGCCGATTTTTGGGTATTTTGTATACATTCCTAATTTTGTAATAGTGGACATTCGTGCTCTAATGCTGGGTTCTTGTTTACAACTTATATAAACTGCTTCCGCTAGAATGCTCTGTGTAGGACGTTGAGATTGGTTGGATGGTTTCCATAAGTAACCACCCGGTCTGTCTGTGGTATATGGCGTCGGGCCCCGGCCGGACCTACTGCTATATGCTATGCGACGGATTGGGGGTGTTACACACTTTCTACGTGTAGATCTGCCACAGCATCTCTGGCCAGCTGGGAGATGTCAGATATTACATCAACATGAGTGGGTAGAGGCTCCCCCTCAATTCCTGCAGTCAAAGTATCAGGAATTTCACTGCGGGTTGCTGCTGGAGATACTTCCTGTTGTTCTTCCATGGCAGCCTGCCCAATTCGCCTCTCTCATCTGTCAAAAACACTTGCGTCCATTTTCTTCAGGTAGTGTAGAGAAACACTTGTACTCATGTCAAACTTGTCTCCATTCAGCTGAATGAGATACAGACTTATGATTTGACCAAAGCTCGGAGATCTCAGGGTGTCCTTTATTTTCTCAAACAGCAATGACCCCAAGTTGAATCTTTTTCGGCAGACAATAGCCACCAGGATCTTGAACATATCCGCAAAGATATGGTCATGAGATCCTGGCTTGCAGATGAGAACCTTTCCAATTATGTCAGACAGAAGCTTCCCATCTTCATTCATATCCTTGCGCTTGATCGACCGAGTTCCTCGTGGGAGACCACAGAATAAGAGAGTCCTGGTCTTATCTTCGTCCTCCAGATAGTCCTCGTGCTCCGAGCTAGAGAGCTTCAGGAAGCGGGTCAGCTTGCTGGCAGACATCCTGACCTTTGACCCAGCCACCTTGCTTTTGATTAGAGAGTCGCCATTCCGGAGTTTTGCGGTAGCGAAGAACTCCAGCACCTCTTTGTCCAAGATTTTACACGGGTGCTCCAGGACGAATGAGAGCCCAGCCTCTTCCAGCATCAGAATGATGTTTCGGAATTCGTCAGAGGCATGAGAGAACCCAGTTCGAACTAGCTCGCAACCAGTGACCAACCCAGCAGTTGTCCTTGAAGCCATTGTAGATCTAGGGAGAGAAGCCCTACTATACGCTTAATCAAAAAATGGAAAAGGAAGCGACACTAGTGATCAAGTCCAAGTAAGGGTGAGGGGGTGGTTACCTAAAGGTGTAGACGGTGAGTTATTTCGATGAAGACGAGGGACACCCGAAGAGTGAGCGCGGAGAAATTCCTGGAAGTAAGAATTGAAACCGGGAGAGATCGTCGGTGAAAACTTCTGCGGGATTCTTGCAGGAAACCTTCAGTGATTCGACAGGATTCGGCGGGATTCGATGAGTTTGCTCCTTCGGCGGGATTCCTATGGAAGGTGAGGGGTCGGCGGGATTCTAAATATATAAAGGGTCGGCGGGATTTCTGCTCATTCGACGAGTATGCTGCGGTAAGTTTCCCGTGGAAATGAAAGATCGGCGGGATTTGTCTAAGTTGAAATCGAAAGGTTTCTTTACTAGCAATCTTCAAGTTAAGAGGCATTGCAGCATTTTCGAATTCTTCTGATGTCAAGTCAATTTAAAAATTATATATATATATATATATATCTTAAAGCCAATCTATTTGGGTTTGAACGGGGCTTTTCCAAACACTTCTTGATGTCGAGATTCACAATGACATATCTTCGTTAACTCTTTATTGATGTATAAAAGGTTTGTATGTATCGAGTTAACCTATCCTTAGATGTGCACACATATATGTATAAGCATAAGTATAAATATACATATATATATAGATATATATGTAAATGTGGATACAATATGACTCAAGTCCTTGAACTGATCAAAAGTTCCTGGGATTATGAGAGTTAACATTTAGTCTCTCTGACTATAACATACCAGGTGCTCGATGTGAGTATGCTTATATAGATGTCACTTCTGTTATTCCAGATGCATGTTCCAATTCAGTCTTGGAGCACCTACTGTCTAGTTCCCATCATATTTACGGGAACCTAGACTACCCTGCAAGAAAGAATTACTTTACCTTAGGAACCCAAATCATATTGGGTCCTAGGTTCCTGTTAGCATAAGCACTCGACTGCCTTCCCCCAGAAAACCTGTCAGGAAGACTACCTCTGTCCCGTGACTGTGGATAAGCCCTTGCCTTTGGCATAGAGGGGTTGTGCCAACAGTCGATGGCAAAGTGTCCCACTTTGCCACAGCACCAACACGGGTGAATGTTGTATCGCCGTTTCCGACCTGATCTAGTGACTGAGGTAGTCACGGTCCTAGGTCTAAACGGGATAGGGCATGATCTCCTCACAAAGTTTCCTCTTCCATCGTGATACGTGGAAGGGTGTAAGGAATGCATGTTGCGAGTGTCATGAGGCCGGGGAGGTGGTGCCTTCCTTTCAGGCATCCCCCTTCCAGAGGCCCCATGAAAACTTACACCATGACATCTAACCTCCCTATCCTGTGTCCTCGGGTGGTGAGAAATGTTCTGTGAGCTGGGACATGCATATTCACATCGAGTTGAGGCAGTGACAGTGAATACAAATGGCTCAGAATGAGCCTTAGGTATTTTCTCATGGGTGGCCACGACGGCCCTTGCACTATGGGTGTCTCCACATGGGGACAGATCACCCTTGCAGTGACCACGACTATTCCTGTGGTCATACCTGAAGGCATGATGAGTTGCCTTCCTGCTTGGAGTGGGGGGTCGGAATACAGTTTCCCCATTTCTCCACGAATTGATAATCCGGGAGATCCACCCGTTTTCTTGCTTTCTCTTTATAGCATCAACCTTGGAAAAGTTTGATACTATTCTTTTCTCATTCTCTAGACTACTCTCTAGAGCTGAGATCTTAGAGTCCTTGACCTTGTTGGACGCCAATTGGAGAACCAACAAGATCGTCAGTCGAGCAATCTCTTGAGCTTGCTCCTCAGCAAGTAGGTTGCTTTTCTGAAGGGCTCTCTTCAGGGAATCAGAATCTTCTGAAGGAAAGCAGTTCCTGTCTTCAGAAACTTCAAGAGATATGGGGCAGGATGAAGAAGTTACCTGCTCTTCTGCGTTATTGCCAATATAGCCAGTGACCATTGTCTCATCCTCATCAGAGCTGCTTTCCTCACTGGCCTCTTCAGTCTCTGACACGGACACTGGAGCTCTGATGTTGTCCGAGAGATCCATGCTTTCATCTTCAGAGGTGAGGACCCCCACATAGGCTTCATCCTCTGGTTGACAGCAGATTCTAGCTTTCTCTGACCCCACCCCCATCAACTCTGAGATCATCACCCACATAGATTTAGCCATCCTACATTTTTTCAATCTAGAGCGAGAAGCTCCAGACCAGATATCCAAGATAATTTGACGAATCCTCTCGTCCAAGTTAAATAGTGACAGTTCTGTCTCTGACATCTCTGCAATGCACTTGGGCACTTCGATATTCTTTCCAGAGCAGGAGGTCTTCATAGGAACAAAAGGACCCTCTTCCAGGATGAGAGATGCTTGAGGATCGATGGCCTCCAAGTGATATGACACCCTCATCCTCCAGACGGGATAATACTCCTTTGTACATGCGGGAAGTCTTAGTGGCGATATCTCATAATCCAGCTCCATGCTTCTGACACCGGTGGCAGGATACTACTCAAGGTGTTAACCTTTTTGATGAGCAACCTCCCTCAGATACCACTTGAAAGTCCACCTAGTGTCAACTATGTTCACCTATGGGGGGGGGGGGATAGGTGACGAGCAGCGTTTTTGCGGATTTTAAGATTGTACCTGCACAATAAAAATAAACAGCACAACACACAGAATACACAAGCTATTTATAGTGGTTCCCCGACTTGGGTACATCCACTTTCCCCTTCGACCTATCTCCAAACAAGGGACGACTCGGTCTCTTCACCAACAGGATTGAAATCCAATCCTTGCACTATCGGAAGGAACCCTTCCACACATAGGAGTCAACACTCCCACAAACCGGGTTGCACCCAACCCTTACAACACGGAACAAACGTTCCTTTACAACAAAAGTAAAACTAGAATGTACACGAGATACAAACTTCGTTTGGAGACTAAGGTGTCCCTCTTTGTTGACGACGTGTTCTTGAAGTCCACAAAGAGTCCACAACCCTAGATCTCTCTTGGAGAGGATCTCCCCGGAACCGACGATGGCAAGATGGGCGGCGGCAAGGTTCACGGGATCGGCGGCGACGACGATATGCGGTTGCTGTACTTTAGAGATCCAAACTTCGTAGCGAAGCTAACTAGGTCTACCAACGGTCAAACTAGGATCAATCGTCTTGATCGATTCGGATGGGGAAGGATTTCCCGATCTACAAATCGAGAGACAAGAGATCTCCGGTTAGACTCGTGAGACGCTGAGCTTAGCTAGGCTTCTATCGCAGGAGGATCTAGGCTAAACCACGATCTACCGGCGAACAACTTGGCGCGAGCGGCGGCGGCGGCGGCGGAGCGGAAGCGGCGATTTTAGGGTTCGTCCGTGCTCGCGTATTTCTTATCTTCTTCGCTGCCCTTACTGTTCAAAAATACCCATGTATTTATACACTGTAGACACTTACAATATGACCGTTGTGGGTCCCACACGTAGAAACCCGAAAACCGGTTCAAAATAGTCCAGCGGCAGAATCCGGTTCAGCAGCTTCTAGAGAAAACGCCAAGTAAAAATCGGCGAGAATCGCAGGTGATTCTCGACCAATCGGCGAGAATCAGTTAGTGATTCTCGACGATTCGTCGAGAATCACTAGTGATTCTCGGCGAATCACTTAGTGATTCTCAACGAATATAACTTGCTATTCATGATCTGCTCAGCGATGGGTTCGGCGAGAATCATTAGTGATTCTCGCCGAACCTTACTTGGCACCGTTTTGAGGTAGCCGGAAAGAGTCGGCAAGAATCACTAATGATTCTCGATGATTCGGCGAGAATCACTAGTGATTCTCGCCGAATCGGCGAGAATCACTTGGTGATTCTCGTCGAATTATACTTAGACGAATTTTCGTCTTTCCACCCAAGAGCTGCTCCTTGACACATTCTTGCTCCTTGTCTTCTCTTGCATAAACACGACCCTGTACTTGAAAGTAAGTGCACTCTAATAGAGAGAGTACACGTAGGCCAACACACTGATCTGCTCAACGAAAGATTACGTCGTGCAGACCCGTGTATATTGACCTACTGCACCCTGACATTGGTGTGCACTTAGCGTGGAAGAACTGCAAGCACAACTTAAGAGGTTTCATCAAATACATTGTGAATTCATCTTAGCTTGACAGGTGGCTTCCTCAAATCCAGGTAATTGTGGATACAATACCCAACAATCTCCCCCTATTTGACGAAGCCAAAACCCTACTAGCTAAGATGAATAACACCAATCAAATAATAAAAACATCATTCAGAAATTAAACATGCAGCACAAGAGAATATAAGCAAACAGATCAAGACTTGAGTCATTCACAAATTCAAATATATATATATATATATATATATATATATATATATATATAAAATCTCAGAATTGTTCAGATAATAACAATAAGCATTAAATGTTCTTAAGAGAGAATGACAAGCTATAAATTGTTGACTATTTTTCCTTAGCTAAGTCATCCTTGAGTTTTTGCGCCAAATACTTCTTCCTTTGCCTCTCCATATACTCTTTATGCTTAAGATAATATCTGGGAGGAGGAACTTTATCTGCATCCGTGTTGTTTCTGAAGAAGATGTTTCATTTCGCTTCATACGTCTTGTGCATTTCCCACTCATACTGGCTGTATACTTCGTTTCGATTGAGTTCTCCTTTTTCTTGTAGCCAGAAGGTGTCCAAGATGATGTTTTTTGAAACTGGACTCCACTTTTCGTTTTGTACTTCCTCCTCACTCATTCTGATTCTCTTCTCAGCTAGTGTCTCCTTGGAGGTCCCTTCCTGAGCTTTTCTCTTGCCCCTGGCTTTTGCTAGGGCCTCTTGGTCAAACATGCTCCTCAGTTTAGCTTTGGAAATAGCCCTAGCATCAGCTTCACTTATAGGAACATCTGCAGCACTTGCACTTATTCCCTCAGCAGCACTTACTCCCTCAGCGGCCGTAGAAGTCTCAGGAGCATGAATATCCACAGGATTTTCAGGCAAGGCGACGCCTAACGCCTGGTGGAGCATCCACCAGCTGCTGTCACAGACGTATTTGTTTGACTGTTCGAAGTTTTTGATCATGACTTCTCGGAGCTCAGCAATCTTAGCTATGTATTCCTTCTTCCCTTTTTGGCTTCAACTGCGATGGAGTTTGCATAGGAGTGCAGTGAGTCATCAATATGCTTGGTAGTCCGGGAGAATTCAGTGACCAAGGCCTGCTGATTTGCGTTGAGAGTTACCATATTACCGTCAAACTTTTGAATGTTGTTTGCTACAACATGAGCATTCTGATTCACGACCGCAAGAGTATCGGTGTTCGTTTTCAATCCGGCCATAAGAAGTGTGACTGCTTGGCCGGCCGCTGTATACTTTTCTTCAAATTTCTTGTCCATCATGTCAAGTTTATGGTTGATCTCCACCATATTCTTGAGCATGAGATTTTCAGACTTCTTAATCCTTTGCAGCATTTTATTCTGAGCTTTATCAAAGGAGGCTTTAAACTCATTCACTATGCCCTGAATGATATTCACGGTATGAGTGGCTAGATTATCTCGTAGTGGAAGATCCTGAGGCACTTCTTGGCCTTGCACTTCATCAGATGCACCTGTAGAGCTGGATAGGAGCACAGTCTCTAAGGGTGGAATGCTGGCAGCATCTGTAGGTTCCTCGGACTCCCCCTCCACTCGTCCACCAATGTTTTCAGGTTCGATTTCAGGTGCGTGCTGGTCAGATGGAAGTTCAATGATGTCCTGAGTGTCCACTGCGTCGTGTTCCTCATTTCATCTTCCTCACCTTCAGCATCCATAAGATCATCTTCATCAGCATCCTTTTCCAACTCTTTGTTACTAGTCTCCTGTACAGCAACTTCGGTTCCTTGAGTGTTCCGGTTCAGGGCCTCTTCATGCTCCAGCTCAGGTTCACTTTCTACGTGTAGATCTGCCACAACATCTCTGGACAGCTGGGAGATGTCAGATATTACATCAGCATGAGTGGGTAGAGGCTCCCCCTCAATTCCTGCAGTCAAAGTATCAGGAATTTCACTGGGGGTTGCTGCTGGAGATACTTCCTGTTGTTCTTCCATGACAGCCTGCCCAATTCGCCTCTCCCATCTGTCAAAAACACCTGCGTCCATTTTCTTCAGGTAGTGTAGAGGAACACTTGTACTCATGTCAAACTTGTCTCCATTCAGCTGATTGAGATACAAACTTATGATTCGACCAAAGCTCGGAGATCTCAGGGTGTCCTTTATTTTCTCAAACAGCAATGACCCCCAGTTGAATCTTTTTCGGCAGACAATAGCCACCAGGATCTTGAACATATCCGCAGAGATATGGTCATGAGATCCTGGCTTGCAGATGAGAACCTTTCCAATTATGTCGGACAGAAGCTTCCCATCTTCATTCATATCCTTGCGCTTGATCGACCGAGTTCCTCGTGGGAGACCACAGAATAAGAGAGTCCTGGTCTTGTCTTCGTCCTCCAGATAGTCCTCGTGCTCCGAGCTAGAGAGCTTCAGGAAGCGGGTCAGCTTGTTGGCAGACATCCTGACCTTTGACCCAGCCACCTTGCTTTTGATTAGAGAGTCGCCATTTCGGAGTTTTGCGGTAGCGAAGAACTCCAGCACCTCTTTGTCCAAGATTTTGCACGGGTGCTCCAGGACGAATGAGAGCCCAGCCTCTTCCAACATCAGAATGATGTTTCGGAATTCGTCAGAGGCATGAGAGAACCCAGTTCGAACTAGCTCGCAACCAGTGACCAACCCAGCAGTTGTCCTTGAAGCCATTGTAGATCTAGGGAGAGAAGCCCTACTATACGCTTAATCAAAAAATCAAAAAGGAAACGACACTAGTGATCAAGTCCAAGTAAGGGTGAGGGGTGGTTACCTAAAGGTGTAGACGGTGAGTTATTTCGATGAAGACGAGGGACACCCGAAGAGTGCGCGCGGAGAAATTCCTGGAAGCAAGAATTGAAACCGGGAGAGATCGTCGGTGAAAACTTCGGCGGGATTCTTGCGGGAAACCTTCGGTGATTCGACGGGATTCGGCGGGATTCGATGAGTTTGCTCCTTCGGCGGGATTCCTATGGAAGGTGAGGGGCGGGATTCTAAATATATAAAGGGTCGGCGGGATTTCTGCTCATTCGACGAGTATGCTGCGGTAAGTTTCCGTGGAAATGAAAGGTCGGCGGGATTTGTCTAAGTTGAAATCGAAAGGTTTCTTTACTAGCAATCTTCAAGTTAAGAGGCATTGCAACATTTTCGAATTCTTCTGATGTCAAGTCAATTTAAAAATTATAAATATATATCTATCTTAAAGCCAATCTATTTGGGTTTGAACGGGGCTTTTCCAAACACTTTTTGATGTCGAGATTCACAATGACATATCTTCGTTAACTCTTTATTGATGTATAAAAGGTTTGTATGTATCGAGTTAACCTATCCTTAGATGTGCACACATATATGTATAAGCATAAGTATAAATATACATATATATATATATATAGATATATATGTAAATGTGGATACAATATAACTCAAGTCCTTGAACTGATCAAAAGTACCTGGGATTATGAGAGTTAACATTTAGTCTCTCTGACTATAACATACCAGGTGCTCGATGTGAGTATGCTTATATAGATGTCACTTCTGTTATTCCAGATGCATGTTCCAATTCAGTCTTGGAGCACCTACTGTCTAGTTCCCATCATATTTACGGGAACCTAGACTACCCTGCAAGAAAGAATTACCTTACCTTAGGAACCCAAATCATATTGGGTCCTAGGTTCCTGTTAGCATAAGCACTCGACTGCCTTCCCCCAGAAAACCTGTCAGGAAGACTACCTCTGTCCCGTGACTGTGGATAAGCCCTTGCCTTTGGCATAGAGGGGTTGTGCCAACAGTCGATGGCAAAGTGTCCCACTTTGCCACAGCACCAACACGGGTGAATGTTGTATCGCCGTTTCCGACCTGATCTAGTGACTGAGGTAGTCACGGTCCTAGGTCTAAACGGGATAGGGCATGATCTCCTCACAAAGTTTCCTCTTCCATCGTGACACGTGGAAGGGTGGAAGGAATGCATGTTGCGAGTGTCATGAGGCCGGGGAGGTGGTGCCTTCCTTTCAGGCATCCCCCTTCCAGAGGCCCCATGAAAACTTACACCATGACATCTAACCTCCCTATCCTGTGTCCTCGGGTGGTGAGAAATGTTCTGTGAGCTGGGACATGTATATTCACACCGAGTTGAGGCAGTGGCAGTGAATACAAATGGCTCAGAATGAGCCTTAGGTATTTTCTCATGGGTGGCCACGAAGGCCCTTGCACTATGGGTGTCTCCACATGGGGACAGATCACCCCTGCAGTGACCACGACTATTCCTGTGGTCATACCTGAAGGCATGATGAGTTGCCTTCCTGCTTAGAGTGGGGGGTCGGAATACCGTTTCCCCATTTCTCCACGAATTGATAATCCGGGAGATCCACCCGTTTTTTTGCTTTCTCTTTATAGCATCAACCTTGGAAAAGTTTGATACTATTCTTTTCTCATTCTCTAGACTACTCTCTAGAGCTGAGATCTTAGAGTCCTTGACCTTGTTGGACGCCAATTGGAGAACCAACAAGATCTTCAGTCGAGCAATCTCTTGAGCTTGCTCCTCAGCAAGTAGGTTGCTTTTCTGAAGGGCTCTCTTCAGGGAATCAGAATCTTCTGAACGAAAGCAGTTCCTGTCTTCAGAAACTTCAAGAGATATGGGGCAGGATGAAGAAGTTACCTGCTCTTCTGTGTTATTGTCAATATAGCCAGTGACCATTGTCTCATCCTCATCAGAGCTGCTTTCCTCACTGGCCTCTTCAGTCTCTGACACGGACACTGGAGCTCTGATGTTGTCCGAGAGATCCATGCCTTCATCTTCAGAGGTGAGGACCCCCACATAGGCTTCATCCTCTGGTTGACAGCAGATTCCAGCTTTCTCTGACCCCCCCCCCCCATCAACTCTGAGATCATCACCCATATAGATTTAGCCGTCCTACATTTTTCCAATCTAGAGCGAGAAGCTCCAGACCAGATATCCAAGATAATTTGACGAATCCTCTCGTCCAAGTTAAATAGTGACAGTTCTGTCTCTGACATCTCTGCAATGCACTTGGGCACTTCGATATTCTTTCCAGAGCAGGAGGTCTTCATAGGAACAAAAGGACCCTCTTCCAGGATGAGAGATGCTCGAGGATCGATGGCCTCCAAGTGATATGACACCCTCATCCTCCAGACGGGATAATACTCCTTTGTACATGCGGGAAGTCTTAGTGGCGATATCTCATAATCCAGCTCCATGCTTCTGACACCGGTGGCAGGATACTACTCAAGGTGTTAACCTTTTTGATGAGCAACCTCCCTCAGATACCACTTGAAAGTCCACCTAGTGTCAACTATGTTCACCTATGGGGGAGGGGGATAGGTGACGAGCAGCGTTTTTGCGGATTTTAAGATTGTACCTGCACAATAAAAATAAACAGCACAGCACACAGAATACACAAGCTATTTATAGTGGTTCCCCGACTTGGGTACATCCACTTTCCCCCTTCGACCTATCTCCAAACAAGGGACGACTCGGTCTCTTCACCAACAGGATTGAAATCCAATCCTTGCACTATCGGAAGGAACCCTTCCACACGTATGAGTCAACACTCCCACAAACCGGGTTGCACCCAACCCTTACAACACGGAACAAACGTTCCTTTACCACAAAAGTAAAACTAGAATGTACACGAGATACAAACTTCGTTTGGAGACTAAGGTGTCCCTCTTTGTTGACGACGTGTTCTTGAAGTCCACAAAGAGTCCACAACCCTAGATCTCTCTTGGAGAGGATCTCCCCGGAACCGGCGACGGCAAGATGGGCGGCGGCAAGGTTCACGGGATCGGCGGCGACGACGATATGCGGCTGCTGTACTTTAGAGATCCAAACTTCGTAGCGAAGCTAACTAGGTCTACCAACGGTCACACTAGGATCAATCGTCTTGATCGATTCAGATGGGGAAGGATTTCCCGATCTACAAATCGAGAGACAAGAGATCTCCGGTTAGACTCGTGAGACGCTGAGCTTAGCTAGGCTTCTATCGCAAGAGGATCTAGGCTAAACCACGATCTACCGGCGAACAACTTGGCGCAAGCGGCGGCGGCGGCGGAGCGGAAGCGGCGATTTTAGGGTTCGTCCGTGCTCGCGTATTTCTTATCTTCTTCGCTGCCCTTACTGTTCAAAAATACCCATGTATTTATACACTATAGACACTTACAATATGACCGTTGTGGGTCCCACACGTAGAAACCCGAAAATCGGTTCAAAATAGTCCAGCGGCAGAATCCGGTCCAGCAGCTTCCAGAGAAAACGCCAAGTAAAAATCGGCGAGAATCGCAGGTGATTCTCGACCAATCGGCGAGAATCAGTTAGTGATTCTCGACGATTCGTCGAGAATCACTAGTGATTCTCGCCGAATCACTTAGTGATTCTCAACGAATATAACTTGGTATTCATGATCTGCTCAGCGGTGGGTTCGGCGAGAATCATTAGTGATTCTCGCCGAATCTTACTTGGCACCGTTTTGAGGTAGCCGAAAAGAGTCGGCGAGAATCACTAATGATTCTCGACGATTCGGCGAGAATCACTAGTGATTCTCGCCGAATCGGCGAGAATCACTTGGTGATTCTCGTCGAATTATACTTAGACGAATTTTCGTCTTTCCACCCAAGAGCTGCTCCTTGACCCATCCTTGCTCCTTGTCTTCTCTTGCATAAACACGGCCCTGTACTTGAAAGTAAGTGCACTCCAATAGAGAGAGTACACGTAGGCCAACACACTGATCTGCTCAACGAGAGATTACGTCGTGCAGACCCGTGTATATTGACCTACTGCACCCTGACATTGGTGTGCACTTAGCGTGGAAGAACTGCAAGCACAACTTAAGAGGTTTCATCAAATACATTGTGAATTCATCTTAGCTTGACAGGTGGCTTCCTCAAATCCAGGTAATTGTGGATACAATACCCAACATCATCGCTAATAGGTGACTTCTTCTTCTTGTCCCTCTTCTCCTTCTTGCCATAGAAGAGAGTCTCACCATCTCCCCTTGAGATTGATACTCCAACCATCTGCTTTGCCACTCTTTCCTGTGAATACAACAAATTCTTCAGCTCGAGCAGTGATGGTTGATTGGCCCAGCCTTGCATAGATGTCATAATGACAACATACTCCTTCCGCAAGTCGTGGATGATGTACCTCTTTAGTTTCTAATTTGTGATCGGCTCTTCCTGGTCCAATGCAGTAATCTCATAGCATATGTTCTTCATCTTCAAGAAGAAAGAAGAAATAGACATCTCACCTTGAGTGACCTTCGCTAACTCATTTTCCGAGAACTGTAGTCAATCTACGTTCTTCTTGTCTAGCAGTCCATCCAAGACCATCCAGAGTTTAGCTGCTGACCGACATTCGATGATGTGGTCGAACAACTTCGATGAAACCGCACGCTTCAGAGTGAATGTAGCTTTGCATCGGTTCGCTTTCATGCTTTCACCGCTTCAGCATTTACCCCGGCAGTGACCACTTCTTGTCGGTTGTCATCGCTAATAACTTCCCAGAGATCCTCCCCAAGATGATAACTCTCCATGCACGACCTCCATCTCTTGAAGTTGGTCTGCGTCAAAAATTCATTTCTAATCCCTTTTGCAAAACCTACTTTAATTGCAATCAATTGAATCACTTAATCTTCACGAAGGTATAACAATCTTATATTGGTGAAGTACTACTCTTCAACACCCCTCTAATACCATGTGAAAATTTATGAGGTGCTAAAAATGAGGTCGCATGAACACTCAACCACAACCAAAGACAAGTAAAAAATCAGTAGCAATAGCAGCACAAGAATTTCCAATTGAAATTAACTTCTTTACAGAGCAAGGTATACATTGCAATACATGATTACAATGCAACTAAGGAAAATAGAAATTTGTCACAAGAAGTTAACCGCGCGGACAACAAGTTGTAACCGCACAAGTCGCCTAACCGCCATTCGAGCTCGCCGAGACAGTCGAAGCCGCCTATCCGCGGCTAACCTCATGAACTGCTGTTATTGAAATGCTAAAGGAACACGAACATAACTCACTGATAGACCGAGCGAATTGCTCTGTTTATCCGCAACTCCGAGGAAGAGATCTAGTCGCAGAGACTGCGACTAGCTGCTATCCGCGAACTGTTCCCCACCAAGCTTCTACTAGTTGCCTAGCTGCCCGATGTTAGCCGCACAACCTGCACAAATTCAAATTCCTTAGTCACAGCGGTTAAAAAGTTGTAACTGCAAAAACAAGTGCGAGCTAGTTCTTACTGTTCACTAATAATTATGACGAGCCGAGAACTCCTATTTATAGGTGTGGGGAGGAGTGTCGTCACAACCCATAGCGATAATATAACCACTCGTCAAACTTGTCGGCTCACATCATGTATCCGCAAAGTGCAGATACCAACACCTATTATCCAAGGTCGAAATTGTCAACAAGGCCAAATAAAAACGACCAGTGCGCCACGCCTAACACCAAATCACAAAGATCGCGAACACAACATAAGCGAACTGCCAAACACCGACACCAGAGCGCACAACCCTGCTGAAACAACTTCCAGCCTGCGCAAAACTGCAGCCCGCGACTAGAACAAAATCTATGCCCAGTCGATCTGTCGAACTCGGCGAATACCGGAAGCAGTCCGCAACCAGACGAACTCGGCGAGCTAGACAACAAGCTGGACTTAGTCCACACGACCAAGTCCACCATAAGCTCCGCGGCCTCCAAGTAACCGCGCCACCTGATACCAAGACCGCACCCACTCAACAACACTAAACCACCACCTTGCGGACTGCTCCATCAGACCGCACGACCTCCAGGTAAACCAGTCCGCGCATCTGTGCCAACCTTCATCATCTAACATCCAGACCGCAAGCACATAACCAAGCCGGACACCGACGAGCTCCAGAAGAGTCCGCCACAACCGCGGTTAGCCAACCCTAACTGCCCGGTTAACCAAGATGCTTGCTGACCCATACCGCAGGAATAACTAGCAACCCGCCAAAGGCTATCCGCCAATGCTGTCCATCAGGCCGCGACAGACTCTGCAATCTGTGCGGTTTGACTAGTCTAACCGCCCAGCTCCACTTTTATTCCCACTTCAACAATTTCAACAATAGAGTGATAGATTCTAAAAGCTCCTCCAGCTTAGATAGCAAATGAAGAAGATCCAAAGGGAAAATGCCTCATGGATTTGGAACTTCTTATAGAAATGCACAGGGTAATGGATTTTAGGCTCTCTTGATTTTTCTTCACTACTAAATGCCAGCATAAATACTACTACATCAAGTACATGATAGACCATCTACTACAATTTAGGCTTCGTTTGACACAGTAGTGGCGGTCATGATCATGAGGGTTAAACGGTCATTCGTTAACGCCCCCTTAAGAAACTTCATCCACTTTTATATTCAAACGGATGAAATTTTATAGGTGGTCGTTAACGAATGACGGTTTAACCCATACGTTTATGACCGCCACCGCTAAGCGAAACAAAGCTTTAGTGAAAATGGCTTAACAACTTTAAAACAAGAACCTTGCAAGAAACAACAACAACATAAAAGGAGAATATATGAAAGCCAACATAAATTAGCGAATTTAAGTCTAACCTGTAATGACAAAATAACTGCAAATACTAGAAAATACATTTTTTTGGTGTCATACATACAACATATTTCATAAATGATACTATTTGTAAGTATGTAATGTCTAAATGCTCCATTTGGCACGATGTTGACAGTCATAAATGTATGAGTTAAATTGTCATTAGTTAAGAACCACCTAACAAATATCATTCATTTGAACATAAAAGTGGATGCAGTTTGTTAGGTGACCGTTAACGAATGACAGTTTAACCTCTATGTTCATGATCGCTACCACCGCACCAAACGGAGCTTAGAAGCTTTATTTGGTTCGGCGTTTTGCTCAGGCTGCGGGAGGAGATGGCCCGCTATTGGAACCGGAGTGGGGAGGCCACGGTTCTAATTCTGCCGTTTTCCTTCATTTCCTATGGCACGGCGGGTGCAAACGAAGCAAACGCCGACGCCAGCCATTTGGTTACCCGCCGTGCGACGGCGTTTTCCCCAAACGCCGCGCCAAACGAAGCCTCCAATATTACCGAAATACATTCAATGCATAGTGAAATTCAAAGACCAGTCAATCCAAAAATCAGAAGTTGAAATTTCAGGATAAGAGAAATATTAATACTATACAATATCTTAAATATGTGTCACACTCAACACGCCATGGTCACAATTTTTGAATCTAGCAAATGTCATGTCCAAATGTCCTCAAATTGAAGATTATATGCTAACAAAGGCTCCGTTTGGGGGGACTTATTTTCACCGGTCAAGCGGTTACGACCGCATGAATCAGACCATAATTAAGGTCCGGTTCATGCGGTCGTAACCGCTTGACCGTGAAAATAAGTCCCCCCAAACGGAGCTAAAGTCTCTGTATAATATTCATATTTAAATTTTTGTAGTTTGAGAAATATTTAGAAAATACATTTTGCCTATTGTTAAGTGCGATAAATTAAGGCTCCGTTTGGCATGGTGGTGACGGTCGTAAATGCATGGGTTAATCCGTCATTCGTTAGGGATAACCTAACAAACATCATCCGTTTTAACATAAAAGTGAATGAAGTTCTTCAGGTGGACGTTAACGAATGACAATTTAACCCTCATGTTCATGACCGCTAGCACCATGTCAAACGGAGCCTAAGCCAAAATATGCTTACGTGGAAATAGAGAATGTGAAGTCCAAATGACACCAAATTTTTGTCATAGAAATAAGCTTCATAAAAACTCAAAGAAACTTTCCAAAAATTTAGGTCATAATAATTAGTGGAGACCCACTTAATTTCAATTAGTTAATCTATTTGTTGAAGGAGGGGCTCGCTGGGCTCTACCTCTCATCCCGACTGTAGTCGGTGCACCCCAACCTGTCTCCTAGTGGCGGTACCTGGCTGCTCGCAGGGTAGTGCAGTTGGGTATCAGGACTTGAGAGAAGTGCCTGATAAAGGAGGGGCGAGGGTTCGAGCCCTGACCTCAACAACCCGCCAGTGGGCCGGCTATGGATCCTGGGTGAAACACCCCTGCGAGTAGCCATGTACCGCCACTAGGAGACGGGTTGGGGTGCACCGACTGCAGTCGGGATGAGAGGTAGAGCCCAGCAGGCCCCTCCTTCAACACTATGTAACAAGAATAATATTTACAAAAACTTAGAACAATGTGTCCCCAAAAATTTTATTACTTCTACAAGAGCTTTCTAGGTATAAGGATAACTCAAACTAAATTTAAGACCATGGTGATGAATAATTAGAGAAAAATACACTTTATTTACTTTTATCAAAGTTAAGGATAGCCTTGGCTAGAGATTATGGAGGATATACATGTGTGATGTGTCAACATGAGTGGTGTCACCTATTTTGGAAATGTCTCACAGTATTCTACAATTTTCATATTGGACACCTTTTACAAAAATGACTAGAAAGTCCCAATATATTATAAATTTATAAGACTGTGTTTAATTCACATTTTGTCACACGTTAATTAATCATATTAAGACTCTGTTTGACACGGTGGGGGTGGTCATGAACATGAGGGTTAAAGTGTGATTCATTAATTAACGCCCACCAAAGAAATTTCATCCACTTTTAGGTTCAAACGGATGTTGTTCATTAGGTCATCCTTAACGAATGACGGATTAACCCATACATTTACGACAGCTGCCAGCGTGCCAAACGGAACCTAAATCATTATCCCATCACAAGTAAATGGTTAAACTGAAATATTCCATCATAAGCGGTTACAACGGTTATATAATTAGCTTCTATTTGTTTGAGATTTTTTTTTATGTTACATTTTTCAAGATAGTTTACATGATTCTATCAAATTTGGAATATGATTATATAGTATATTCAGCGTAGAGGCTAGCCATAAAATACACGAACACATTATGACGCTCCGAGTCGGTCTCGACATATGAGGATACGTTAATTAACTTATTATTTGTTTTAGCGGTGACGGGTCTATCCGGCGGGTGGAAACGGAGAATTCGAACAGGAGGGGAGAGGTGGTTGTTCCAAACAGAGCTTTTTGAGGCGTTTCTCGAGGCGGGTGGGTGGAAACGGAGCAAACGCCGCCGGAGGTTCATTTATTTACCCTCCTTCCGGCGGCGTTTGCCCAAAACGGAATTGCGAAACGCTATTTTACCTACATCTACAACCACTTCATCTCCTCGTGGTCCCCGCCTTGCGGCCAAGGGGTGGCCATCGGCCATCCCCCTCCTTGGCCGCCGCCTTGCGGCCAAGGGGCGGCCGAGCAACCGCATCTAACATGAGCTTCATACAAAAACACTATTTTACCTACATCTACAACCACTTCATCTCCTCGTGGTCCCCACCTTGCGGCCAAGGGGTGGCCATCGGCCATCCCCCTCCTTGGCCGCCGCCTTGCGGCCAAGGGGCGGCTGAGCAACCGCATCCCTCCTTGGCCGCCGGCAACCTCCCCCGCCGACGGCAAGGGCGGCGGTTGCTTCACCGGCCGCCCATGATGGGTCGTCCCCACCGTCCGATCGTCCCAGACTGTCGAAGGCCACACGATTCACAGATAACCACCCACTAACTGCCAGGTTAGTGAGAGAAATTTTACATATTTATTTTAAATGATCTCCCGATAGCGGGATACATACATTTAAACTATAGTAAAAACATTTATGAATGTGGTTACGGTGTGCGGATAGCCGCGTAACCACCGTAACCACCTTCCGGAGCCTATAAAAGGAGCCTCAGACCTTCTCATTTCTCATCTTTTTTGATCTTTCTCTTTGAAGTCTTCTTCTTCCCCAGGTCGAAGCTCTGCCAGTTTTCCTACTACGAGCCACCTTCGAGTCACATTCGAGACACAAGCGGGTCAAGTCACAACCACCCGGCGAAGCCGAATCTCCCAAGTTCCGATCGGCCCTAGCAACTGCAAAACCAAGTGCGCTGCCTCTCACCCGGAATCAACAAGTCGTTATCTGAAGACCACCGGTGCAAAGCGCAATCTGTAACAACTCCCGCCGCGACGACATGTCGTCCGCCGCATTCAAAGTGCTCTCTCACCCCATAATTGTAACAAGAGGTGGTATATCACTCTCGACTTCACAAACTAGCTGTAACCACCCTGAAATAGTAGATTTTGACTGACACAGATCCGGTCACGTGGTTTTTTTACTCAGTTGATGAGTTTTTCCACGTTAAAACCGCTCGTGTACCATCAACTTACTAATTTGACTGAGTGTGCGCTCGACCGTTCCGAGAGCTAAGACGGTCCAGGTTCTACCGGCCCGACCAGAACGTCGAGTTGGTCCGCAACAACTCTCACCGACGATCACAATAGGTTAAGCGCTATCAGACCATCAGTTCCTGCAAAAAAACCATGATTGATTAAAATACAATCATATATCAATAAATATGATCATATTTCAATAGTCTTTTTGTCAACAAAAAAATTCCTCACCGCAAAATCACATTTGGGAGGATTATACGAGTAAAGTACCATATTTAAAGGTGATTGTTAACCGCAACCCGTTATTTTACTAGTCGCACCCCAAAATCTCCAAATTTTTCGCGTTTTTTCAAAATACGTCTTGTACATGCAATATCAGGAAAAGTGTTCAACACAAAAATTGTAGATATCGATGAGATCTACAACTTTCGTGTTGATCACTTTTTCTAAAAATGCATGTACAATGCGTACTTTGGAAATATGCCCAGATTTTGCGCCTTTTCGAAATACAAGGCGTATTTCGAAAAAGCGCGAAAATTGGAAGATTTTGGGGTGCGACTACCCCATTATGGGTTGCGGTTAACAATCACCTATTTAAAGTGTAGCCTCTGTCTGCTGGTTAATGTTAGCTTAAACAATACATTTGTTAGTTGAGTTCCCTTGTTTTAAATCACCACTTCAAGCTTTTAGTGGCTATTGCTACCAAACTTTAATAACAGATTTCATAGGCCTTTTATAGCAGTCGTTATTGTGGTAGGTTGGCTTGCACATGGTGAGCCCCATGTCAGTGTCGTCGCCGTTGAATATTAAACTTGGCCGGCAGCTGGTAGCTTGGCTTGCACACTGAGACAATTCTTTTGGGGATTTGCCTCAATCATCAACCCTTCATGAGGAATCATGTGGAGTATTGTGAAAGACAAGGCGTGGTGCCGACTGCCGAACGTCAAATTATTTCGGTTTAGGCTTCGTTTGTCATGACTTATTTGCTCTGCTAAGTCTGGTCAAAAATGTCATTATCATAGAATGTATTTTTGTAGGGACGGACCCACACCTAGACACATTCGGGCATGTGCCCAGAGTGTGTTTTCGCGAAATTAAGCAGAGGACTTTGCTTCCCTGCTGGCCCGCTAGGTCTTTTTTTTTGCTTCTTTCTCTTTCTGCGACTACAAGACAGGGACGACGACGAGCGACGCAGAGCGACTGCTTCTCCTTCGATTATCTGCAAGAACGATCAATCCCCTGCTTCGCTTCTGATTATCTGTCATTATTCGGTCTTCTGGTTACTCTACTTTGATTGTGATAGTATTGCTCGAAACATCCCGAGTGTGAATTAAAGTGGAATCCACTACCCGTTGCCCCCAACTAGGTTTATATAGACAAATACTACATTTAATACGGGTATCGGATATCCCGGTATCCGAACCGATCCGTTAAGCCTCCGAACCCGTTATATGTTCGAATATACATTAACAGATGTTCGACTTCGACGGATCTGCTCAAGTCTTTGGGTATTCTGACTTTCCAAGCTCTTACCCCGAGGTTGAGCAATGCATGCATTTAACCACTTGATTTGCCATTTTTTTTCCATGCTGTCTTAAACTATTTGACATGGTTGATTTGTTGATCTTCTTTTTTATCATATAAGTGTTCTGTGATCTTAAAGGTGAGAATGTGGATGAACAGTTGGAAGCTGTTATGTTGCTGGTTAAGCTGCTGAGGTATTTAAGACACTTTAAACTTATTAACAATGTCTAATATCAATGTAATCATCTATTTCATCTCTACAAGTCATCATTTTTCTTATTTTCCTACCCTTTTAGTTGCAATAGTTGCTTTTGGAAAGATTAGTTGTCAAGACTACATTGTGTTTTTTGTAGAACTAAGGTGTGTTTGGCGCGGCTTATCACAACTTATTTGCTCCGGTGAGTTTGGATAAAAACGTCATTGTTATAAAATGTATGTTTGGTATCACAAATGTTACAAAAATGAAACTAGTTTGAGACATAAAATTTTGGTATGACAATGACATTTTTGTCCAATCTCACCGGAGAAAATAGGTCACGATAAGTCACGCCAAACGCAATCTAAGAGTAGAAGTTGAAATAGCTTTTGGAGGTTATAAGAATGAACATAATTCATTTTTAGTTCATTATAGGATTGATTTATGTCTTAAGATGACATGAACTCATGAAGATCAATTGATCAAGCTTGGGAGCAGTAAGAATAACATGAGTGAGTACACCAGAAGGAGTAGCAGTGTCTAAGAAGTGAAGACGAGTCTCTTTAGCAATTACCAACTCCAGCACATCGCTGAGAGAAGGTGAAGGATCCCGACGCAGAAGCTAGGCACGAACATGCTCGAATTCGGCGTGTAGGGCATAAGAAAATCATATATGAGCTGAAAATCACGATCCCAAAATATGACAACACACTGAGGGCAAGTAGTACAGAGAGAAAGAGTCATCTCATCACGCTGACACCAGAGGTCCAGGAGCTCAACAAAGAAGACTTGTACAAACCGATCACGCTGGTAGTATACACCAAGGGTCTGGAATTGAGAGTAGTGCAGGGCCTAACTAGATAGCAGATAGAGACGACGCAACTTATCCCACATCGCCTTGGTCGTAGGGAGCTCATACACGGTCATGCAAATGGGGAGCTCGCAGGACTGACATGTAACACCTCCATCCGTCACATGGAACAACAGTCAGCGGAGTTACATGTTAATATCAAAGGACCAAACGAATCCTAACTCAGAGCATTCTAGCAGAAGTTTCATGGGTTAAATTGAACTCAATACATGTGAATGTCCACTAATATAAACAACATGAATGTTTTACAAAATACACAAAAGTTATGGTCTTAAGGCCTTACAGATGTTTTTCCCCAAAAGAGTGGTTTACAAACATCGGCGCGCAGGCTAGCCACACATGAAAAATACTAAAAGATCTTCGCTTGGCCTTCGAGGGCTGGCATAGTATCACAGGGCTGCAACCCGCTATTTCCCGCTCGACTCTCCAGCACCTGCACAAGGACATTCCACCAGATGGTGGCAAACAAGGCAATGGTCAGCTTTAGCTGACCAATTTATAACGAACCTACCATATTCTCCGGGCAACGGTATTCCTTCCCTGCATGCATAACATTCAAATACAACATATACAAATATATCACAAGAAAGTGCAACTCAAACACTATTCAATATATTACAAACGTCTGCATCAACTTCCAAACATCCTATGCACTCTGGGCACATTATCGGTGTACCAGATAGCCAGGGTACCACCACCATTCAGAGGTCCGAGACATAACGATCAACTTTGAGCATTTCATGTCTGACATATAGCCAAAACTCTCCTCCCTCGTGAAAACGGCCTATAACACCATGACTTAGGGCGAGTACAGTTCAGCCTTTTATCATTGCTCAAATCACCGTACCATCGCCGAAAGCTGAGCTTCATGGCTAAATGGACAGACACGGGTCACATCACCTTTCCCGAGGAGTTAAGCATAACCACGTTACATTTAATATATGACTTTCACGGCCATCAGAGCTGAGCACCAAGCATATAGCTCACACACTAGCCACATGGACTTCGAGAGACAGGCTTCGTAATCAAAATGTTATCTGGGAGATATCGCCAGTGATAGCCACTATCGTCTGACATTAACAATAGAACTTCTCTTTCTGTACCCAGACTCAGCCACAACGAGAACATATGTCCAGAAAAACATGCAGCATCCTGCAGTGCCAGAAAAACTGGACTTTCACAAAATATAGCTCATCAAGAGCTATCGCCAACGATACTCACTATCGCCCGGCGATATTCACAGTTATCCAAAAAACCATGGTATTTTCTGGGTATATTCCTGGAGGGCATCCCCAGTACTTCCTGCTAGTGATTTCACAGGCACAACCCTTCAGACTCCATAAACTACCCATTTATACTCGGAGTCTTCTCCAACACGAAAATTAAAACATCATCAATTCAGACCAACCTGTCCGGATGAGCTTCACACAACATGCCTATTCCGTACTGCGATTTCCGGATTCTATATGCAAAACTATCAGGGGATATCATGCATCAACCCATCAGAATTCCCTTCGCTTTTCCACCTTTTGGTGGGGGATTCCATGCGTATGCAAAAAGAGGACTTCACTTATCCAAGAAGGAAAATTGTTACCCTCGTAGATCATTTTGGAGCCATGAACAAGCTTTATATCCAGCTGGAAAGGAGCGCCTCGCTTTCCTCTTCACGGATCTTGCTTTGGTTCTTTATTCCGACCACGGGATCTCCTTCACTAAGCTTGCAAAGCTTCAGACTTCAACCTTCTTCTTTCTTAGCTCTTTCTTCTAAGAACTTGATGAAAAAGAGGAGAGAGAGTGAGAGAAGAGAAATGACTTCTCTTTTCTCCACTCCTATGCTTAAGTGACCTCGGGATTTATCCCAGCCACATGATCTTCTCTTCAATAGGAATGAATGGCTACGATTTCAGCTAACCTGTCAAATTTATCGCTATCGTCGGACGGTATCCGCTATAGCCTGGACGATATCGTCGGTAGCCGCTTTGACCCCAGTCAACACTGCTCTTCGGCCATTTTTCGGTCATCCGACACGTTTCTAGACGCCATGTGGCGATATCGCCACGCGATACCCACTATCGCCACTCTGATAGCTTACTTGACGATTCACTGAATGCGTCTAGTGCGTCGAGTGCTATCGCCAGCGATACTCACTGTCGCCCGACGATAGCCACCTTTAAGTTCTGTTTCCAGTTTTTGGGGTGTTACAAACCTCCCCTCCTTACAGAAATTTCGTCCCGAAATTTTATTCATCTGAAGAAGAAACAGTTCAAAACTATTACAACTTTATTTTACAAAGACAACTCGGGAAATTCATCTCGCATGTTTTGCTCACGCTCTCATGTCAGTTCTTCACGGCCGCAAATATCCCAACGGACTTTGACCATCCCGATTACCTTGTTTCGTAACTGTATGACCTTCGTATCCTCGATCTGAATGGGTCTAACCTTCGTCGTCAGCCCATCATCGACTAGTACCTGATCATCAGCCACCACTTGCATCGACTCTTTCAAAGCTTTCCGTAGCACCGATATGTGAAACACATCGTGCAAACCACTTAGCTCCGTCGAAAGAGCTAATCGATAGGCAGCTTATCCAATCCACTCAACCACTACAAGCGGACCAAGATACCTTGAACTCAACTTTTTCAAGCGCCGAATTCTGGACACACCTTTGAATGACTTTATCTTCAGATATACCCAATCGTCAACCACAAACTCCGCGTTTCGGTGCTTGGCGTTGTAGTATTGAGCTTGCCTATCTTGGGCCACCAATATCGACCTCGTATAGTGCGTATAATCGAATTTGCATCTTCGACTTCTTTACGCTTATACAACTTCGATTCGTCTGTTTCCGCCCAAGCTAAAGGAGTACGACACTTCCTACCGTATAAAGCTTCAAAAGGCGCAATATGAATGCTATCTTGATGGCTATTATTATAGGCGAACTCGATCATATATAGATGATCCTCCCACCTCTTCCCGAAATTCAATGCGCACATACAGAGCATATCCTCCATTGTCCCGTTGGTTCTCTCGATCTAACCATCCATTTGCGGATAAAAGGTCACACTGAACTTAGTTTATTACCCAACAATTGGTGGATTAGCCTCCAATCATTCAAAGTAAAGTTCTCATCTCTATCGCCGACGATGCTACGGGGCACACCGTGCAACCTTACTATGTTGTCAACATATCCTTAGCAATTTTTCAACTGAATTTGTCCTTCTTTGTGGTAAGAAGTGCGATACCTTTGTCAATCATAAACGATCACCCACATGACATTGTTCCTGCTCTGTGATCTCGGCAACCCATACACGAAATCCATAGAGATATCATCGAACTTCCACACCGAAATTGGCAACGACTTTAATAAACCTTCAGGCTTCTGACATTTCACTTTTACTAAGGCACAAGTTTGACACTTTGCCACGTAAAGAGCTATATCCTTCTTCAAACCCGGCAAACAGAACATATTTTTCATGTACTTGTACATCTTTGTGATCCCTAGGTGGATTGAGTATTTGGTAAAATGTGCTTCATACATCAACTCCTCTCGTAGTTTACCCACATTTGGGACGCACAAACGACCGCCCTTTCTCAAAAGATCGTCATCCAAGGACAACTGGGAATTTGACCCAAAGCCAAGTTGGGTTCAGGTCGGGTGACACGGTCTGGGACACGGGTGCGTCCCAAGGCATGTCGTGCATGGGTCGACGAACTGCGCCCGATAATCGTCAAGCAGCAAACAAAGGGAGTACACGGCCTGTGACACGGGCATGTCACAGGGCGTGTCCTTTGCGGGTTTTAGCCAGTGATGCGTGTGCTTGAGGACACATGTGTGTCTTGGGGTACACGGCCTGGGACACGGGCGTGTCCCATGGCCGTGTCCTGCTCGGGTGAGTTGATGTTGTGCTGGGTAAAGTACACGGCTGCTAGACATGGGCGTGTCGACTATGACACGAGCGTGTAGGGTGTGACACAGGCGTGTCACATGGCCGTGTGCTGGTTGGATTTGAGTCAGTTGTGTGCTGCTTAAGGGACATGGCCTGTGACACGTGCATGTCACAGGGCGTGTCAGGCCGTGTTCAGCCTTTTTCTGGGCAAATCAGGGTCGTTCGTTTTCCTTATCCTAGATCCAAAGTGAAAGTGAGGTGATAGATCTTAATTTATTCTAAATTAGAATTAAGAGATAAAAAGTCACAGCACAAATAAAAAGAAAGAAAGACAAGCACACAGACGACACAAGAATTTATAGTGGTTCCCCTAAACTTGGGTACATCCACTCTTCTACCACCCTGGTAGGAATCCACTTAGGTTTTTGATCAGGTGCCCTATCACCATAAGATCTGCTTCAGGTAGATCTAGAAACCCTTCAGGCTTTTGATCATGTGCCTAAAAACCAATAGGTTTTTGATCAGGTGCCCTATCACCAAGGAGTTCACTTTTGAAGGGAGTAATAACCCTGTACAAGAGGTGGGGATGAGAGAGTGATGAAAGTCTTCTTTTCTCAATCACAACGAGAAGACTATGTGGATTCAGTGATGTTGTCAAAGCTCCCCCTCAGATGTAGAATAGTTCAGGAGTGGAAGCTTTGCTTCAGGGTGTAGGCCTTCAAGTTGATGTTGCTCTCCAACAAGCTTTTAGACTGATATGAATTGATTGTCTCTTGAAAGACTGAAGCAGATGAAGAAGATGATGTTGATTTGCTGTAAGAAAACTTGTAGCTAAGTTCTTCTTTGCTGAGAGAAAAAGGCCTTCTTGAATATTCTCTATTTATCTCTTCTATTCTGTCGAGTGTTGTATTACTCTTCTTATTTTTTTTGTAAGATATAATATATGTATATTTAATTCCTGAAGAATTCAAGCATTTGAATTCTTTCTATCTTGGAATGGCTAAATCAATTCCCGAGAATGAAATATGTCTTGAGAAATCAATTGACATTTAATCTCTGTAATAAGCCATATTTTATACTGTCATTCAAACGACTATATTTGATAGCATTAAATCTGAGAGCTATTAATGCCTGCAGTTAAGCCTTAATTAAATCTGCCAGCTGTAAATAATAAGGTCTGAAAAACGGCATAGGAAATCGCCAAACTAAATCTTAAAGCTTCTTCAAACTGGGTTCGGAGATCGTTGAACTCAGCTCGGAGATCGTTGAGCTGAGTTCAGAGATTTTGAACTGCATCTGAATTTTACAGTTTTCTTTGAACTGAGCTCAGAGATCGTTGATCTCCGCTCAGAGATCTTTGAACTGAGTTCAGAGATTTTCTTCCAGCAATTTTCTGAACTTCAAATATGAACTTCTCTGGAATTTTTCTGAATGACCAAACCTGGAAATAATCCTATGACCCATGACTACATTTTGGGTCAATCTAATAAACCCTAATAGTGATCCTTACCCAAATCCAACCTTGGGTTCCAACAATCTCCCCCTATTTGGGTGAGGACACTATTCACATAAAATAAAACACAAAGCAAAAATAATCTGCCTGATTTAAAAGTTTTTCAGCAGATGTACAATGGTACTTTGAGAAATAAAATACATGAAACAAAAACTACTAGAGAATCCTAATAAGCAGTTTTCTTACACATAAAATTGACAATCTCCCCCTATACAACTACTGCTGTATCCTCTGCATTTCCTGAAAAGAGAGGTTAGGAGTTCTGGACTCAGATTACCTTGAGTCCGATTTTTCTTTCACAATAATAATTTGAAGTAAAAGAATAAAAATTTCTGTTTTGAAATTCTGAGTTCGACGAAAAATATTTTTGTCGATCGGAGTTCGACGTTCGTCGTTCTCGGTTCGACAAAGGGTATTTATTTCGTCGATCAAGATTTTCCGACCAGAAATCTCTGTTCAGAGATCGTCGACCTGAGTTCGACGAAGAGTGTAGTTTTCGTCGAGCTCCGTTCGACGAACTATGTTGAACATAAATTTTCTGAAAATTTTTAATTTGTTTTGGTAAAAATTCAGTTATGTTGTCAAAATCAAGGGAAGAGATAACCTGATCATCTTCTGATTCACATTCTGATTCTTCATCAGAGACTGATTCTTCATCATGTCTACTGCATGAAGCATTTATTGCCATTAGACAAAACTCTCTTGCTCTTGACTATTCTTCATCTTCAGTTGTACAGGATGAAGCTTCAGAGTCACTCCAAGGTTCAGTATTTAATATTTTTTCTTTTGTTGATCTAGCAGCCATTGCTGTGAGGGAGTCCCAGATGTCTTTTGCTGAAGTACATTCAATAACTCCTTCAAAAATGTCATCAGACATTGATTGAGCAAGAATGTCCATTGCTCTTGCATTAGCAATCTTTAGCAATTTTTGAGCTTCTGTCCATTTAGGTGATGGAGCAGCATTCATGCTTGTTGTTTCCAATGATTGATAAGGACCTGTCAAAATATAATTGAAAATGACTTCATCAATAGAGTTCATAAAAAGCCTAATCCTTGTCTTCCATAGTGCAAGCTTATCCAGATTGCACTTAGGAGGTCCAATGCTTGAACACTCTTCATTTTGTGCCATGAAAAACTCTCAAGAAATTTAAGATCTATCAGATCGTTTTGGTTCAGGTGTTTGCCCGTGCAACCACTAAGGTGTGATATTTTAAACCAACCTGGAAGATGTGGTATTTTTAACCAATCTCGTTTTGATACCAATTGAAAGTGAGGTGATAGATCTTAATTTATTCTAAATTAGAATTAATAGATAAAAAGTCACAGCACAAATAAAAAGAAAGAAAGGCAAGCACACAAACGACACAAGAATTTATAGTGGTTACCCTAAACTTGGGTACATCCACTCTTCTACCACCCTGGTAGGAATCCACTTAGGTTTTTGATCAGGTGCCCTATTACCACAAGATCTGCTTCAGGTAGATCTAGAAACCCTTCAGGCTTTTGATCAGGTGCCTAAAAACCAATAGGTTTTTGATCAGGTACCCTATCACCAAGGAGTTCACTTTTGAAGGGAGTAATAACCCTGTACAAGAGGTGGGGATGAGAGAGTGATGAAAGTCTTCTTTTCTCAATCACAATGAGAAGACTATGTGGATTCAGTGATGTTGTCAAAGCTCCCCCTGAGATGTAGAATAGTTCAGGAGTGGAAGCTTTGCTTCAGGGTGTAGGCCTTCAAGTTGATGTTGCTCTCCAACAAGCTTTTAGACTGATATGAATTGATTGTCTCTTGAAATCCTGAAGCAGATGAAGAAGATGATGTTGATTTGCTGTAAGAAAACTTGTAGCTAAGTTCTTCTTTGCTGAGAGAAAAAGGCCTTCTTGAATATTCTATATCTATCTCTTCTATTCTGTCGAGTGCTGTATTACTCTTCTTATTTTTTCTGTAAGATATAATATCTGTATATTTAATGCCTGAAGAATTCAAGCATTTGAATTCTTTCTATCTTGGAATGGCTAAATCAATTCCCGAGAATGGAATATGTCTTGAGAAATCAATTGACATTTAATCTCTGCAATAAGCCATATTTTATACTGTCATTCAAACGGCTATATTTGATAGCATTAAATCTGAGAGCTATAAATGCCTGCAGTTAAGCCTTAATTAAATCTGCCAGATGTAAATAAGAAGGTCTGAAAAACGGCATAGGAAATCGCCAAACTAAATCTTAAAGCTTCTTCAAACTGGGTTCGGAGATCGTTGAACTCAGCTCGGAGATCGTTGAGCTGAGTTCAGAGATTTTGAATTGCATCTGAATTTTACAGTTTTCTTTGAGCTGAGCTCAGAGATCGTTGATCTCCGCTCAGAGATCTTTGAACTGAGTTCAGAGATTTTCTTCCAGCAATTTTCTGAACTTCAAATATGAACTTCTCTGGAATTTTTCTGAATGACCAAACCTGGAAATAATCCTATGACCCATGACTATACATTTTGGGTCAATCTAATAAACCCTAATAATGATCCTTGCCCAAATCCAACCTTGGGTTCCAACACAAAGGTCCAGGCCCCTTCCCTGTGGATAAAATGCCGAGAATGAGGGGGGGGGGAGAAGATTATTCAAGCCATTCTTCTTCTTCTTCTCATTCTCAAAGAGAGAGAGAGAGAGAGAGAGAGAGAGAGAGCAAGGGAAGGAGGGAAGGGAAGAGGAAACCAGCTGCTGGAGGAGTTGCGGAGTGCGGAGCCAAGATCCGAGTATGGATTCGTGAAGGCAAAGCCGAGGCGGTGATTTCCATCGGGCTAGTTCATGGCTCAAAAGCAATATTCAAGGGTAACGATCTCCTTCTTGGACATTGAAGTCCTTTCTTTATGCATATGCATGGAATCCTCCACAAAGAGGTGGATATCGTAAGTGATTCCTCGGTCGAGTCTGCATCTAGAGCCGGAAGTGTGTAGTACGGCATAGACATGTTGTGTGAAGCCCATCTGGATGGTTAATCTGGATTGGTGATGGTTATGGTAAACCGGAGAAGACTCTGTTGATTTGGTGATACGTAAGATTTATGAGTGTAGACTCTGTTGTATGGATGTATGTATGTTGATCTTGGATGCTTTGTGAAAGCTCCTGGTTGTGTTGAGAGGTCAATTGATAGCAACGCCTGGGGAGCACGAGATAAACCCGGCTTGCTACACCACAAGGGTGGGTTGATCTGTATTAGTTGAGGGGTCGATTGGTAGCAATGCCTGGGGAGCCGAGTTAAACCAGGCTTGCTATTCCACTAGGGTGGGTCGATCTGGATTAGGATGGGAGGTCGATTGGTGGTAATGTCTGGGGAGCACAGATAAACCCAGCTTACTACACCACTAGGGTGGGCCGATCTGCTCATGTTTGCTGTGAGGGTAATACCTCTGAGTGGGATGGACAGAATGTCGCCAGCCTGCGGGATTGGTGGACTAGGACCGACCAACCAACAAGTTAAAATCCTCTGATTAGCGGTGGACGACTGGTATATCCGGTACACCAATAAGGTTCCCTGAGTGCACGGAGCGTCGGGTGGAGGCCGACATTTGTGACATGGTTGTGTTTGGTAGCTTGATAGATGTTATGATGACAATGCGTACATGGAAGGAACCACTGCCCTGGGTAAGGGGTAGGGTCGTTATAATTGGTCAGCTAATGCTGACCGTTGCCTTGTTTACTGCTCTTAGGGTGGATGATTGTTTGTCGGTGCTGGTTGGTTTGACTTGAGCGGAATGAAGGCTTGCTGTGAAGGCCCTTGAAGGTCGTGCGAAGAATGTTTGGATTTCATGTGTGGCCGGCCTGCGTGCCGATGTATGAAATTGTATATATTTGTAAAGAGAAACCTGTAAGGCCGTAAAACCGTGAGAGTGTGTGTGTTATATACATTACTGTTCTATATATAAATGTGGAGTTTATATTAGTGGACATTCGCTGTGATGAGTTCATCTAACTTAAAATACTGCGCTAGAATGCTTTGAGTTAGGACACTAGTAGAATGAGATTTTGATTTCCACACGTGACTCCGCCATTTGTCTGCGAAATATGGCGTGGGGCCCCGGTCGGACCCACCGTTATATTCCATGTGACGGATGGAGGCATTACATAGCATTTCATACCCTCATCAAGTTCTGTTGATTGTAGAATTCTGTCTGCAAGGTCATATTGCACCTCCGTCCATTTCAAGCATGCATTTGCAGTGGTATTCTTGTCAACACAAGAAATATCTAACGCCTCCAACTCCTGTATCAGATGTTCATCATGCATCTGTAACCAACTTGCCCGTACTGGAGTCCTAAGACTCAAGGCATCTGCGACCACATTTCCCTTCTCGGGTGTGTAATGTATCTCAAAGGTATAGTCCTCGAGGAACTCCATCCACCTTCATTGTCGCATCTTCAGATCCTTCTGATCTATTAAGCACTTAAGTCTCTTATGGTCCGTGAGGATATCAACTTTCATACCATACAAGTAGTGACGCCGCAGCCTAAGTGTAAAAATTACAGCCGGCAACTCCAAGTCGTGGACTGGATAGTTTCGCTCGTGCACTTTCAACTGGCGTGAGCCATAAGCTATAACATTTCTGAATTACAGAAGAATGCAGCCTAAGTCGCTCCCTGAAACATCACTGTATATTTCATAGCCGTCTGTACCACATGGCGAACTCAAGATAGACGTCGTGGTCAAGCGACTCTTTAACTTCTCAAAAGCCCATGCACACTCAGGCGTCCAAATGAACTTCTGATCTTTCCTCGTTAGTGTAGTGAGAGGTAAGGCTATCCGCGAAAAGTTCTTCACGAAGCGTCTGTAGTAGGCAGCAAGTCCAAGGAAACTCTTGACTTCTGCTACTGTAGCCAATACAGGCCATTCTCGTATCGCATCTATCTTCGCCGGATCCACTGTAATACCCTCTCCACTAACCACATGGCCCAGAAAAGCCACTGATGACAGCCAAAACTCACACTTTGAGAACTTGGCATGGAGTTTATTTCTTCTCAAGGTATGAAAAACCATCATCAAGTGATTTGCATGATCTTCTTTTGATTGAGAGTATACCAGTATGTCGTCAATAAAGACGATGACAAACTGATCTAAATACTCCCGAAAAGTTCAGTGCATCAAGTCTATGAATACAAATGACGCGTTTTTTAGTCCAAACAACATTATAATGAACTCATATTGACCATAGCGTGTACCGAATGCTATCTTGGGAGTGTCACATTCCCTAATCCGCAACTGGTAATAGCCAGACTTTAAATCTAGCTTTGAATAGACAGTTGATCCTACCAATTGATCAAACAAGTCATCAATTTGTGGAATCATATACTTATTTTTCTCCGTCAACTTGTTCAATTCTCGATAATCAATGCATAGACGTAAGCTTCCGTCCTTCTTCTTCTTCTTCACAAAGAGGACAAGTGCACTCCAAGGTGACATACTTGGACGGTTATAGCCTTGCTCTAGCAATTCTTGCAATTGAACTTTCAGTTCCGCCATTTCTTTTGGCGTTACTCGGTACGATGAGCGAGCCACAAGTTTCGCACCTAGCACCAACTCAATAGCGAAGTCAATCTCTCGCTGGGGAGGTAACCCAGGGAGATCCTTAGGAAACACATAAGCATAATCTGATACAATAGGAACGTCACTCAAACTGGACTTCGGTTCAACAACCTCCAACAACGTGAAGAACAACTCCGCGCCCTTCCGAACAGCCTTGACTACTTGGAGAGCAGACATCTATATCTTGCTCGATCCTCGCATACCAATGAATTTAGTCTCGCGTTCAGTGTTCTATCCCAGTGTGACTTCCTTAGAGTTGCAATCTATACATACACGCTGCTCCGAGAGCCAGTCCATGCCAAAGATTATATCGAATTCAGATATCGGTAGCACAGATGCTTCCAGCCTGAAATCCTGGCTTCCTATCCGCACCTCAATACATTAAGACCTATCTGCAAGCATTACACATCCGTTAGGTAACAATACTTTCAATTTATCTGTCGACACAAGAGTAGGCACTCTGATCCGTGATATGAAGTCCTCAAATAGAAATGAATGAGAAGCACCTGTATTAAATAGTGCTCTTGCTGGATAGTCCCGAATAAGGACAAAGTCTATATTCATCAAGTTATACACAAGCAATTCATAAGGTATAAAGTATATAAAGCTTGAAAACTATATACTACTCGTACCTGTGATGACATCAGCCTGTTTGATGGCCTCCTATTGGCCAAGATTGTAAACCCTTGGCTGAGCTAGAGCATATTGGGATGCAGTGGACTCCACCGCCTTTCTCTTCTCAGCATAAGATGCCCCTGCCTTTTTATCCTTCTTTGGAAGGCCAGTGGTACAATCATGGGCAAAATTCCCTGGCTTGCCACAAGTGTAACATGTCCGCGTGCTTTGCCCAGACATTGCTCCAAAAGCAACAGTAGATGGAGATTGTCCAGAAGACTTGGACTTCTTGTTCCATTTTCGATAGCGCGATTTTGAAGAAGTCAACACTTTGAACTTGGGCTTTATCACAACCAAGTCCCTCTTGCCATATACCCTTTTCATGTCCTTCTCTAACGAACGAGTCATATTAACCAACACTTGAAAACCTTGATTCATTGGACCGAAGAGCAGTAATCTCAGCTCATCCCGCAGTCCCTTATAGAACCTATTGGTCTTATGCTCTTCGTCAGCAAAAGTAGACCCCGCATATCGTCCCAACCTGGTAAACTCATGCAAGTAGTTATCCACACTACCCTCGCCCTGAGTCAAACGCCAGAACTCATTTTTCATGGCAATCCGCTACGACGAAGGCAGATGCTTTGCCAAAAATAATCTCGAAAACTCCTCCAATGAGATCTCTGATAGTCGTCTGCCTGCAAAGTGGTGTAACTCCAACTCATCCCACCAAAGTCTAGCCTCTCCTTCCAACAGGAAAGTGGCCAAGGTTATCTTCTGCCCCTCCTCTATTTCAATCGCCGTCGACACTCTCTTGACACTTGAAAGTCTGTCCTCTGCTTGTGTTGGGGATCCTGCACCCGTGAACGCAGGGGGATTAAAACTCATGAAGTGCTTCAGTTACCTTTCAGTCGCTCGCCTATCAACCAAAGCCTCAGCAGACACCTTCCTAACAACTATAGGCTCGGTACACCAACCCGTATTGGTATCATCACAGGCCGCTCCTGCCCAGTTGGCTGTGCATTTATCATAGCAAACACTACCTCAACAGCTAAGCATATCGTTTTCGCTTAAGGGGGAGGTGTGGGCACATCAGCTGGTGTTCACTTTCCACAGAATGTTGTGGTTCAGACTGTCCCACACCACTTCGAGTTACCTAAAAGTGTAGAATACACAATTTAGCAACCATATACAAGGCACACCACGACTAATAAAAACACACAGGTTCCTCACACGTGTGCATTTTCATTCCTAATTGGACATTCTTGAGCTCATTTTGTTATAACTGTAAGCACATACACGTGCTCGCCACCCCTTAAAAGAATTCGACCATGAATTTGCAGAAGGAAGACCGAGACAGGCTGATACAAAATTATAACACCTTCATCCATCACATGAAATGTAACAGAGGGTCCGACTGGGGCCCCATAACATATTCCACAGACAGTCAGCAGAGTTACATGTTAATATCAAAAGACAAATGAATCCTAACTCAGAGCATTCTAGCGGAAGATTCATGAGTTAAATTGAACTTAATACATGTGAATGTCCACTAATATAAACAACAAGAATATTTTACAAAATACACAAAAGTTATGGCCTTACAAATGTTTTTCCCCAAAAGAGTGGTTTACAAACATCGGCGCGCAGGCCGACCACACATGAAAAACACTAAATGCTCTTCGCTTGGACTTTGAGGGCCGGCATTCCCGGGACAGCGGTAGTCCTTCCCTACAAGCATAGCATTCAAATACAACATATACAGATATATCACAAGAAAGTGCAACTCAAGCACTATTCAATATATCACAAATACCTGCATTAACTGCCAAACGTTTCGTGCACCTCTGATACCAATTATTGTGAAATTGATCCGATCCGCGATTACGTGACTCGCTGCGGATCATGTAACGGAAGATAGTCGATCAATTTCAATTGTGCAAAATCATAAACCAGTAGAAATTCCACAAATTCAATCACAGACGACAAAAGATATACGTGGTTTGGAGATGGGCTCCTACGTCTATGGGGAGAGCGCGGTAAAAAAGATCCACCATTATCAATGATGTTACAAGTTACAAATAGAGACCGTTAACACGGTCGAACAACAAGAGAAAGGCAAAAACTGAAGAATAACGTTGTCGTCGCTGCTGTCGCTGCTGCTGTCGCCGCCAATATCACCAGGCAATATCGCCCTATCTTCTTCCTCCTGGATCCGCCGCCTCCTGCAACTGTTGTTGCTGTCTGGATCCACCACTGCACAGCTGGCCGCCGGTATGAGCCCGGCCAGATGTCGATCCATCTGGATCGCCCGAACGCCGCCGCCTCTCTATTGTCGCTGGAGCCTGAAACCGCCACCTCCGCCTGGAGTTGTCTGCCGCCGCTGGACAGAACCACCTCCACCTGATCCCGACGCCCAGACCGCACTAAAGCCGCCGTCGTTGGACGGCCCCGCCTGCTGCCGCTTGGAGTCGCCGTCGCCTAACCCGCTGCTGTCTGGAGTTGCAACCTGAAGCCTGCCAACTGGAAGACACTGGAGCCGCCGCCGCTGGACAGCTCCGCCTGAACCCGCCTGCTGCCGCCGCCTTGATTCTTCAACGCTGGATGCGTCGCTGAGGGTGGATGGCCTGATGGATCCCAAGTTTCTCTTCTTCCTTGCTTTGGTTTTTATCTCAAACGAGATGACATCACTTGATGACGTAAATTGATCGGGATGAAGTCCGCTCCTTATATATGTGAAGATCTCCATCTCCAATTAAGGAGATAACACAAGAAGAGGAAATGTCATTGATGACACCGACCAAGGAAGGAAGGAGCCAACCAATCCTCCTAATACCATTCCTAAATTAGGATTCCCCATTTAGTTGATATTCTTAAAGATAGATTAGCCCGGATTAGAAATCGTGGCCTCCCACGGATTGATGACGTGTCGCGATCCCGACGATCCGGGCACGTGGATTGCGGAGGTGTCATAAACTCAACATAACACATCGTGTATTGCTCACTGCTGATGGAAGCTCCTACAGTTGTCATAATATGATCTTATTTCATATTACTTGTGCTCATATGATTGCTTCACTTGTATATATACGTTGTTCACATGAGCGGATGATATCATGATTTTATACAATATCTAGTTATAAAAATGCGCACAGTGGAAATTTCCATGATATTCCAGATATTACAGGATGACAACCATTAGATACAACACGAGTTATTATTGAGCACCAACGACCCACTTTAATACGAAGGACCGGACGCCCTAACACTCGTCGACATCATAATACAATGGATGAGCGTTTTGATCGTAGTAATAGATAATGTGATATTTGTAAACAATTGGGATACAATCGGGCAACTTGCCCCACAAATCCGGAAAATCGAAGGTAAGCTTGTATTTGTTTTACAAATGATATTTAATTTTGTGTCACAAAGTCCCGCGCAAAAAGACCACTCAGCAGGCCAGTACTCAGCGCCTGAGGCACTCAGGGCGTCGAGTGCACTCGACGCCTGAGACACTCAATCGCTGAGTGCACTAAGCGCCTCTCAGGCGCTGAGTGCACTCGACGCCTGAGGCACTCAGGGGCTAAGTGCACTCAGCGCCTCTCAGCTCTTCCACTTAAATATTTTTATTAATGTTTGTCTTATTTTTTTCAGGTTTTATGGAGGGATGCACTAGCTGGAGAAAGCAAAGATTTTCTGGCTTATATTATCAGTCGTTTTGTTTTAATTTTGTTCCAATAACATTTAATGTTTTGAGAATTGTTGCGGGCAAACTCGGCGCCCCGGTTGGACCGGAGTAAACTGCACCGCTTTAGCTCTCGGGACAGTCGAGCGCGCACACAGTCAGAGAAAAGAGCGAATTGACACAAAATGTTTTTACGTGGAAAAACCCCTCAACTGGGTAAGAAACCACGTGACTGGATCTGTGCCAGTCAAAGTCCACTATCTGCTCGCGGTTACAGGGTGTTTGGGGAATCGAGGGCGACAAGCTGCTGCTCGTTACAACTTAGAGGTGAGAGAGAATTTACTGACTCGCAACGAGCAGCAGGCTGAGCCGAAGGAGTGCTAGATGCTAACTTGGTGGCTGGTGTGCTTGAACGGTGGCGGTTGTCGTCTTCTTCCTTCTTCCGCGCACTTGGTGACTTGACTCGTAGGCGGCTTGAAGACGACTTGAGGGAGGAGTTCGGCAGAGCTCTGGCCTGAGAAAGAAGAAGACTCCAGGGCAAAAAAGGTGAGAAATGAGGAGGTCTGTGACTCCTTTTATAGCCTCCAGGAGATGGTTATGGCGGGTCCCCCACTAACTTAATGGCTTAGTGGGTGGTTACTTGCAGATCAGACGACAACAGATGCCCAGTAATGATCAGACGATGGCTGACTTGCAAGAGGCAGAGGCAGGCGACGGGCGACGGCGGGCGGCGGGCGGCGGCGGCGGGCAGCGGCGAGCGGCGGTGGCGGGCGGAGGTGGCGGTCGGCGGTGGGCGGCGGTCGGCGGCGGGCGGCGGTAGTTGTTGAGTGGGAGACAATCATGATCTCTGCTATTGTGATAGAGATCATGTGGGGAGTGCGTTGAGTAGTCAAACCCATGATCTCCACAATATGAGATATCATGAGGGAGATGGCTAAGTGCACACCCATTCTTATATAAATGGGGCTTCATCCCCATCAAGGATGTATCTAAATGTTTATTTAGTTTATTTTGAGAAAGTTAATGGACATGACTACTGTTGAAGTCAGGAAAATTCCTAACCTCAAAATTCGTACCAATGCCGCCTAAGGTTACCGATTCAGAGGTAAGATCAGACAACTAGGATGAAAAACGAAGGCAAACTGGACCTCAGATGTTGCGGCAGGAAGGTCCCACCACGTACCCAGATGCTCAAAAGGAGCAGCCCCTTCTCAACCAAAAATTGCCGAACTAGGTACGGGGGAGACTAGCTGATGACTAAGTTGCAAGGTCGCGACCTGATCTCTAAGGAAAAGGAATCCAAAGGCTCAGCTATTATCTTGAAAGAAGAACTCGCGAGTATCCTGCAGAGGAGTTTTCGTCCCTCACCTCGTACCCCTGGGGGTCCTATTTATAGGGAAATCCAAGGGGGGGGGGGGTCTTATTTATACCCCACCCCATGACAACTAAGCGACTTCCAAGGGGAACTCGCACGGGCTGGGCGAGTATCTGGCCTAGTCGCCTACCTGACGAGTATGCGAGAGGAGCTCGTCATACTCGCCCAGGCCTTCCGGAGTCTTGCGCACTGACTATGACTTCTATCTTGACTTGTTGACCTTGACTTCTGTTGACCCGACTGCGGTAGGACTCATCCTCGACAAATACGGGTTGTACAACTACTAATAATATATTTAATTTATCTTATAATTTTATAATCTTAATTTTATAATCTTATTAAAGTTTTGATGATGCATCTAATGTTTTGAGCTTGCTTGCGAGCCTTTTAAAAAAAAATTTAACGTTAGGCACTGCATGTATACTCTCTGAAGCGTTTGCGCTCACTTTAATTAAACTTGAACCACTCAAACAATGTCAGAATCTTAAGGGGACGACTCTATTGGACTCGTAATATATCTACGAGTCTAATAAAGCCGAGTGAGATCAGTTCTGAAGTCCCTCGCTCGATTTTTTTTATTTTTGTATAATTTGCGCTATTTGAACTTCTGCAAGCGCTATAGTTTCGCCAATACTCATCAGAATGGAGCGCGAAGAATGATGTTGAACTAGTATTGTCTTCGAGGCAACACAGGATTTCTGCAGACCAGAACTGTTTTTGATTAACTGTTTCAGACAATGTTATTGAACTATTTTTAATTTTCTTTCATTAACTGTTTTTTAAGCCTTAAGAGCCGACCAGAACTGCATCCGGGCCCACCTCTCTGCAAAAAAAACAAAAAGAGGGCTATTCTTTGAATGATTAAAAAAAAAAAGGGTTATTCTTATACTTTAGTTATTAAATGAGGCTATATTGGAAATTTGTCCGAGTTTGCGGCAACTTTTTTGGAGACACATCTTCACCTCTGTCACCCAGAAAGATCGGCTCGTAATAGCTCCCCGACATCCAAATGAGCCTCGCGCAAGGGTGGGGCCCACCTCTAGACGATGTGGTGCACCCTTGTGGCCCAATGTAAATATAACTCATTATCGAGAGGATGAGCAGTGTGCACAACTCACAAGGGTCCATGCCTAGATCTAGAACTAAATGAGCTCACCCGTTTTGAGGTCTATTCCCCCCAACATAGCCTAGTATTTGATTTGAGAGACGAAGTTTCTAGATACTTCTCAACCTGTGAAGAAATCTCGTATAAACAACTAAAGTTTAAACAAAGAATATAGTTTTTTTATGTTGTATTCTCGCCGAGATCTACAACTTTCATGTTGATCATTTTTCAGTTTGAAGCCTCCTTGACCTTTCCCCCTACGCCCGTATGCCCGCACTAGAGTAACCCTCTATTTAAAATTTATTTTAACTTATTATCATTATAAAATTAAATTTAAATAATTTTTTTTATAAAAATGTGTGTCATTAATGTCAGCCAATTAATATCAATTGGCTGAACTTAGGCTGAACGGGAGATTTATAACGCTGCAACTACAATAACATGCTAGATTGCCGCTGAACAGTGAACTAGGCCCGGGCTTGGGCCTGGCCCGACCTGGGTTTGCCCGATAGGCCTTACTAGACCCTCTTTTTGGAGGAGAGTCTGGGACCGGCCTGCGCCCGACAAAAGTAAAGCCTGGGCCTGGGCCTGGACTGATAAAAGCCCGGGCTTGACTTGGGCCTGACAGACCTTATGTGCACGCCTACTTCTAAGTTCTCTTGATTAGTCTCTTCAATTTTTTCATTTTTTCTTCACTAACAAATTCTTAGAATGGCGGGGTGGTGAAGCAGCCGGCAGATGGAACTGCAGGTCTCACACTGAAAGGGGGAAACATGGATTGAAACGGTGCGACGGCCCGACTTTTCCTACTTGCTACGGGAGCACGCGGAAAATGCCACCGCCGTTTCATTTGATTTGCTGCCTTGCGGCGGCATTTGCTCCAAACAGCGGATGGAAACGCCTAATCAAATTCGTGATTAGGCACGTTAATATAATTATATAGATTTGTGGAGATCAAATGTTAGCAGTAGTAATAATAATAATAATAATCATAAATAAATAAAGAAATGAGAAGATCTCAGTTGCAATCCGTAGGAACAATACACGCAGAAATTTCAAATTCGACCGATTAATCACATATATTTCTTAATTAGAAAAAAAATTATTATATTTAATTTATGACGGAAATTCCTCGCATCATGTGCTTAAACTCGATGAAATCCACCCGTCCATCTTGGTTTCGATCGACGGAGCAGATCATGTCGTTGACCCTCGAGAAGCTTCCCGCCTCCGGTAACCCCAGCTTCTTAAGCACCACCTGCAGCTCCACTGCAGAGATGAATCCGTCGCCGTCCTCATCAAACACGCGGAAGGCCTCCTCCATGTCCGTCTCCTCCGCCGCCGCCGTCGTTTCCGCGTCGCCGGCGCCTATTTCACCTTCTTCGGCGGCGGCGAACAAGGATTCGCCGAGGGCGCGGTGCAGGTCCTCGAAATCGAGGTAATCGAGGCCGGATTGGCCGGGGCTGATGTGGGCGGCGACGATTGAGGAGATCTCGTCGAGATCGGCGCCGAGGCCGAGGCGATCGAGGGCGAGAGAGAGCTCCTCGATGGTGATCTCGCCGTCGGAGTTATGGTCGAAGAGGTCGAACACGCGGCGGAGGCGGACGGAGTTGAGGCTTTGACTGCGGAGCCGGAAGGAGCGGGCGGGCGTTGGCCGGCGGGAAAAGAATTGTGAAGATGGTTTCGTCGGCGGTGGCTCATCCGCCCCCGTCATTTTTCGGATCTGAAAAAGGTGAGGCCAATTTCAAGAAAAAGGTGAGGCCAAGGAAGCTAGGCTAGAGAAAGAATTCCTTTTATAGAGAGAGAGCGCTCGCGCGGAGAGAGAGAGAGAGCGGAAGAAAGAGAGAGAGAGATCGCGTGCGTGGGCCCCAACGCATCGGACGTAAATTTATACATTTATATTAGCAGTCGAGGGCACGATCTGATCAGTTTGTTTCGGCGGTAATGGTGACAAAAGGAGTTGTGAGAATGAAGTTGTAGGAATGAAGTTATGAGAATGGAGCTGCTCAAAATGAAGAAACAGTTTGACAAAACAGCTGTGACAGAGCTGTTCAAAAAGGAGAAACAGTTTGGTAAAACTGTGGTGACGTTTCTGTTTTATTTTATTATAAAAAAAAATTATAATTATATTAATTAAAATAAATTATAATTAATATTTATTATAAATATAATAATAATAATAATCATATAATTATATTATTATTAATATTAATATTAATATAATAATAATAATATTAAAATTAGATCTTAGGATCTATCGCCCCTCCTTTTTTCAACCATCCTGGGAGGAGGAGATGGGGGAGGGTTCCATGACAGACCTCGATGCTGTCCATGGCGGTGGAGGAGAGGGGGCTTCTGGTCAGTTTATCTTGCCGACGTTCATGGCAAAATTCTCGCTGGCGTCCACGACGGAGGAGATCCAAGCTCACGGCGTCCACGGAAAGCTTCGTTGATAAGGAGAGGAAGAGAAGTTGTTTTTTTTTTGCGAAAGTGATACAGTGGTGGTTGTGGGAACGCTCCGTTGAAAAGGAGGGCCAAGCTCCTGTCGGAAAGCTTCGTTGGGAACGCTAAAAATTGGCACGTTGTCAACACAACGCTCAAACCAAACGGATCATTATGCGCAATAGCGTTTCGGTGCCAACGCAAAGGAGGAAAAAATAGGGAAATAATTAATTGTTTTGAAGTAAGTTTTTATTTAGATCTAATTGTTTTTTTTCAAAGATCTGAAAATACCAAATAATAGGGAAAAATTGCAGCAAGAAAAATAATAATTTATGCAGAGAATGGAGAAGAGGAAGAACAACAATGAATGTCCCTACCTGAAATAATAATCTGGCAATGAAATTGGGTAGAATAGGAAAAAATAGGAAATTAAATCTGTAGAGCTACAAATGGGAGAAAAATTGTGCATTATCACAAGAATACATTGAAGGAGATGGTTGGTCGGCGTATTGAGCGAGACCAGTCGCCAGAGTCGGAGGAGAAGAAGAAGAGAGTTGGAGCGGCCGTGACGGGAAAGGTGGTCGTGGTTTCTGGAGTCAGCCGTGATGTGGAAGCCGGACGGAAAACTGGCGTCTCCGTGAATCGCAGCCCCCACGATTTGGAGTTTTCACAACTCCAAATCGCAGGTTTCTCGCGATTGGAGCGCGATGGCAGTTTCTGCTGGAGGTGACAAAAAACTTGTTCGACGGGATTGTGAAAAAAAACCGTGGGTGTTGCTCGAAAAACACTGCGCCAAACAAAATCTAAGTAAGTTTGACCAGAGAAATAGTGATACAAAAATTAGTTGTTTTATATAAATTAATTGTAAAAATATGGAATCTATAAATTGAACTTTCAAATTTCAGGTGATTGAATTTTATTTTTTTGGTACATTTATCATAAATATACAATCATTAATAAGAAATTGTTAACTTTTTGCTAAACTTTAAAAATAAAATTGTTAACTTCATCTTGACCTAAAGCATTTAACGACTCCCACTGCTTTTCCAAAAAATGTGTTTGTCAGGGCGGTGCGAAAATCTGCGGCATCTCACTCCAAAAACGTAAGCCAAACATAGCCTTAAGCTTGGTTTAGCTGGGTAGTAGCTCATCAGAGCAAATAAGCCGCACCAAACAAAGCCTTAGTGGTAAGTTGTATCTGTTGAGTTGGTTTGATTATTCAAACCCACATGATTCACATTTCTTACTTACCGGCCACCAATGAAGACTTTTCCTCGAGACATTCATGTGCTTTGAATGAGTGCATGCATGAGAAGCTTCTAGAAAAGAGACAACAACATGTGTTTCAAGTCCCGTTGTTATTGAATTGTGGCTTTATAAAAGGAGAGAGAAGCAAAGTTATGAGCACACATCAAAAGCCCAACCAAAGAGAGGTAAAACCTTGAAGAGGAGAGCGGTAGTGCATGACCGAAGGCGACGGTGGGCGTCAACATCCGATTGGGGGCTGCATCGGCAACGTGAAGCTAAAGCACGCGGGTAGTGACAAGGTGTCATATTCGCAGGCTGCGACAAGGTGCGTGATTCTCGATGGTTGCATGCTCGTAGGCGATGGTGGTTGTGCACAGGTGGTGATGTTGGCGGGCTGCACGTTCCCAGCAAGGTCAAGTCCTGTCTTAGATCTCTTCTCGGTGGCGGTGGTGACGGTGGTTGGTCATCTGATTATGACAAATGTTTGTTCTGGTACGAATCTTGTGCGTCCGTTTTAGGGGTTGCAATCAAGTTTATATTACTTCTGCGGATTTTTGTAGTCCGAGTTCTTCTGCAATAAATTTTCGAATTTATATCTTTTAATTTCATTACATACTAATTTTATTGTGCTAATAAAATTATGTGAAGAATGTATTTGCTTGTGATTATGTATTTAATTGTTCATGGGGATTGAGCTTTCATGGCCGAAAATCCCAACAAATGGTATCAGAGTTAGGTTCGGAAGGAGACTAATTGGACATTTAAGGAAAATTTGTATGTGATGGTGAATGACTAGGGCCTCTTCACATCCTTTCAAATACAAACGTGAATTAATCAGGTCTCCTATTCATATCGGAGGAGAATTATGGCAGGGAAAAATAAAACTTTTGCTCGGTACTCAGTGGAGAAGATCGTTGACAACAAAAATTTTAGTTTATGCCAAATTCACATCAAAGATATGCTGGTTGAGCAGGAGCTAATGCATGTTTTGCAGTGACGAGAAAAATTGCCTGCTGAAGTGAAGGATGAGGAGTAAATTGACTTGGATGTGCGTGACACTAGCGCTATCCAGATGTGTGTTGACGATAAGGTGTTCTTTAAGATTGGTGTCGAAGTGTTTGCAATCAAGCTTTGTGAGAAGCTTGAGAGATTGTGAAAGTGGGGATAAGATCTACCTTAACTCTAGAGGGAGGGGGGGGGGGGGAGGTGAATAAAGTATATTAAAATAATTTTCAAGTTAAAAATTATTTTGCAGTGGAAGACTTAATTTAAATATATGTGTAAGGTGCTTGCAGTAAATAAAAATTATGAAAGTAAGAAATAAAAACACAGCACACAGCAAATAAGATATAACAACCAAAAGACACAAAGAGCTATAGTGGTTCCCCAATCAATCTGTGTACATCCACTCTTCTACCACCCTAGGTAGGAATCCACTGCAGGATGAGTTGATCAGGTGTCCTGGGCACCAATGAGCTTTTGATAAGGTGCTCAAAAACCAAACTAGATTTTTTGATCAGGTGTCTTGCCACCACTGAGTTTTGACAAGGTCTCAGAAACCAACACAAAACTTTTGAAGGAAGTTTTGAGAAACCCTTTTAAAACAGAAAAAGAAAGAGGTGAGATGTTCTTCTCTGTTAACAATCAGAGAGAAGACTAGTGGATGATGTTTTCAAAGCCCCCCCTGAGATCTGGAAGTTGTTCAGGAAAAGAAGCTTTGCATTATGGTGATAGACCTTCAGTAGATGAGATCTCCAGCAAAGGATGATTCCAGCAGTTGCTGAAATGTGTAGTGTCTGGAGTCTTGATGGATGAAGCCTTTGAACACTTGAGTCAAAAGAGATCTAGAAAATCTTCTTTTCTGTATGTTGATCTCCTTCAGTGGTGTGTGTTCTGAATGAATTCTGTCCGCGTGTCTGTCTGTGACTGTTCTTTTTCTATGTATTGTTGAAATTTGTGAAGTGGAAGTGGGTGACGGGACAGGCCGCGCGGCCTGTGCGGACAGCTTTGGCGGACTGGGCGGACTGGGGGGACTGTGGGTTGCGGCCTGGTGAAAGTCTGGTGGAAGCCGGCTGTGTTCTGAGCGGGTTGTAGCATGGAGTCCGCGGTTTGGTGCGGCCTGGTATCTGCGGATAGAGAGGCTTGCGGACTGGTGCTTTGCTCAGTGGTCGCAGGTGCAAGCTTGTGCTGTTGGCGGGTTGTTTCGAGTTCGCGGGAAGCCTTGCGGACTGGCGTGTCCGCGGTTTTGGCTATTGCGGACTGGGCCTTGAGCTTGGCTGAGGCCTTGTCGAGCTCAGGTGTTACAGCAGGTCTTGCTGTGGAGACCGATTGGCGGACTGGTGTTTGGAGTCCGGGAAGTAGCTGCTGTGTTGGACAAGTGCGAGGAGCTCGCGGACTGGTTGCGATCTGTGCTAGGGTGTTTGGCGGACGGGACTTTGTGTCCGCCATGCTCGCACTGGCCCTTGATGGTTTTGGACTTGGTCACACTTGGTGTCAAGTTCATGGTGTCCGCCGTATCCGCGAAGTCCGCTGTGACCGGGCGGACTGTTGCTGTTTGCCTTTGGTCGTGGACTTGTCGAGGATTGAGGTGTGAGTCTTGCGGACTGCCTCGGGTTGGTGCGGACTGCCATTGAAGAGGGTGCTGTCCTGAAGCAGTTGGAGCTTTGCGGGCTGGTGCCTTGTCCGCTTAGCTTGGGCGGACTGGAGAGGGTTCGTCAAATGGTTGCCTTGCTCCTGGCGGTTTCCCTTGATGACTGGCTAAGTCCTCGCGGACTGAGCGGACGGTCGTTTGTGTTCGCGCGGACTGGGGCGGTGTCGCTATCTATTGGGCGGTGACCACACTCCTCACCTTGCCTATAAATAGGACCCCCCTGGCACATCTACAGTAACCTAAGTAACGTGAGTGAACAGTAAATTGGGTTGGGCGAGTGCTGCGGTCTGTGTTTTTCAGTCCGCGCGGATTGTTTCAGGCTGACGGTTTGCTGTGTGCAGGTCGCGCGATAACTTTAAGGAGCCAGGAGTTTGGCTGTGACTTCGGTCAGTGCTTGGAAGTGTGCGGTCTCTGCGGACTCAGCAGGAGGTCGCTCTGCGGCTTGTCAGTTCTGTTTCAACTTTCCCAGCTTCAATAACCTGTCCGCCGGCTTCAGGCGGGTAGGGGAGTTCCTCAGTTCGGGTTCACAGCAGAGGCGAATAACGGTCTGTCCGCGCGCCTCTCGTGGTCTCGGCGGACTCTGTGGTATTCGACGGATTGCAGCATAGCTTGGGCGAGCTCAGCGGTCCGGCGGTCTCGGCGACCTCGCGGTCTCGGCGGACTGGAGTGCTGTCCGCCCGGCTTGTTTTTTTGATTCTTTCTGTTTACAGCTGTAATACTAGCGAAATCATGTCTTGCTATGTATGCCTCGGATTGTAAAGAAGTGAATGCATAATAAGACCTTCTTGTGCTTCCATTGTTTTGTTGTGGCAACCTCTAGTCCTTGGGTTTTCCGCAGGTTCAGCGTGCGAACTGGGTAGTTCCGAAGATATTAATTTGGTGTTTGGGCTATCTTGCTGACCACGTTGAGAAAATTTAACATGGTATCAGAGCCAGTTTCTGAGGTTGCGGAGGTTCAGTTGCGTGAGCGGAGGTCAGCCAGTGTTGTTACTCAGATGATTGAGTGGTGATCAACCTGTGTTGTTGCTCGGAGCTGCTGAAGGGTACCAACAGGTGGTTGCAATGGAAGGAAGCTTAGCAAGAGGTCTGGGCATTGAACTCTTAACGCCGACTAACTATAAAAAGTGGAAGTCGTGCATGAAGAGTTATCTTCTAGGCGAGGAGCTGTGGGAGTTGTCGTGGAGACGACAGACAGGAAGTTACTGCTGCTTTCGGTACTGCTGAACAGATGAGGCTCTGGAGAAGAACTAATGCTAAGGCAGAGTTCGTTCTGAAGAGAGCTGTCTCTCCGGAACTGTTTGATCACATCATTGGATGTGAGTCGGCTGCTGATATTTGGACAACCATTGATGAGTTGTTCAATAGGAAGAATGTGGCGCGACTTCAGTTTCTGGAGAATGAGTTGGCCAGGGCAACTCAGGGAGACCTTTCCATCTCCAGGTACTTCTTAAAGATGAAGAGCTTGTGTGCTGAGCTGTCGGCACTGGATCCTGATGAGCCTATCTCTGAGGCAAAGATGAAGAGGCACATTATCCGCGGCTTGCGGAAGGAGTATGTGGCCTTTGTTACATCTGTTCAAGGATGGGCTACTCAGCCGTCGTTGCTGGAGCTGGAGAATCTGCTTGCCTCGCAGGAGAGCTTAGCAAGGCAGATGGCTGGAGTGAATCTGAATCAGGAAGGCAGCGAGGCTCTCTTCTCAGGCAAGAAGAAGGGATGGAAGGGAAGAAGAAGAAGAAGGTGCAGGCCGCTGGTGAAAAGGAGACTTCAACTTCGTATCCGACGGAGAGGAGCAGTGCTCCTAAGGACTGGAAGAAGAATCTGAAGTGCTACCGGTGTCATCAGCGTGGGCACTTCAAGCGGGACTGCAAGGTCAAACTGCAGCCTGGCATGCTGCGGGAAAGGAGGAAGCTTGCTCGCGAAGTGAAGAAGCAGAATGGGGAGGAGCTTTCATGACGGGCACTGTGTCCGGGCCTTATCTGCTGAGGACTTCAACAGCGAGTGGATCATCGACTCTGGGTGTGGTCATCACCTCACCGGAGACAAGTCGAAGTTCACCTCCATGCAGGCTTACTCAGGTAATGAAGCTATTATCACTGCTGATAATACTGTTTATGCAGTAGAGAAGGAGGGGGTCGTGTCTTTGGGTAGTGATCAGGGGCCACTCACGTTAAGGAGTGTGTATCACGTGCCGGGCATGAAGAAGAACCTCTTCTCGGTGACCAACGCGGTGGACGCTGGGTATCACGTTCTGTTTGGGCAACAGACGTGAGGTTCCTTCGCAACGTATCAGCGGTAAAGGCTGATGTTGCTCATGTTGGGAGGAGGGTGAAGAACTTGTTTGTTCTTTCCACCAGTGCCTTGTTGAT
>CM077157.1:41546674-41549174 GCA_039583875.1 Platanthera guangdongensis | reverse complement strand
GGGCTAAAGCTTCGACGAGATGAGGGAAGGGTGCTTAATGATCCCTTGGTGTTCAGGGCTCTTGTTGGGAGCTTGATCTATCTGACGATTACAAGGCCGGATATAGCTTATGCTGTTGGCCGAGTAAGTCGGTATATGGCTGAACCAAGAACAATCTCATCTCTAGTGGCGGCGAAGGGAATTCTGAAGTATGTCAAGGTGACTTCTGAGATGGGACTCCTCTATGGAAGGGATGCGGAGTTTGCGTTGCTCGGGTACACGGATGCTGACTATGGCGGTGATTCGGATGATCGAAGGTCTACTTCAGGTTATGTGTTCACTTGCGGTTCAGCTAGCATCTCGTGGTGTAGCAAGAAGCAGGACTCGGTGTCGGTTTCAACCACGGAGGCGGAGTATAAGGCTTCGGCCTTGGCTGCTCGGGAAGCCGTTTGGTTGAGGAGACTCATAGAGGATGTTCATGAAGAAGTGCAAGGGCCTACTTTACTCCGGGGTGACAATGAGAGTGCTCTCAAACTGGTAAACAATCCAGTGTGTCACGCCAGGACCAAGCATATAGAGATTGATCACCACTTCATCAGGGAGAAGGTGTTGGAGGGGTCTCTGCTGGTCGGGCATGTTCGGAGTGAAGATAATCTTGCTGACATCTTCACGAAGCCGCTGTCGAAGGGGCCCTTTGAACGCTTGCGCAGCTTGCTGGGCTTGGTCACCACTTCTCACTTCAAGGGGAGTGTTGAAATTTGTGAAGTGGAAGTGGGTGACGGGACAGGCCGCGCGGCCTGTGCGGACAGCTTTGGCGGACTGGGCGGACTGGGCGGACTGTGGGTTGCGGCCTGGTGAAAAGTCTGGTGGAAGCCGGCTGTGTTCTGAGCGGGTTGTAGCATGGAGTCCGCGTTTTGGTGCGGCCTGGTATCTGCGGATAGAGAGGCTTGCGGACTGGTGCTTTGCTCAGTGGTCGCGGGTGCAAGCTTGTGCTGTTGGCGGGTTGTTTCGAGTTCGCGGGAAGCCTTGCGGACTGGTGTGTCCGCGGTTTTGGCTGTTGCGGACTGGGCCTTGAGCTTGGCTGAGGCCTTGTCGAGCTCAGGTGTTACAGCAGGTCTTGCTGTGGAGACCGGTTGGCGGACTGATGTTTGGAGTCCGGGAAGTAGCTGCTGTGTTGGACAAGTGCGAGGAGCTCGCGGACTGGTTGCGGTCTGTGCTAGGGTGTTTGGCGGACGGGACTTTGTGTCCGCCATGCTCGCACTGGCCCTTGATGGTTTTGGACTTGGTCACACTTGGTGTCAAGTTCATGGTGTCCGCCGTATCCGCCAAGTCCGCTGTGACCGGGCGGACTGTTGCTGTTTGCCTTTGGTCGTGGACTTGTGGCGGATTGAGGTGTGAGTCTTGCGGACTGCCTCGGGTTGGTGCGGACTGCCATTGAAGAGGGTGCTGTCCTGAAGCAGTTGGAGCTTTGCGGGCTGGTGCCTTGTCCGCTTAGCTTGGGCGGACTGGAGAGGTTCGTCATTGGTTGCCTGCTCCTGGCGGTTTCCCTTGGTGACTGGCTAAGTCCTCGCGGACTGAGCGGACGGTCGTTTGTGTTCGCGCGGACTGGGGCGGTGTCGCTATCTCTTGGGCGGTGACCACACTCCTCACCTTGCCTATAAATAGGACCCCCCTGGCACATCTACAGTAACCTAAGTAACGTGAGTGAACAGTAAATTGGGTTGGGCGAGTGCTGCGGTCTGTGTTTTTCAGTCCGCGCGGATTGTTTCAGGCTGACGGTTTGCTGTGTGCAGGTCGCGCGGATAACTTCAAGGAGCCAGGAGTTTGGCTGTGACTTCGGTCAGTGCTTGGAAGTGTGCGGTCTCTGCGGACTCAGCAGGAGGTCGCTCTGCGGCTTGTCAGTTCTGTTTCAACTTTCCCAGCTTCAATAACCTGTCCGCCGGCTTCAGGCGGGTAGGGGAGTTCCTCAGTTCGGGTTCAGCAGGAGGCGAATAACGGTCTGTCCGCGCGGCCTCGCGGTCTCGGCGGACTCCGTGGTATTCGGCGGATTGCAGCATAGCTTGGGCGAGCTCAGGGTCTCGGCGGTCTCGGCGACCTCGCGGTCTCGCGGACTGGAGTGCTGTCCGCCCGGCTTGTTTTTTTGATTCTTTCTGTTTACAGCTGTAATACTAGCGAAATCATGTCTCGCTATGTATGCCTCGGATTGTAAAGAAGTGAATGCATAATAAGACCTTCTTGTGCTTCCATTGTTTTTTGTTGGGTGCAACCTCTAGTCCTTGGGTTTTCCGCAGGTTCAGCGTGCGAACTGGGTAGTTCCGAAGATATTAATTTGGTGTTTGGCTATCTTGCTGACCACGTTGAGAAAATTTAACATGTATGACTGTTGTTAGGAGTACAGAATGAATTCTCTTTTATTCCTTAGATCTTGAAAAGATGAATTGGTTCTCTTCTCCAAGATAGCCGTTAGCCACTCATTAAGGACTTCCTAAATGAAATTTTGTCTCTGGAGAAAGTCCTAGAA